>CM061152.1:1254537-1484537 GCA_030710495.1 Labroides dimidiatus
AGCTACGAGATGTCTACCAGCTTTGCATCCACAGCTCTCCCTCACAGGTAAGACATCAGGCAGACATTTGTATTGACACCTTATGTGACTCTCAGGCCTCTCACAAACACTGCCCATTAGTTTTTCACTCATTAATTTTCATTAGTCTGTAATGAATGGATCAGGTTTGATTCCAACCTGCTTGCCCCTTCCCACTCCCTCTGAGTTTCCTGCTAAATCCACCATCCTATTGGCTCCAGAGTAAATCATAAAAACTCTAAAATACATGACACTCATTAAGGTGGGTTGAGGAGGAGCAGAGTTTCTTAGTGGATGCTGGATCTGACCCTGACATATTTCTGAGCAAGGTACAACTTCAACATGTACTGTTTCTGCATTAGTTTTCAGAGTTCAGCAGGTTTTATCATCAAAATTAAAATAATAATAAAAAAAAAACTAGAAACAAAGACACCCGAAAAAAAACCATTCATATCTACACACACACACACACACACACACGCACGCACACGCACACACACATATTCATGAATTCAGCATTCACACAGACTCTGACTTCCTATTGAGACCTCACAACTGTCAATGGACCTTCTTTAAGATGTTTCCTCACTCATCAAACCCAAAAACTGTTCATGTCCTGCTTAAAATTAGTTTCATCAGCGCAGACAGAGGCAAACATCACTAAGGACAGGACTGCAAAAAAGGGGGACATGATGCAAAACCACCACCATCACAGAGAAGCACCACCATCATCATGGTGCAGAACCACCATCACGGTGCAAAACCACCACCATCACAGTGCAGTACCACCATCACGGTGCAGCAGCACAATAACGGTGCAGAACCAGCACCATCACGGTGCAGCACCACCATAACGGTGCAGCAGCACCACCATCCTGGAGCAGAACCACCATCACGGTGCAGCACCACCATCACAGTGCAGAACCACCCCTATCACGGTACAACACCACCATCACAGTGCAGAACCACCACCATTACGGTGCAGAACCACCATCACGGTGCAGAACCACCACCATCACGGTACAGCACCACCATCACGGTGCAGAACCAACACCATCACGGTGCAGCACCAACATAACGTTGCAGAACCACCATCACGGTGCAGAACCACCACCATCACGGTGCAGAACCACCACCATCACTGTGCAGAACCACCACCATCACTGTGCAGAACCACCATCACTGTGCAGAACCACCACCATCACGGTGCAGAACCACCATCACGGTGCAGAACCACCACCATCACAGTGCAGCACCACCATCACGGTGCAGAACCACCACCATCACAGTGCAGAACCACCACCATCATGGTTCAGCACTACCATCACTGTGCAGCACAACCATCCCTGTGCAGCACCACCATCACGGTGCAGCACCACCATCACGGTGCAGCACCACCATAACGGTGCAGAACCACCATCACGATGCAGAACCACCACCATCACAGTGAAGAACCACAACCATCACGGTGCAGCACCACCATCACAGTGAAGAACCGCCACCATCCTGGTGCAACACCACCATCACGGTGCAGAACCACCACCATCATGGCACATAGCCACCATCACTGTGCAGAACAACCACAATCCCTAGGCAGAACCACCTTCACGGTGCATCACCACCATCATGGTGCAGAACCACCACCATCATAGTGCAGCACCAACACCATCATGGTGCGGAACCACCACCATCACTTTGCAGAGCAACCATCACTGTGCAGAACCACCACCATCACCGTGCAGCAGCACAATAACGATGCAGAACCAGCACCATCACGGTGCAGCACCACCATAACGGTGCAGCAGCACCACCATCCTGGAGCAGAACCACCATCACGGTGAAGCACCACCATTACATTGCAGAACCACCCCTATCACGGTACAACACCACCATCACAGTGCAGAACCACCACCATCACGGTGCAGAACCACCACCATCAATGTGCAGAACCACCATCACGGTGCAGAACCAACACCATCACGGTACAGCACCACCATCACGGTGCAGAAACAACACCATCACGGTGCAGCACCAACATTACGTTGCAGAACCACCATCACGGTGCAGAACCACCACAATCACTGTGCAGAACCACCACAATCACTGTGCAGAACCACCACCATCACTGTGCAGAACCACCATCAATGTGCTGAACCACCACCATCACGGTGCAGAACCACCATCATGGTGCAGAACCACCACCATCACAGTGCAGCACCACCATCACGGTGCAGAACCAACACCATCACAGTGCAGCACCAACATCACGGTGCATAACCACCATCGAGGTGCAGGACTACCACCATCACAGTGCAGAACGACCACCATCACGGTGCAGAACCACCACCATCACTGTGCAGAACCACCATCACGGTGCAGAACCACCATCACGGTGCAGAACCACCACCATTACGGTGCAGCACCACCATCATGGTACAGAACCACCATCACAGTGCAGAACCACCACCATTACGGTGCAGAACCACCACCATCACGGTGCAGCAGCACCACCATCACGGTGCAGAACCACCATCACGGTGCAGAACCACCACCATCACGGTGCAGAACCACCACCATCACTTTGCAGAGCAACCATCACTGTGCAGAACCACCACCATCACGGTGCAGCACCACCATCATCACAGTACAGCACCACCATCATAGTGCAGCACCACCATCATCACAGTACAGAACCACCATCACAGTGCAGAACCACCACCATCACGGTGCAGAACCACCATCACGGTGCAGAACCACCACCATCACAGTGAAGAACCACAACCATCACGGTGCAGCACCACCATCACAGTGAAGAACCGCCACCATTCTGGTGCAGCACCACAATCACAGTGCAGAACCACCCCTATCACGGTACAACACCACCACCACAGTGCAGAACCACCACCATCCAGGTGCAGCACCACCATCACGGTGCAGAACCACCACCATCACTGTGCAGAACCACCACCATCACGGTGCTGAACAACCATCATGGTGCAGTACCACCATCACGGTGCAGAACCACCACCGTCATGGCGCAGAGCCACCATCTCGGTGCAGCAGCACCATCATTGTGCAGAACCACCATCACGGTGTAGTACCACAATGACGGTCCAGAACCACCATCACAGTGCAGAACCAGCACCATCACAGTGCAGAACCACCATCACGGTGCAGAACAACCGTTAAGGTGCAGAACCACCATCACAGTGCAGAACCACCATCACGGTGCAGAACCACCACCATCACAGTGCAGCACCACCATCACGGTGCAGAACCACCACCATCACAGTGCAGCACCACTACGGTGCAGAACAACCACCATCATGGCGCAGAGCCACCATCACTGTGCAGAACAACCACCATCACGGTGCAGAACCACTACCATCAATGTGCAGAACCACCATCACGGTGCAGAACCAACACCATCACGGTACAGCACCACCATCACGGTGCAGAAACAACACCATCAAGGTGCAGCACCAACATTACGTTGCAGAACCACCATCACGGTGCAGAACCACAACCATCACTGTGCAGAACCACCACCATCACTGTGCAGAACCACCACCATCACTGTGCAGAACCACCATCACTGTGCAGAACCACCACCATCACGGTGCAGAACCACCATCACGGTGCAGAACCAACACCATCACAGTGCAGCACCACCATCACGGTGCAGAACCAACACCATCACAAGGCAGCACCAACATCACGGTGCATAACCACCATCGAGGTGCAGGACCACCACCATCACAGTGCAGAACGACCACCATCACGGTGCAGAACCACCACCATCACTGTGCAGAACCACCATCACGGTGCAGAACCACCATCACGTTGCAGAACCACCACCATCACGGTGCAGCACCACCATCATGGTACAGAACCACCATCACAACGGTGCAGAACCACCATCATCACGGTGCAGCAGCACCACCATCACGGTGCAGAACCACCATCACAGTGCAGAACCACCACCATCACGGTGCAGAACCACCACCATCACTTTGCAGAGCAACCATCACTGTGCAGAACCACCACCATCCCGGTGCAGCACCACCATCATCACAGTACAGCACCACCATCATAGTGCAGCACCACCATCATCACAGTACAGAACCACCATCACAGTGCAGAACCACCACCATCACGGTGCAGAACCACCATCGCGGTGCAGAACCACCACCATCACAGTGCAGAACCACAACCATCACGGTGCAGCACCACCATCACAGTGAAGAACCGCCACCATTCTGGTGAAGCACCACAATCACAGTGCAGAACCACCCCTATCACGGTACAACACCACCATCACAGTGCAGAACCACCACCATCCCGGTGCAGCACCACCATCACGGTGCAGAACCACCACCATCACTGTGCAGAACCACCACCATCACGGTGCTGAACAACCATCATGGTGCAGTACCACCATCACGGTGCAGAACCACCACCATCAGGGTGTAGCACCACCATCTCGGTGCAGCAGCACCATCATTGTGCAGAACCACCATCACGGTGCAGTACCACAATGACGGTCCAGAACCACCATCACAGTGCAGAACCAGCACCATCACGGTGCAGAACCACCATCACGGTGCAGAACAACCGTTAAGGTGCAGAACCACCATCACAGTGCAGAACCACCACCATCCCAGTGCAGAACCACCATCACGGTGCAGAACCACCACCATCACAGTGCAGCACCACTACGGTGCAGAACAACCACCATCATGGCGCAGAGCCACCATCACTGTGCAGAACAACCACCATCCCTATGCAGAACCACCTTCACGGTGCATCACCACCATCATGGTGCAGAACCACCACCATCACTTTGCAGAGCAACCATCACTATGCAGAACCACAACCATCACGGTGCAGCACCTCCATCACAGTGCAGCACCAACATCATCACATTACAGCACCACCATCACGGTGCAGCACCACCACCATCACAGTGAAGAACCACAACCATCACGGTGCAGCACCACCATCACAGTGAAGAACCGCCACCATTCTGGTGCAGCACCACAATCACAGTGCAGAACCACCCCTATCACGGTACAACACCACCATCACAGTGCAGAACCACCACCATCCCGGTGCAGCACCACCATCACGGTGCAGAACCGGCATCATCACTGTGCAGAACCACCACCATCACGGTGCTGAACAACCATCATGGTGCAGTACCACCATCACGGTGCAGAACCACCACCATCAGGGTGTAGCACCACCATCTCGGTGCAGCAGCACCATCATTGTGCAGAACCACCATCACGGTGCAGTACCACAATGACGGTCCAGAACCACCATCACAGTGCAGAACCAGCACCATCACGGTGCAGAACCACCATCAGCGGTGCAGAAAAACCGTTAAGGTGCAGAACCACCATCACAGTGCAGAACCACCACCATCCCAGTGCAGAACCACCATCACGGTGCAGAACCACCATCACGGTGCAGAACCACCACCATCACAGTGCAGCACCACTACGGTGCAGAACAACCACCATCATGGCGCAGAGCCACCATCACTGTGCAGAACAACCACCATCCCTAGGCAGAACCACCTTCACGGTGCATCACCACCATCATGGTGCAGAACCACCACCATCACTTTGCAGAGCAACCATCACTATGCAGAACCACCACCATCACGGTGCAGCACCTCCATCACAGTGCAGCACCACCATCATCACAGTACAGCACCACCATCACGGTGCAGCACCACCATCATCACAGTACAGAACCACCATCACAGTGCAGAACCACCATCACAGTGCAGAACCACCACCATCACGGTTCAGAACCATGAACACAGTGCAGAACCATCACCATCATGGTGCAGAACCACCATCACGGTGCAGAACCACCACCATCACGGTGCAGAACGACCATCATGGGGCAGCACCACCATCACGGTGCAGAACCACCACCATCACGTTGCAGAACCACCATCACGGTGCAGAACCACTACCATCACAGTGAAGATCCACAACCATCACGGTGCAGCACCACCATCACAGTGAAGAACCACCACCATCCCGGTGCAGCACCACCATCACGGTGCAGAACCACCACCATCACGGTGCAGAACCACCACCATCACAGTGCAGAACCACCATCACTGTCCAGGAACCACCACCATCATGGGGCAGAACCACCATCACGGTGCAGAACCACCACCATCACGGTGCAGAACCACCACCATCAATGTGAAGAACCACCATCACGATGCAGAACCACCATCACAGTGCAGAACCACCACCATCACGGTGCAGCACCACCATAATGGTACAGAACCACCATCACAGTGCAGAACCACCACCATCACAGTGCAGAACCACCATCACAGTGCAGAACCACCACCATCACAGTGAAGAACCACCACCATCCCGGTGCAGCACCACCATCACGGTGCAGAACCACCACCATCACGGTGCAGAACCACCACCATCACAGTGCAGAACCACCATCACTGTCCAGGAACCACCACCATCATGGGGCAGAACCACCATCACGGTGCAGAACCACCACCATCACGGTGCAGAACCACCACCATCAATGTGAAGAACCACCATCACGATGCAGAACCACCATCACAGTGCAGAACCACCACCATCACGGTGCAGCACCACCATAATGGCACAGAACCACCATCACAGTGCAGAACCACCACCATCACAGTGCAGAACCACCATCACAGTGCAGAACCACCACCATCACAGTGAAGAACCGCCACCATCCCGGTGCAGCACCGCCATCACGGTGCAGAACCACCACCATCACGGTGCAGAACCACATCCATCAATGTGAAGAACCACCATCACGGTGCAGAACCACCATCACAGTGCAGAACCACCACCATCAAGGTGCAGCACCACCATAATGGTACAGAACCACCATCACAGTGCAGAACCACCACCATCATGGTGCAGAACCACCACCATCACTGTGCAGCACCACCATCATCACAGTACAGCACCACCATCACGGTGCAGCACCACCATCATCACAGTACAGAACCACCATCACAGTGCAGAACCACCATCATCACAGTGCAGAGCCACCACCATCAAGGTGCAGCACCACCATAATGGTACAGAACCACCATCACAGTGCAGAACCACCACCATCATGGTGCAGAACCACCACCATCACTGTGCAGAACCACCACCATCACGGTGCAGAACAACCATCATGGTGCAGTACCACCATCACGGTGCAGAACCACCACCATCAGGGTGTAGCACCACCATCTCGGTACAGCAGCACCATCATTGTGCAGAACCACCATCACGGTGCAGTACAACAATCACGGTCCAGATCCACCATCACGGTGCAGAACCAGAACCATCACGGTGCAGAACCACCATCAGCGGGCAGAACCACCACCATCACGGTGCAGAACAACCGTCAAGGTGCAGAACCACCATCACAGTGCAGAACCACCACCATCCCGGTGCAGAACCACCATCACGGTGCAGAACCACCATCACAGTGCAGAACCACCACCATCACAGTGCAGCACCACCATCACGGTGCAGAACCATCATCATGGTGTAGAACCATCACCATCACAGTGCAGAACCACCATCATGGTGCAGAACCACCATCATCACAGTGCAGAGCCACCATCACGGTGCAGAACCACCACCATTACGGTGCAGCGCCACCATCATGGTGCAGAACCACCACCATCACGTTGCAGAGCCACCATCACTGTGCAAAACCACCACCATCACGGTGCAACACTACCATCACGGTGCAGAACCACCACAATCACAGTGCAGAGCCACCATCACGGTGCAGAACAATATCACAGTGCAGAACCAACATCACAGTGCAGAACCACCATCACGGTGCAGAACCATCATCATCATGGAGCAGCACCACCATCATGGTGCAGAACCACCACCATCACAGTGCAGAGCCACCATCACGGTGCAGAACCAACATCACAGTGCAGAACCACCACCATCACAGTGCAGCACCACCTTCACGGTGCATCACCACCATCATGGTGCAGAACAACCACCATCACAATGCAGAGCCACCATCACTGTGCAGAACCACCACCATCACAGTGCAGCACCACCATGACGGTGCAGAACCACCACCATGACGGTGCAGAACCACAACCATCACGGTGCAGAGCCACCATCACTGTGCAGAACCACTACTATCAAGGTGCAACACAACCAACATGGTGCAGAACCACTACAATGTTGCAGAACCACCATCACGGTGCAGAACCACCATCACGGTGCAGAACCACCACCATCACTTTGCAGAGCAACCATCACTATGCAGAACCACCACCATCACGGTGCAGCACCTCCATCACAGTGCAGCACCACCATAATCACAGTACAGCACCACCATCACGGTGCAGCACCACCATCATCACAGTACAGAACCACCATCACAGTGCAGAACCACCATCACAGTGCAGAACCACCACCATCACGGTTCAGAACCATGAACACAGTGCAGAACCATCACCATCACGGTGCAGAACAACCGTCAAGGTGCAGAACCACCATCACAGTGCAGAACCACCACCATCCCGGTGCAGAACCACCATCACGGTGCAGAACCACCATCACAGTGCAGAACCACCATCACAGTGCAGAACCACCACCATCACAGTGCAGCACCACCATCACGGTGCAGAACCATCATCATGGTGTAGAACCATCACCATCACAGTGCAGAACCACCATCATGGTGCAGAACCACCATCATCACAGTGCAGAGCCACCATCACGGTGCAGAACCACCACCATTACGGTGCAGCGCCACCATCACGGTGCAGAACCACCACCATCACGTTGCAGAGCCACATCACTGTGCAAAACCACCACCATCACGGTGCAACACTACCATCACGGTGCAGAACCACCACAATCACAGTGCAGAGCCACCATCACGGTGCAGAACAATATCACAGTGCAGAACCAACATCACAGTGCAGAACCACCATCACGGTGCAGAACCATCATCATCATGGAGCAGCACCACCATCATGGTGCAGAACCACCACCATCACAGTGCAGAGCCACCATCACGGTGCAGAACCAACATCACAGTGCAGAACCACCACCATCACAGTGCAGCACCACCTTCACGGTGCATCACCACCATCATGGTGCAGAACAACCACCATCACAATGCAGAGCCACCATCACTGTGCAGAACCACCACCATCACAGTGCAGCACCACCATGACGGTGCAGAACCACCACCATGACGGTGCAGAACCACAACCATCACGGTGCAGAGCCACCATCACTGTGCAGAACCACTACTATCAAGGTGCAGCACAACCAACATGGTGCAGAACCACTACAATGTTGCAGAACCACCATCACGGTGCAGAACCACCATCACAGTGCAGAACCACCATCACGGTGCAGAACCACCATCACGGTGCAGAACTTCCACCATCACGGCGCAGCACCACCATCACGGTGCAGCACCACCACCATCATGGTGCAGAGCCACCATCACAGTGCAGAACCACCACCATCATGGTTCAGCACTACCATCACTGTGCAGCACAACCATCCCTGTGCAGCACCACCATCACGGTGCAGCACCACCATCACGGTGCAGCACCACCATAACGGTGCAGAACCACCATCACAGTGCAGAACCACCACCATCACAGTGCAGAACCACAATCACGGTGCAGTACCACCACCATCACGGTGCACCACCACCATCACGGTGCACCACCACCATCATGGTGCACCACCACCATCACGGTGCAGAACCAACATTACAATACAGAACCACCACCATCCAGGTGCAGCACCACCATCACAGTGCAGAACCACCACCATCACAGTGCAGAACCACCACCATCACGGTGCAGCACCACCATCACGGTGCAGAACCACCACCATCAAGGTGCAGCACCACCATCACGATGCAGAACCACCATCACAGTGCAGGTCCACCACCATCACGGTGCAGAACCACCATCATGGTGCAGCACCACCATCACCGCTTTAAATACTGTGAGGCTGATTGTCGTCTTCGGACTGATCCACCTAAAGGTGATTCGCAACAAACTACATTTATTCAAAGTACACAGAAACAACAGTTATCCATTCTTTTTTTCATCATTCCTATTGTTTACAAAAAAAACCCTTCCTTAACTGTATCCAAGTAACACCAAATATATTTACAATAAGAACCAATTTAATTCCCATCTGAAAACTCCCCCCAAATGATTTCACCCGTTAGTCCCCCCCCCCCGCAGAACATATATCTGGATGTCCGTTCCCGCTCGGACTCTTTTAACTGGAACACCCTGGAGCGGAGACAACACAGGACAGGTAAGTGATCACACCCAAAATAACCGTTAACACTCCAGCACTTGCACACACTTTCCCACTGTCATGAACACACATTACCTGCACACATTTCATACCACACGTTACGTTACTTCCATTCACTAATTAGTTCAGTAATTCATTCAACAGTATTGCGGAGCTCTCTCACTCTCCTCTTTCTTACAGGTAGAGCCGCGCTCCAGAGCCCGCCCCCACCCGACAACCACTCGTCAATCAGGTGTTACCGTTTCTAGTTAAATCAATAATGATGTTAAATGTGCAAATATGCAATGTGCAAATATACAATGTGCAAATGGAATGTGCAAAGTTTACCAATAAAGTGCAAAGTGCTATAAATAATTACAGTTTATATTGTTGTATGTTCCCCCTGTGCAATATCTATATGGCAAAAGCCATCAGTCACCAGTAACGAAGGCTCCAGTACGAAGACTCTTCGTTACATTTCCTCCCCCCTCTCCTGAAGAAGAAGAAACAGTACCTCACTCATCAGACATCCTGGAGAGGCAGTCTGCCACAACATTGGACTTCCCTGACCTGTACTGAACGGTGAAGTTGTATGGCTGCAGGGACAGGTACCATCCAGCGATGCGCATGTTTGCATCTTTCATGCGATGAAGCCACTGAAGAGCTCGATGGTCAGTTTCCAGGATGAAGTGCCGTCCCAACAGATAATATCTGAGGCTGTCGATAGCCCACTTCATTGCCAAACACTCCTTTTCCACTGTTGAATACCTCGTCTCCCTGTCGAGCAGCTTGCGACTCAGGAACACCACCGGCCTTTTCTCTCCCTCCACCTCCTGCAGCAGCACCGCTCCAAGGCCCACTCCAGAAGCATCTGTTTGCACCGTGAATGGCTTGTCAAAATCTGGACTGTGGAGAACTGAGTGAGCACACACTGCATCCTTCAGATCTCTGAAGGCTCTATCCAGCTCCTCTGTCCATCTCAACGTGTTCGGGGCTGCAGCCTTGGTCAAATTATTCAGTTTGACGGCTCTGTCTGCAAAATGAGGGACAAACTTCCGATGCCATCCCACCAGGCCCAGAAAACTCCTCAGCTTCCTCTTGGTGGCTGGAACAGGGAAAGAATGAATAGCCTCCACTTTTCCCAGCTGCGGCTTGATCTTCCCATAGCCGATAATATAGCCAAGATACTCCACTTCCCTCTGGGCCAGAGCGCACTTGTTGGGGTTGATAGTGAGCCCAGCCGTTCTGATCCTCTCCAGTACCTGTTGAAGGTGAAACATGTGCTCCTCCCAGGACTGACTGAAAATAACTACATCATCCAAATATGCGGCAGAGAAATCAGTCACGTCTCTCAGTATGTGATCCATCAACCTTTGAAACGTGGCTGGCGCCCCCTGGAGACCAAATGGCATGACTTTAAAGTGATACATACCAAATGGGGTCCTGAAAGCAGTCAGCTCTCTGGCTTCTGGTGCCAAGGCTAGCTGCCAATAGCCTTTGCTGAGGTCCAACGTGGTGATGTACTGAGCTCTGCCGACCCTCTCCAACAGATCATCAATTCGAGGCATGGGGTATGGATCAAAGTTTGAAACCGCATTCAGGTATCTGAAATCAATGCAAAATCTGAGAGAACCATCTTTCTTTGGCACCAGCACAATAGGACTACACCACTCACTGCAGGAGACCTCAATTATCCCCAGCTCCAGCATCAGCTTGATTTCTTTTTGCAGCGCCGGAATTAGCCGTTCAGGAATCCTGTAGCTCTTTTGCCGGACTGGAGCATCTTTTGCCAGTCGGATTTTATGTTCAACTAGAGAGGTGAACCCAGGTGTCCCTTTGAAGAGCTCTGGGTCAAGTAAGGGTTTGACCTCTACCTGCTGAACAGGAGACAGATGTGACAAATTGATTGCAAGGCCCTCTGCTGCAGGAGGGCTGGTTGGAAAAAACTTTTCACCAGTGTCGTCCTCCTGAACAGCTGTCACCAAAAACTGCTGGGACACAGGCTCTGGTCGGACCTGAAACTCCTTCAGAAGATTTACATGAAATGTCTGTTTTTTTTTCAGTCTGTCTGGCATGAACAGTTCATAAGTGACCTTACCCACTCGTTTGGTGATTTCATAGGGTCCCTGCCACTTTGTTAACAGCTTATTGTCACTGGTAGGAAGCAACAAAAGAACCTTTTGGCCTGGATTAAGGACCCTCTCTCTGGCCTTCCGGTCATACCAGGCTTTCTGGTTCTGTTGAGCAAACTTCATGTTTTCCTGTGCCAGTGCTGTCATCTCCTCCAGTCTCTCCCTCATTTTCACCACATAAGCAACCACATTTTGTCCTTGAGGTTTCGGACTTTCCCAATGGTCTATTAGCAAGTCCAGCGGCCCTCTCACTTGGCGACCATACAACAGTTCAAATGGCGAAAACCCGGTGGACACTTGTGGAACCTCCCGGTAAGCGAACAAAAGGTATGGTAGCCACTGGTCCCAATCCGTACCTGTCTGAGACACAAACTTGCGCAGCATGTTTTTTAGTGTTTGGTTGTAACGCTCCACCAGCCCGTCCATCTGGGGGTGGTAAGGGGTGGTCTTAATACCCTTAATACCTAACAACTGATAAACTTGCTGCAACAACTTGGACAAAAAATTTGTCCCACAGTCTGTCAATACCTCCTTTGGAATACCTACTCTGGAAAAGAGCTGTAAGAGGCAGTTTGCTACCTGTCTGGCCTTAATTGACCTGAGGGGGAAGGCCTCTGGATAACGGGTTGCATAGTCACATATAACCAATATGTAACGATGGCCTGATGAACTCCTCTCTAGTGGCCCAACTATATCCATGGCTATTCTTTCAAAGGGGGTCTCAATAATTGGCAAGGGCTGCAACTGAGCTCGAGCTACTCCCTTTGCTGAAGTAAGTTGACAGGTTTCACATGAACTACAAAACTGAGAAACTTGGGTGTACATACCTGGCGACACGAAACGACTACCAATCCTGTTCAGAGTTTTCTGAAAAGCCATGTGACCCGCCCATGGAATAGAGTGACCCAGCTCCATGATTTTATGTCTAAACTGCTGGGGCAGTGCCAAGGACTCATTCTGTCCCTTCCGCTGATACAGAAGTCCACCTTTCAAAATGTAAGTGGCATAATCTAACAAGCTGGGGTTGTTCTGCTTCACTCCCTCAACCTCTGTTACTTTCTCAAACCACGGCCTCAGTGTAGCATCCTGTTTCTGTAACCTACCTACATCGGGGGGGAAATCAAAATCGAACATCTGAAGTGGTTTGGAAGATTCTATCCTTTGCCTAGAGGTACCACTTATTTTTTCCCTCCTTCTCTGAGCTTTTGATTTCCTAGGTTTAACAGGCCCCGTCTCCCAATCTGCCCCAAAGAAAGGCAACTCCCTTAGCTCTTTTGTACTCTGTGCTCTGGTGGTAACCTGACAGGGTACTACAGGGAGTGGATGTGTGCTAGGGGGATTCTTGGACTCTGACTCTGGCTCCAAGATCTGGACCTCACAACTGGTCATGTCAGACTCACAAACTGGCTGGTTCAGAAGGTCATAAAGTGTGGGGACATCATTTCCTAGAATGATGGGGTACGGCAAGCTGGGGGCTAACGCTACTGACAACAGGAAAGTTTGTCCTCCTACTGTCAGATAGACCTCAGCTGTGGGGTACAAATGTTCATCCCCATGAATGCACCCCATCTTTGACTTGTCCTTACTCCAGTTTTCCCTCGGGACCAAACTTGACAAAACAACTGTCTGAAAGCATGCCGTGTCAAGTAATGCTTTCACACGCTGACCATTGATTAAGACTGGTGCTGTCCTCCCTGGCTTCTTCACCGTTTCTAATCTGGTGGGCCTTGGAACTGAACACAGGAGAGTTGGCTTAGTGCTATTTAAAACTGGACAAAAAGGCTTAGTGTGACCTAAACTGTTGCAGTGGTAGCATCTGACTTCCTGTTTTGGCACCCTCGGTAGAGGCTTACTTGAGTAGCTTTGTTTTTGGGAAATGCACTGCTTATTGCTCAAAAACCCTCTACTCTGTAGCTGACCGAACCCCTGTTCACCCCCAGTGGACTCACGTGAACGGGTCTGGCGGTTCTCCCAGCCAAAGGTTGCCTGCCGATTCCCTCTTCTGGCTGATGTAAAGACTTCTGCAAGGCGCGCTGCCTCCTCTGCTGTCTTCGGTTCATGCTCTCTGATCCAAGTGTCCAACTCTGGATGGACCATCCTCAGGAACTGTTCCAGTATAATAGTCTCTGAAATCTCATTTACCGTTGATTGTTCTGGCTTGACCCATTTTGAGAAGAGGTCCTTCAGCCGAACATACAGCTCCTGTGGAGTCTCTCCAGGCTCAATCTTCAAGGACCGGAAACGTCTTCGGTAAGTATCAGATGTAATTTCATACTTCTTCAGGATTGCTGCTTTAACTTTGTCATAATTTTCTGAGTCCTTCATGTCCATCATGACATAAGCACTGCGTGCTTTGCCAGTCAGCAGGGGAACTAGACGCACAGCCCATCCATCTCTGGGCCATTGACAAACATGTGCCATTCTCTCAAATGTTGTCAGGAAGTGTTCAATGTCATCCTCTGTGGTTAATGGCAGCAATTTGGGTTCCCTGGGGACAAGAGCTCCCCGGCAGGGTCCAAACTCTGGAGTCATTCTACTGGTCATTTGATCCGGACCCTTCTGGACATCATCTTCATCATTATTATCATTTGGCTGGTCAGCCTGTGCCTCATAACCATGTCCATCTTGGATCATGAGATTCATTTTCTGTTGTATCTGCATGAACTGATCCTGCATACTCATCCATTGTTGCTTTTGACAACCAAACTCTTTTTCTATCTGCTGATCCTTCACTGCTTGTGATCGAATGAAAGACTTCACCAGACCTGTGAGCTCCTCCAGTTTATCCTCCGTTTTCGCCTCTGCCTTGGCGCTTGGTTCAGAAGATGAGCAAGCCCCCTGGTCTTGATCCTCCTGGTCATTTTTCTTCCCACCTCTTGTCATCATGATACTGCTGCATGGGCCCCAGCTATCTGACACCACTTGTTAGAAAGACCCCTTTCGCGGTTGGATGATTGCAGTATCCATAAATGACAGAGATGCCAGACGGTTGTTCAGGTGTAACGAAACCATAATTTATTTCCCCATTCCCATAGCCACAGCAACATCATCAGCATAAGACCAACAGAGCTCTGACCAGCAACACAGACAGATGGTATATGGCGCCTTAAATACTGTGAGGCTGATTGTCGTCTTCGGACTGATCCACCTAAAGGTGATTCGCAACAAACTACATTTATTCAAAGTACACAGAAACACCAGTTATCCATTCTTTTTATCATCATTCCTATTGTTTACAAAAAAAAACCCTTCCTTAACTGTATCCAAGTAACACCAAATATATTTACAATAAGAACCAATTTAATTCCCATCTGAAAACTCCCCCCAAATGATTTCACCCGTTAGTTCCCCCCCCCCGCAGAACATATATCTGGGTGTCCGTTCCCGCTCAGACTCTTTTAACTGGAACACCCTGGAGCGGAGACAACACAGGACAGGTAAGTGATCACACCCGAAATAACCGTTAACACTCCAGCACTTGCACACACTTTCGCACTGTCATGAACACACATTACCTGCACACATTTCATACCACACGTTACGTTACTTCCATTCACTAATTAGTTCAGTAATTCATTCAACAGTATTGCGGAGCTCTCTCACTCTCCTCTTTCTTACAGGTAGAGCCGCGCTCCAGAGCCCGCCCCCACCCGACAACCACTCGTCAATCAGGTGTTACCGTTTCTAGTTAAATCAATAATGATGTTAAATGTGCAAATATGCAATGTGCAAATATACAATGTGCAAATGGAATGTGCAAAGTTTACCAATAAAGTGCAAAGTGCTATAAATAATTACAGTTTATATTGTTGTATGTTCCCCCTGTGCAATATCTATATGGCAAAAGCCATCAGTCACCAGTAACGAAGGCTCCAGTACGAAGACTCTTCGTTACATTTCCTCCCCCCTCTCCTGAAGAAGAAGAAACAGTACCTCACTCATCAGACATCCTGGAGAGGCAGTCTGCCACAACATTGGACTTCCCTGACCTGTACTGAACGGTGAAGTTGTATGGCTGCAGGGACAGGTACCATCCAGCGATGCGCATGTTTGCATCTTTCATGCGATGAAGCCACTGAAGAGCTCGATGGTCAGTTTCCAGGATGAAGTGCCGTCCCAACAGATAATATCTGAGGCTGTCGATAGCCCACTTCATTGCCAAACACTCCTTTTCCACTGTTGAATACCTCGTCTCCCTGTCGAGCAGCTTGCGACTCAGGAACACCACCGGCCTTTTCTCTCCCTCCACCTCCTGCAGCAGCACCGCTCCAAGGCCCACTCCAGAAGCATCTGTTTGCACCGTGAATGGCTTGTCAAAATCTGGACTGTGGAGAACTGAGTGAGCACACACTGCATCCTTCAGATCTCTGAAGGCTCTATCCAGCTCCTCTGTCCATCTCAACGTGTTCGGGGCTGCAGCCTTGGTCAAATTATTCAGTTTGACGGCTCTGTCTGCAAAATGAGGGACAAACTTCCGATGCCATCCCACCAGGCCCAGAAAACTCCTCAGCTTCCTCTTGGTGGCTAGAACAGGGAAAGAATGAATAGCCTCCACTTTTCCCAGCTGCGGCTTGATCTTCCCATAGCCGATAATATAGCCAAGATACTCCACTTCCCTCTGGGCCAGAGCGCACTTGTTGGGGTTGATAGTGAGCCCAGCCGTTCTGATCCTCTCCAGTACCTGTTGAAGGTGAAACATGTGCTCCTCCCAGGACTGACTGAAAATAACTACATCATCCAAATATGCGGCAGAGAAATCAGTCACGTCTCTCAGTATGTGATCCATCAACCTTTGAAACGTGGCTGGCGCCCCCTGGAGACCAAATGGCATGACTTTAAAGTGATACATACCAAATGGGGTCCTGAAAGCAGTCAGCTCTCTGGCTTCTGGTGCCAAGGCTAGCTGCCAATAGCCTTTGCTGAGGTCCAACGTGGTGATGTACTGAGCTCTGCCGACCCTCTCCAACAGATCATCAATTCGAGGCATGGGGTATGGATCAAAGTTTGAAACCGCATTCAGGTATCTGAAATCAATGCAAAATCTGAGAGAACCATCTTTCTTTGGCACCAGCACAATAGGACTACACCACTCACTGCAGGAGACCTCAATTATCCCCAGCTCCAGCATCAGCTTGATTTCTTTTTGCAGCGCCGGAATTAGCCGTTCAGGAATCCTGTAGCTCTTTTGCCGGACTGGAGCATCTTTTGCCAGTCGGATTTTATGTTCAACTAGAGAGGTGAACCCAGGTGTCCCTTTGAAGAGCTCTGGGTCAAGTAAGGGTTTGACCTCTACCTGCTGAACAGGAGACAGATGTGACAAATTGATTGCAAGGCCCTCTGCTGCAGGAGGGCTGGTTGGAAAAAACTTTTCACCAGTGTCGTCCTCCTGAACAGCTGTCACCAAAAACTGCTGGGACACAGGCTCTGGTCGGACCTGAAACTCCTTCAGAAGATTTACATGAAATGTCTGTTTTTTTTTCAGTCTGTCTGGCATGAACAGTTCATAAGTGACCTTACCCACTCGTTTGGTGATTTCATAGGGTCCCTGCCACTTTGTTAACAGCTTATTGTCACTGGTAGGAAGCAACAAAAGAACCTTTTGGCCTGGATTAAGGACCCTCTCTCTGGCCTTCCGGTCATACCAGGCTTTCTGGTTCTGTTGAGCAAACTTCATGTTTTCCTGTGCCAGTGCTGTCATCTCCTCCAGTCTCTCCCTCATTTTCACCACATAAGCAACCACATTTTGTCCTTGAGGTTTCGGACTTTCCCAATGGTCTATTAGCAAGTCCAGCGGCCCTCTCACTTGGCGACCATACAACAGTTCAAATGGCGAAAACCCGGTGGACACTTGTGGAACCTCCCGGTAAGCGAACAAAAGGTATGGTAGCCACTGGTCCCAATCCGTACCTGTCTGAGACACAAACTTGCGCAGCATGTTTTTTAGTGTTTGGTTGTAACGCTCCACCAGCCCGTCCATCTGGGGGTGGTAAGGGGTGGTCTTAATACCCTTAATACCTAACAACTGATAAACTTGCTGCAACAACTTGGACAAAAAATTTGTCCCACAGTCTGTCAATACCTCCTTTGGAATACCTACTCTGGAAAAGAGCTGTAAGAGGCAGTTTGCTACCTGTCTGGCCTTAATTGACCTGAGGGGGAAGGCCTCTGGATAACGGGTTGCATAGTCACATATAACCAATATGTAACGATGGCCTGATGAACTCCTCTCTAGTGGCCCAACTATATCCATGGCTATTCTTTCAAAGGGGGTCTCAATAATTGGCAAGGGCTGCAACTGAGCTCGAGCTACTCCCTTTGCTGAAGTAAGTTGACAGGTTTCACATGAACTACAAAACTGAGAAACTTGGGTGTACATACCTGGCGACACGAAACGACTACCAATCCTGTTCAGAGTTTTCTGAAAAGCCATGTGACCCGCCCATGGAATAGAGTGACCCAGCTCCATGATTTTATGTCTAAACTGCTGGGGCAGTGCCAAGGACTCATTCTGTCCCTTCCGCTGATACAGAAGTCCACCTTTCAAAATGTAAGTGGCATAATCTAACAAGCTGGGGTTGTTCTGCTTCACTCCCTCAACCTCTGTTACTTTCTCAAACCACGGCCTCAGTGTAGCATCCTGTTTCTGTAACCTACCTACATCGGGGGGGAAATCAAAATCGAACATCTGAAGTGGTTTGGAAGATTCTATCCTTTGCCTAGAGGTACCACTTATTTTTTCCCTCCTTCTCTGAGCTTTTGATTTCCTAGGTTTAACAGGCCCCGTCTCCCAATCTGCCCCAAAGAAAGGCAACTCCCTTAGCTCTTTTGTACTCTGTGCTCTGGTGGTAACCTGACAGGGTACTACAGGGAGTGGATGTGTGCTAGGGGGATTCTTGGACTCTGACTCTGGCTCCAAGATCTGGACCTCACAACTGGTCATGTCAGACTCACAAACTGGCTGGTTCAGAAGGTCATAAAGTGTGGGGACATCATTTCCTAGAATGATGGGGTACGGCAAGCTGGGGGCTAACGCTACTGACAACAGGAAAGTTTGTCCTCCTACTGTCAGATAGACCTCAGCTGTGGGGTACAAATGTTCATCCCCATGAATGCACCCCATCTTTGACTTGTCCTTACTCCAGTTTTCCCTCGGGACCAAACTTGACAAAACAACTGTCTGAAAGCATGCCGTGTCAAGTAATGCTTTCACACGCTGACCATTGATTAAGACTGGTGCTGTCCTCCCTGGCTTCTTCACCGTTTCTAATCTGGTGGGCCTTGGAACTGAACACAGGAGAGTTGGCTTAGTGCTATTTAAAACTGGACAAAAAGGCTTAGTGTGACCTAAACTGTTGCAGTGGTAGCATCTGACTTCCTGTTTTGGCACCCTCGGTAGAGGCTTACTTGAGTAGCTTTGTTTTTGGGAAATGCACTGCTTATTGCTCAAAAACCCTCTACTCTGTAGCTGACCGAACCCCTGTTCACCCCCAGTGGACTCACGTGAACGGGTCTGGCGGTTCTCCCAGCCAAAGGTTGCCTGCCGATTCCCTCTTCTGGCTGATGTAAAGACTTCTGCAAGGCGCGCTGCCTCCTCTGCTGTCTTCGGTTCATGCTCTCTGATCCAAGTGTCCAACTCTGGATGGACCATCCTCAGGAACTGTTCCAGTATAATAGTCTCTGAAATCTCATTTACCGTTGATTGTTCTGGCTTGACCCATTTTGAGAAGAGGTCCTTCAGCCGAACATACAGCTCCTGTGGAGTCTCTCCAGGCTCAATCTTCAAGGACCGGAAACGTCTTCGGTAAGTATCAGATGTAATTTCATACTTCTTCAGGATTGCTGCTTTAACTTTGTCATAATTTTCTGAGTCCTTCATGTCCATCATGACATAAGCACTGCGTGCTTTGCCAGTCAGCAGGGGAACTAGACGCACAGCCCATCCATCTCTGGGCCATTGACAAACATGTGCCATTCTCTCAAATGTTGTCAGGAAGTGTTCAATGTCATCCTCTGTGGTTAATGGCAGCAATTTGGGTTCCCTGGGGACAAGAGCTCCCCGGCAGGGTCCAAACTCTGGAGTCATTCTACTGGTCATTTGATCCGGACCCTTCTGGACATCATCTTCATCATTATTATCATTTGGCTGGTCAGCCTGTGCCTCATAACCATGTCCATCTTGGATCATGAGATTCATTTTCTGTTGTATCTGCATGAACTGATCCTGCATACTCATCCATTGTTGCTTTTGACAACCAAACTCTTTTTCTATCTGCTGATCCTTCACTGCTTGTGATCGAATGAAAGACTTCACCAGACCTGTGAGCTCCTCCAGTTTATCCTCCGTTTTCGCCTCTGCCTTGGCGCTTGGTTCAGAAGATGAGCAAGCCCCCTGGTCTTGATCCTCCTGGTCATTTTTCTTCCCACCTCTTGTCATCATGATACTGCTGCATGGGCCCCAGCTATCTGACACCACTTGTTAGAAAGACCCCTTTCGCGGTTGGATGATTGCAGTATCCATAAATGACAGAGATGCCAGACGGTTGTTCAGGTGTAACGAAACCATAATTTATTTCCCCATTCCCATAGCCACAGCAACATCATCAGCATAAGACCAACAGAGCTCTGACCAGCAACACAGACAGATGGTATATGGCGCCTTAAATACTGTGAGGCTGATTGTCGTCTTCGGACTGATCCACCTAAAGGTGATTCGCAACAAACTACATTTATTCAAAGTACACAGAAACACCAGTTATCCATTCTTTTTATCATCATTCCTATTGTTTACAAAAAAAAACCCTTCCTTAACTGTATCCAAGTAACACCAAATATATTTACAATAAGAACCAATTTAATTCCCATCTGAAAACTCCCCCCAAATGATTTCACCCGTTAGTTCCCCCCCCCCGCAGAACATATATCTGGGTGTCCGTTCCCGCTCAGACTCTTTTAACTGGAACACCCTGGAGCGGAGACAACACAGGACAGGTAAGTGATCACACCCGAAATAACCGTTAACACTCCAGCACTTGCACACACTTTCGCACTGTCATGAACACACATTACCTGCACACATTTCATACCACACGTTACGTTACTTCCATTCACTAATTAGTTCAGTAATTCATTCAACAGTATTGCGGAGCTCTCTCACTCTCCTCTTTCTTACAGGTAGAGCCGCGCTCCAGAGCCCGCCCCCACCCGACAACCACTCGTCAATCAGGTGTTACCGTTTCTAGTTAAATCAATAATGATGTTAAATGTGCAAATATGCAATGTGCAAATATACAATGTGCAAATGGAATGTGCAAAGTTTACCAATAAAGTGCAAAGTGCTATAAATAATTACAGTTTATATTGTTGTATGTTCCCCCTGTGCAATATCTATATGGCAAAAGCCATCAGTCACCAGTAACGAAGGCTCCAGTACGAAGACTCTTCGTTACATTTCCTCCCCCCTCTCCTGAAGAAGAAGAAACAGTACCTCACTCATCAGACATCCTGGAGAGGCAGTCTGCCACAACATTGGACTTCCCTGACCTGTACTGAACGGTGAAGTTGTATGGCTGCAGGGACAGGTACCATCCAGCGATGCGCATGTTTGCATCTTTCATGCGATGAAGCCACTGAAGAGCTCGATGGTCAGTTTCCAGGATGAAGTGCCGTCCCAACAGATAATATCTGAGGCTGTCGATAGCCCACTTCATTGCCAAACACTCCTTTTCCACTGTTGAATACCTCGTCTCCCTGTCGAGCAGCTTGCGACTCAGGAACACCACCGGCCTTTTCTCTCCCTCCACCTCCTGCAGCAGCACCGCTCCAAGGCCCACTCCAGAAGCATCTGTTTGCACCGTGAATGGCTTGTCAAAATCTGGACTGTGGAGAACTGAGTGAGCACACACTGCATCCTTCAGATCTCTGAAGGCTCTATCCAGCTCCTCTGTCCATCTCAACGTGTTCGGGGCTGCAGCCTTGGTCAAATTATTCAGTTTGACGGCTCTGTCTGCAAAATGAGGGACAAACTTCCGATGCCATCCCACCAGGCCCAGAAAACTCCTCAGCTTCCTCTTGGTGGCTAGAACAGGGAAAGAATGAATAGCCTCCACTTTTCCCAGCTGCGGCTTGATCTTCCCATAGCCGATAATATAGCCAAGATACTCCACTTCCCTCTGGGCCAGAGCGCACTTGTTGGGGTTGATAGTGAGCCCAGCCGTTCTGATCCTCTCCAGTACCTGTTGAAGGTGAAACATGTGCTCCTCCCAGGACTGACTGAAAATAACTACATCATCCAAATATGCGGCAGAGAAATCAGTCACGTCTCTCAGTATGTGATCCATCAACCTTTGAAACGTGGCTGGCGCCCCCTGGAGACCAAATGGCATGACTTTAAAGTGATACATACCAAATGGGGTCCTGAAAGCAGTCAGCTCTCTGGCTTCTGGTGCCAAGGCTAGCTGCCAATAGCCTTTGCTGAGGTCCAACGTGGTGATGTACTGAGCTCTGCCGACCCTCTCCAACAGATCATCAATTCGAGGCATGGGGTATGGATCAAAGTTTGAAACCGCATTCAGGTATCTGAAATCAATGCAAAATCTGAGAGAACCATCTTTCTTTGGCACCAGCACAATAGGACTACACCACTCACTGCAGGAGACCTCAATTATCCCCAGCTCCAGCATCAGCTTGATTTCTTTTTGCAGCGCCGGAATTAGCCGTTCAGGAATCCTGTAGCTCTTTTGCCGGACTGGAGCATCTTTTGCCAGTCGGATTTTATGTTCAACTAGAGAGGTGAACCCAGGTGTCCCTTTGAAGAGCTCTGGGTCAAGTAAGGGTTTGACCTCTACCTGCTGAACAGGAGACAGATGTGACAAATTGATTGCAAGGCCCTCTGCTGCAGGAGGGCTGGTTGGAAAAAACTTTTCACCAGTGTCGTCCTCCTGAACAGCTGTCACCAAAAACTGCTGGGACACAGGCTCTGGTCGGACCTGAAACTCCTTCAGAAGATTTACATGAAATGTCTGTTTTTTTTTCAGTCTGTCTGGCATGAACAGTTCATAAGTGACCTTACCCACTCGTTTGGTGATTTCATAGGGTCCCTGCCACTTTGTTAACAGCTTATTGTCACTGGTAGGAAGCAACAAAAGAACCTTTTGGCCTGGATTAAGGACCCTCTCTCTGGCCTTCCGGTCATACCAGGCTTTCTGGTTCTGTTGAGCAAACTTCATGTTTTCCTGTGCCAGTGCTGTCATCTCCTCCAGTCTCTCCCTCATTTTCACCACATAAGCAACCACATTTTGTCCTTGAGGTTTCGGACTTTCCCAATGGTCTATTAGCAAGTCCAGCGGCCCTCTCACTTGGCGACCATACAACAGTTCAAATGGCGAAAACCCGGTGGACACTTGTGGAACCTCCCGGTAAGCGAACAAAAGGTATGGTAGCCACTGGTCCCAATCCGTACCTGTCTGAGACACAAACTTGCGCAGCATGTTTTTTAGTGTTTGGTTGTAACGCTCCACCAGCCCGTCCATCTGGGGGTGGTAAGGGGTGGTCTTAATACCCTTAATACCTAACAACTGATAAACTTGCTGCAACAACTTGGACAAAAAATTTGTCCCACAGTCTGTCAATACCTCCTTTGGAATACCTACTCTGGAAAAGAGCTGTAAGAGGCAGTTTGCTACCTGTCTGGCCTTAATTGACCTGAGGGGGAAGGCCTCTGGATAACGGGTTGCATAGTCACATATAACCAATATGTAACGATGGCCTGATGAACTCCTCTCTAGTGGCCCAACTATATCCATGGCTATTCTTTCAAAGGGGGTCTCAATAATTGGCAAGGGCTGCAACTGAGCTCGAGCTACTCCCTTTGCTGAAGTAAGTTGACAGGTTTCACATGAACTACAAAACTGAGAAACTTGGGTGTACATACCTGGCGACACGAAACGACTACCAATCCTGTTCAGAGTTTTCTGAAAAGCCATGTGACCCGCCCATGGAATAGAGTGACCCAGCTCCATGATTTTATGTCTAAACTGCTGGGGCAGTGCCAAGGACTCATTCTGTCCCTTCCGCTGATACAGAAGTCCACCTTTCAAAATGTAAGTGGCATAATCTAACAAGCTGGGGTTGTTCTGCTTCACTCCCTCAACCTCTGTTACTTTCTCAAACCACGGCCTCAGTGTAGCATCCTGTTTCTGTAACCTACCTACATCGGGGGGGAAATCAAAATCGAACATCTGAAGTGGTTTGGAAGATTCTATCCTTTGCCTAGAGGTACCACTTATTTTTTCCCTCCTTCTCTGAGCTTTTGATTTCCTAGGTTTAACAGGCCCCGTCTCCCAATCTGCCCCAAAGAAAGGCAACTCCCTTAGCTCTTTTGTACTCTGTGCTCTGGTGGTAACCTGACAGGGTACTACAGGGAGTGGATGTGTGCTAGGGGGATTCTTGGACTCTGACTCTGGCTCCAAGATCTGGACCTCACAACTGGTCATGTCAGACTCACAAACTGGCTGGTTCAGAAGGTCATAAAGTGTGGGGACATCATTTCCTAGAATGATGGGGTACGGCAAGCTGGGGGCTAACGCTACTGACAACAGGAAAGTTTGTCCTCCTACTGTCAGATAGACCTCAGCTGTGGGGTACAAATGTTCATCCCCATGAATGCACCCCATCTTTGACTTGTCCTTACTCCAGTTTTCCCTCGGGACCAAACTTGACAAAACAACTGTCTGAAAGCATGCCGTGTCAAGTAATGCTTTCACACGCTGACCATTGATTAAGACTGGTGCTGTCCTCCCTGGCTTCTTCACCGTTTCTAATCTGGTGGGCCTTGGAACTGAACACAGGAGAGTTGGCTTAGTGCTATTTAAAACTGGACAAAAAGGCTTAGTGTGACCTAAACTGTTGCAGTGGTAGCATCTGACTTCCTGTTTTGGCACCCTCGGTAGAGGCTTACTTGAGTAGCTTTGTTTTTGGGAAATGCACTGCTTATTGCTCAAAAACCCTCTACTCTGTAGCTGACCGAACCCCTGTTCACCCCCAGTGGACTCACGTGAACGGGTCTGGCGGTTCTCCCAGCCAAAGGTTGCCTGCCGATTCCCTCTTCTGGCTGATGTAAAGACTTCTGCAAGGCGCGCTGCCTCCTCTGCTGTCTTCGGTTCATGCTCTCTGATCCAAGTGTCCAACTCTGGATGGACCATCCTCAGGAACTGTTCCAGTATAATAGTCTCTGAAATCTCATTTACCGTTGATTGTTCTGGCTTGACCCATTTTGAGAAGAGGTCCTTCAGCCGAACATACAGCTCCTGTGGAGTCTCTCCAGGCTCAATCTTCAAGGACCGGAAACGTCTTCGGTAAGTATCAGATGTAATTTCATACTTCTTCAGGATTGCTGCTTTAACTTTGTCATAATTTTCTGAGTCCTTCATGTCCATCATGACATAAGCACTGCGTGCTTTGCCAGTCAGCAGGGGAACTAGACGCACAGCCCATCCATCTCTGGGCCATTGACAAACATGTGCCATTCTCTCAAATGTTGTCAGGAAGTGTTCAATGTCATCCTCTGTGGTTAATGGCAGCAATTTGGGTTCCCTGGGGACAAGAGCTCCCCGGCAGGGTCCAAACTCTGGAGTCATTCTACTGGTCATTTGATCCGGACCCTTCTGGACATCATCTTCATCATTATTATCATTTGGCTGGTCAGCCTGTGCCTCATAACCATGTCCATCTTGGATCATGAGATTCATTTTCTGTTGTATCTGCATGAACTGATCCTGCATACTCATCCATTGTTGCTTTTGACAACCAAACTCTTTTTCTATCTGCTGATCCTTCACTGCTTGTGATCGAATGAAAGACTTCACCAGACCTGTGAGCTCCTCCAGTTTATCCTCCGTTTTCGCCTCTGCCTTGGCGCTTGGTTCAGAAGATGAGCAAGCCCCCTGGTCTTGATCCTCCTGGTCATTTTTCTTCCCACCTCTTGTCATCATGATACTGCTGCATGGGCCCCAGCTATCTGACACCACTTGTTAGAAAGACCCCTTTCGCGGTTGGATGATTGCAGTATCCATAAATGACAGAGATGCCAGACGGTTGTTCAGGTGTAACGAAACCATAATTTATTTCCCCATTCCCATAGCCACAGCAACATCATCAGCATAAGACCAACAGAGCTCTGACCAGCAACACAGACAGATGGTATATGGCGCCTTAAATACTGTGAGGCTGATTGTCGTCTTCGGACTGATCCACCTAAAGGTGATTCGCAACAAACTACATTTATTCAAAGTACACAGAAACACCAGTTATCCATTCTTTTTATCATCATTCCTATTGTTTACAAAAAAAAACCCTTCCTTAACTGTATCCAAGTAACACCAAATATATTTACAATAAGAACCAATTTAATTCCCATCTGAAAACTCCCCCCAAATGATTTCACCCGTTAGTTCCCCCCCCCCGCAGAACATATATCTGGGTGTCCGTTCCCGCTCAGACTCTTTTAACTGGAACACCCTGGAGCGGAGACAACACAGGACAGGTAAGTGATCACACCCGAAATAACCGTTAACACTCCAGCACTTGCACACACTTTCGCACTGTCATGAACACACATTACCTGCACACATTTCATACCACACGTTACGTTACTTCCATTCACTAATTAGTTCAGTAATTCATTCAACAGTATTGCGGAGCTCTCTCACTCTCCTCTTTCTTACAGGTAGAGCCGCGCTCCAGAGCCCGCCCCCACCCGACAACCACTCGTCAATCAGGTGTTACCGTTTCTAGTTAAATCAATAATGATGTTAAATGTGCAAATATGCAATGTGCAAATATACAATGTGCAAATGGAATGTGCAAAGTTTACCAATAAAGTGCAAAGTGCTATAAATAATTACAGTTTATATTGTTGTATGTTCCCCCTGTGCAATATCTATATGGCAAAAGCCATCAGTCACCAGTAACGAAGGCTCCAGTACGAAGACTCTTCGTTACATTTCCTCCCCCCTCTCCTGAAGAAGAAGAAACAGTACCTCACTCATCAGACATCCTGGAGAGGCAGTCTGCCACAACATTGGACTTCCCTGACCTGTACTGAACGGTGAAGTTGTATGGCTGCAGGGACAGGTACCATCCAGCGATGCGCATGTTTGCATCTTTCATGCGATGAAGCCACTGAAGAGCTCGATGGTCAGTTTCCAGGATGAAGTGCCGTCCCAACAGATAATATCTGAGGCTGTCGATAGCCCACTTCATTGCCAAACACTCCTTTTCCACTGTTGAATACCTCGTCTCCCTGTCGAGCAGCTTGCGACTCAGGAACACCACCGGCCTTTTCTCTCCCTCCACCTCCTGCAGCAGCACCGCTCCAAGGCCCACTCCAGAAGCATCTGTTTGCACCGTGAATGGCTTGTCAAAATCTGGACTGTGGAGAACTGAGTGAGCACACACTGCATCCTTCAGATCTCTGAAGGCTCTATCCAGCTCCTCTGTCCATCTCAACGTGTTCGGGGCTGCAGCCTTGGTCAAATTATTCAGTTTGACGGCTCTGTCTGCAAAATGAGGGACAAACTTCCGATGCCATCCCACCAGGCCCAGAAAACTCCTCAGCTTCCTCTTGGTGGCTAGAACAGGGAAAGAATGAATAGCCTCCACTTTTCCCAGCTGCGGCTTGATCTTCCCATAGCCGATAATATAGCCAAGATACTCCACTTCCCTCTGGGCCAGAGCGCACTTGTTGGGGTTGATAGTGAGCCCAGCCGTTCTGATCCTCTCCAGTACCTGTTGAAGGTGAAACATGTGCTCCTCCCAGGACTGACTGAAAATAACTACATCATCCAAATATGCGGCAGAGAAATCAGTCACGTCTCTCAGTATGTGATCCATCAACCTTTGAAACGTGGCTGGCGCCCCCTGGAGACCAAATGGCATGACTTTAAAGTGATACATACCAAATGGGGTCCTGAAAGCAGTCAGCTCTCTGGCTTCTGGTGCCAAGGCTAGCTGCCAATAGCCTTTGCTGAGGTCCAACGTGGTGATGTACTGAGCTCTGCCGACCCTCTCCAACAGATCATCAATTCGAGGCATGGGGTATGGATCAAAGTTTGAAACCGCATTCAGGTATCTGAAATCAATGCAAAATCTGAGAGAACCATCTTTCTTTGGCACCAGCACAATAGGACTACACCACTCACTGCAGGAGACCTCAATTATCCCCAGCTCCAGCATCAGCTTGATTTCTTTTTGCAGCGCCGGAATTAGCCGTTCAGGAATCCTGTAGCTCTTTTGCCGGACTGGAGCATCTTTTGCCAGTCGGATTTTATGTTCAACTAGAGAGGTGAACCCAGGTGTCCCTTTGAAGAGCTCTGGGTCAAGTAAGGGTTTGACCTCTACCTGCTGAACAGGAGACAGATGTGACAAATTGATTGCAAGGCCCTCTGCTGCAGGAGGGCTGGTTGGAAAAAACTTTTCACCAGTGTCGTCCTCCTGAACAGCTGTCACCAAAAACTGCTGGGACACAGGCTCTGGTCGGACCTGAAACTCCTTCAGAAGATTTACATGAAATGTCTGTTTTTTTTTCAGTCTGTCTGGCATGAACAGTTCATAAGTGACCTTACCCACTCGTTTGGTGATTTCATAGGGTCCCTGCCACTTTGTTAACAGCTTATTGTCACTGGTAGGAAGCAACAAAAGAACCTTTTGGCCTGGATTAAGGACCCTCTCTCTGGCCTTCCGGTCATACCAGGCTTTCTGGTTCTGTTGAGCAAACTTCATGTTTTCCTGTGCCAGTGCTGTCATCTCCTCCAGTCTCTCCCTCATTTTCACCACATAAGCAACCACATTTTGTCCTTGAGGTTTCGGACTTTCCCAATGGTCTATTAGCAAGTCCAGCGGCCCTCTCACTTGGCGACCATACAACAGTTCAAATGGCGAAAACCCGGTGGACACTTGTGGAACCTCCCGGTAAGCGAACAAAAGGTATGGTAGCCACTGGTCCCAATCCGTACCTGTCTGAGACACAAACTTGCGCAGCATGTTTTTTAGTGTTTGGTTGTAACGCTCCACCAGCCCGTCCATCTGGGGGTGGTAAGGGGTGGTCTTAATACCCTTAATACCTAACAACTGATAAACTTGCTGCAACAACTTGGACAAAAAATTTGTCCCACAGTCTGTCAATACCTCCTTTGGAATACCTACTCTGGAAAAGAGCTGTAAGAGGCAGTTTGCTACCTGTCTGGCCTTAATTGACCTGAGGGGGAAGGCCTCTGGATAACGGGTTGCATAGTCACATATAACCAATATGTAACGATGGCCTGATGAACTCCTCTCTAGTGGCCCAACTATATCCATGGCTATTCTTTCAAAGGGGGTCTCAATAATTGGCAAGGGCTGCAACTGAGCTCGAGCTACTCCCTTTGCTGAAGTAAGTTGACAGGTTTCACATGAACTACAAAACTGAGAAACTTGGGTGTACATACCTGGCGACACGAAACGACTACCAATCCTGTTCAGAGTTTTCTGAAAAGCCATGTGACCCGCCCATGGAATAGAGTGACCCAGCTCCATGATTTTATGTCTAAACTGCTGGGGCAGTGCCAAGGACTCATTCTGTCCCTTCCGCTGATACAGAAGTCCACCTTTCAAAATGTAAGTGGCATAATCTAACAAGCTGGGGTTGTTCTGCTTCACTCCCTCAACCTCTGTTACTTTCTCAAACCACGGCCTCAGTGTAGCATCCTGTTTCTGTAACCTACCTACATCGGGGGGGAAATCAAAATCGAACATCTGAAGTGGTTTGGAAGATTCTATCCTTTGCCTAGAGGTACCACTTATTTTTTCCCTCCTTCTCTGAGCTTTTGATTTCCTAGGTTTAACAGGCCCCGTCTCCCAATCTGCCCCAAAGAAAGGCAACTCCCTTAGCTCTTTTGTACTCTGTGCTCTGGTGGTAACCTGACAGGGTACTACAGGGAGTGGATGTGTGCTAGGGGGATTCTTGGACTCTGACTCTGGCTCCAAGATCTGGACCTCACAACTGGTCATGTCAGACTCACAAACTGGCTGGTTCAGAAGGTCATAAAGTGTGGGGACATCATTTCCTAGAATGATGGGGTACGGCAAGCTGGGGGCTAACGCTACTGACAACAGGAAAGTTTGTCCTCCTACTGTCAGATAGACCTCAGCTGTGGGGTACAAATGTTCATCCCCATGAATGCACCCCATCTTTGACTTGTCCTTACTCCAGTTTTCCCTCGGGACCAAACTTGACAAAACAACTGTCTGAAAGCATGCCGTGTCAAGTAATGCTTTCACACGCTGACCATTGATTAAGACTGGTGCTGTCCTCCCTGGCTTCTTCACCGTTTCTAATCTGGTGGGCCTTGGAACTGAACACAGGAGAGTTGGCTTAGTGCTATTTAAAACTGGACAAAAAGGCTTAGTGTGACCTAAACTGTTGCAGTGGTAGCATCTGACTTCCTGTTTTGGCACCCTCGGTAGAGGCTTACTTGAGTAGCTTTGTTTTTGGGAAATGCACTGCTTATTGCTCAAAAACCCTCTACTCTGTAGCTGACCGAACCCCTGTTCACCCCCAGTGGACTCACGTGAACGGGTCTGGCGGTTCTCCCAGCCAAAGGTTGCCTGCCGATTCCCTCTTCTGGCTGATGTAAAGACTTCTGCAAGGCGCGCTGCCTCCTCTGCTGTCTTCGGTTCATGCTCTCTGATCCAAGTGTCCAACTCTGGATGGACCATCCTCAGGAACTGTTCCAGTATAATAGTCTCTGAAATCTCATTTACCGTTGATTGTTCTGGCTTGACCCATTTTGAGAAGAGGTCCTTCAGCCGAACATACAGCTCCTGTGGAGTCTCTCCAGGCTCAATCTTCAAGGACCGGAAACGTCTTCGGTAAGTATCAGATGTAATTTCATACTTCTTCAGGATTGCTGCTTTAACTTTGTCATAATTTTCTGAGTCCTTCATGTCCATCATGACATAAGCACTGCGTGCTTTGCCAGTCAGCAGGGGAACTAGACGCACAGCCCATCCATCTCTGGGCCATTGACAAACATGTGCCATTCTCTCAAATGTTGTCAGGAAGTGTTCAATGTCATCCTCTGTGGTTAATGGCAGCAATTTGGGTTCCCTGGGGACAAGAGCTCCCCGGCAGGGTCCAAACTCTGGAGTCATTCTACTGGTCATTTGATCCGGACCCTTCTGGACATCATCTTCATCATTATTATCATTTGGCTGGTCAGCCTGTGCCTCATAACCATGTCCATCTTGGATCATGAGATTCATTTTCTGTTGTATCTGCATGAACTGATCCTGCATACTCATCCATTGTTGCTTTTGACAACCAAACTCTTTTTCTATCTGCTGATCCTTCACTGCTTGTGATCGAATGAAAGACTTCACCAGACCTGTGAGCTCCTCCAGTTTATCCTCCGTTTTCGCCTCTGCCTTGGCGCTTGGTTCAGAAGATGAGCAAGCCCCCTGGTCTTGATCCTCCTGGTCATTTTTCTTCCCACCTCTTGTCATCATGATACTGCTGCATGGGCCCCAGCTATCTGACACCACTTGTTAGAAAGACCCCTTTCGCGGTTGGATGATTGCAGTATCCATAAATGACAGAGATGCCAGACGGTTGTTCAGGTGTAACGAAACCATAATTTATTTCCCCATTCCCATAGCCACAGCAACATCATCAGCATAAGACCAACAGAGCTCTGACCAGCAACACAGACAGATGGTATATGGCGCCTTAAATACTGTGAGGCTGATTGTCGTCTTCGGACTGATCCACCTAAAGGTGATTCGCAACAAACTACATTTATTCAAAGTACACAGAAACACCAGTTATCCATTCTTTTTATCATCATTCCTATTGTTTACAAAAAAAAACCCTTCCTTAACTGTATCCAAGTAACACCAAATATATTTACAATAAGAACCAATTTAATTCCCATCTGAAAACTCCCCCCAAATGATTTCACCCGTTAGTTCCCCCCCCCCGCAGAACATATATCTGGGTGTCCGTTCCCGCTCAGACTCTTTTAACTGGAACACCCTGGAGCGGAGACAACACAGGACAGGTAAGTGATCACACCCGAAATAACCGTTAACACTCCAGCACTTGCACACACTTTCGCACTGTCATGAACACACATTACCTGCACACATTTCATACCACACGTTACGTTACTTCCATTCACTAATTAGTTCAGTAATTCATTCAACAGTATTGCGGAGCTCTCTCACTCTCCTCTTTCTTACAGGTAGAGCCGCGCTCCAGAGCCCGCCCCCACCCGACAACCACTCGTCAATCAGGTGTTACCGTTTCTAGTTAAATCAATAATGATGTTAAATGTGCAAATATGCAATGTGCAAATATACAATGTGCAAAGTTTACCAATAAAGTGCAAAGTGTTATAAATAATTACAGTTTATATTGTTGTATGTTCCCCCTGTGCAATATCTATATGGCAAAAGCCATCAGTCACCAGTAACGAAGGCTCCAGTACGAAGGCTCTTCGTTACAACCACCATCATGGTGCAGAACCATCACCATCACGGTGCAGAACCACCACCATCACGGTGCAGCACTACCGTGGAGTCTGGAGAAATGTGTCCATGTCTTACATGTCCATCATTTATTCTCACTGGTTGTTCCTCCTGGAAACAGTGATCTAAGATGTGTCACATTATAGAGGTTGACTTCCTGCCTCAGGTCTTTCCTCAGAGCGTCTGGATTTTGAAATCTTAGTTGATTTATCTTCAGTACAGCCTGGGAACACATATACTTTATTCTCCTTTATGAGAAACTTAAATAACTTTTAAATACTGTCTCAAGTGCAGCATAGGTAGCACAGGCTGCTGGGCCTCCACATGTTGGTTCTTATATCATTGTGAATGAAAGATGATGAGAAAGTGCTGATGAGAAACAGAGTTTAAATGAAATACTAAAGAAAAAACACAAACCGATGCTTACAGTCCAGCTGTGAGTGTAGATAAATTAAACATATTTCTTTTGTCTGGTTTTTATGTGTGAACACATTAATAGTTTTTCACATCACTCTTAAATCCAGATAACATGTCTGCATCACTAACAGAGACCTGCTGAGAGATTTTACAGATTTCACACTGTCCCCTGTGTGTTAGCTGCATCTGATCCCAGAGTGAGGAAAACATGCAGGTATCATCATCATCATCATCATCATCATCACAGAGAGAGAGAGAGAGAGAGAGAGAGAGGGAGGGAGGGAGGGAGGGAGCATCATGCCCAGGCCTTTGTAGAATAACTGCATTCTTTCTGACTGAACCATTTTCAATGAAATCCTGACGTTTCAATGTGAGATAAACAGTCTCTCTCTCTCTCTCTCTCTCCCTCTCTCTCTCTTTCTGTGTGTGTGTGTGTGTGTGTGTGTGTGTGTGTGTGTGTGTGTGTGTGTGTGTGTGTGCAGGGAGGTGACAGACTGAGCAGGGGGACCCTCATGATAATAAAATAACATGTTCTGACTGAGTGGAGCTGAACTGAAGCTAACTAACCTGATAATCAATACTTCAGAGGATCAATTAAAATCCAGCTGAAAGAAAGCTCAGTGAGAGCTCAGATGGAGACGGAAACGAGGCAGATGTTGGAGAAAAGAGAAAAGTTCAGCCTGATCTGGGATTCAGTCTAATGTTTGTTGATGAACCTCAGCGATGGATTCAGTGATGGATTCAGTGATGGATTCAGTGATGGATGCAGTGATGGATGAGAGGAACAGGAGCAGGAGAATGGGGGTAGATTAAAGATCTGGTGACTGTTCATGTCTCTGGTCATACAGCAGCATGATGTAAACACCGAAACACCTGAGGCAGACCTGATTCATTCCATGATCTCATCCCTCCTACTCATTCCTGTTTCCTGGTTAAAATCATTCTGATCACAGAGTCAATCTTCAGACTCCTCATGGAAGCTGAGTGAACTGATCCAATGAAGAGGAGTGTGTACATCAGGCATTAAATCTGAATGAAACCATTCTGACATGTGGACAGTGTTTGTTATGATGTCTTTTCCTCTGAAATCTTCAAATGATTCAGATTTCTGTAATGTGCACAAACTAAACATCATTTTAGATTTTAATTGAAATATCTGGACAGCTTTTAGTAGGTTTATAGACTAATGTCTGCCTTTATTTGAACATATTAGTGTTCTGGCAGCTGTGTTTTTTTTTTTTCAAACAACAGAAATGTTCACTGAAAATGTACCGAGAACATCCTGTAAAACTCCTTTAAACATCCAGTAAATATTATGTAAAACTTGTTGGTTTTTTTTGCCCCCCTTATCTGCATTTATCTTTCCAGTTGAGCACTGTGTCCAATGTCAACATTGAAAGACTGCATTTTTTTATTGCAGTGTAACAAATAGTTATGATATGTTGCTGTCAGTGACCATCACCAGCCCTCCCTGTAGGCTACTCTATCAAATTAAACTTTATTTATTCCCCGATGTGAGCTGGACGGGAGGGTCATTCTACACCACAGTGTGAAGACCCAGGGACCCCAGAGATGTGGGATCCTGAGAGTAGAGCATGGGCCAACAGAGATGAGATAAGGAGGGAGTATACGTCACACAAGATGAGACAAAGTGTGGGAGTGTCACAAGTAACTCAGCATGTTCTAACAGGACACTTATTTACTGTAAGTCTCGACAGGAGCATAAGTGTGACTGTGGCTCAGTGATAGAGTTGTTGTCTCTTAATCAGAAGGTCGAGGGTTCAATTCCCAGCTCCTGCAGCCACTGTTGACGTGTCCTTGAGCAAGACACTGAACCCCAAATTGCTCCCACTGTTGTTCAGTGGTGTGTGAATGGGTTAGATAAAACTGATGGTTTCTAGCTTCCTCCTGCCATCAGTGTGTGTATGTGGTGTGGATGGGTGAATGACACCAGCAGTGTAAAGTGCTTTGAGTGGTCAGAAAGACTAGAAAAGCGCTGTATAAGTACTGGTCCATTTACCATTTACCATTTACATGCATGTGAGGTGAGGTGATCACCAAAGATCCACAATGTTTACTGTAGTGCCAAGGGGCCAAACAACACCCTCAAGAGGCGAGGGCACCCAAGACCCACCACACAGGTCCTGGAGGCCACCAGACCCAGTCCCAGGATCCAGAGGGGCACCAACCCACACCCCAAAAGCACCGAGGGCAACACCAAGGGGCAGGGTTCGCACACAGCACTCACCCACACAGCACTCACCCACACAGCACCCACCACCCACTCACCACCCACCAACCATCCTCCCAGCCTGCCTCACAACCACACCCCACACCCAGTCTGGTCCATGGCTGGACCAGAGGCCCCCAAGCACCATGGGGCCAGGCCCTCCAGGACTGGGTGCCCCCCCAAGAGGAGGGACCTGCCTCTGTATGAAGGTATGGATCTGGGTCCCAGCAGCAGCCAGACCAGGGTGGAAAGGACATGGGCATGCAGAAGTGAGGTCAGGAACACGCCCCCCGAAGAACCACGCCTCAAAAGCGGCACAGGGGGACAACACCAGGAGACCCAGGGACAACCCTGGATCCCCCACACAGACACCACAGGCAGCCACCCACATCCAGGCTGCAGCAAGCACCAGGCCAGGGATCTGACACTACAGCACACCAAAGGGACACATGGTCCTGCAGGGTCCACATGCCCCCACGGGACCGCCCCAGATCTCCATCCACAAGTACCCAGGTTCAGCAACACCAGAAAGCCACTGACACCAGCCCACTTGATAAAAACATGATCACAGAGTTATGGCCAGATAGGGCTGGAACCCACAGCCACACCAAGCCTAAACTAGTGTTCCACCCCTTATCCCACCTTGCTAATATGTCTTTTCTTCCCCACAGAGATACATACATACAGACTATGTATAAAACTCCTTTGAACATCCTGTAAACATCATGTAAAATTTCATTAAACATCCTGTAAACTGCTGTCCTGGAGCTCTCCCAGAGCTGTCCCAAAGTTGTCCTGAATCTGTCCTGGAGCTGTCTTGAATCTGTCCTGGAGTTGTCCTGCAGCTGTCCCAGAGTTGTCTTGATGAGTAGAAACAATTGGAGCTGTGACCATGGACTACATGAAAATATGAAGGAGATGGGGGTAAAAACCTACAGCAGAAGAAGGAAAGCTCATGGATCATTATAGTTTGATTTAAGGTGGATTCAAACTGACAGGATGAACTGTTCCATGGCTATGAAACCCTGACAGATTGTGTCTCAGGGTTAGACCTTACGAAATTTCAGACTGAATCCATGTGAAGAGCACAGAGGCTGGACGGGGACTGAACCCTTGTTGGGTGTCTGAATGAATGAGCCCTGCTGACTGAAAGCTCTAAAGAAGTCAAACTTATCTGGCCTCTGGTTTCTGGTGTCCTCCTGCAGAGTAAAGATGCTGCTCTCACTTTCACATACTTCTCTTTGGTTTTAGGTAAATGAAAACCTTCTATTCCACAGCCCCCTGACACCCCACTAAGTGTTCAGTTTTTAATGTGTTAAGCTTTCAGCTGTATTTACTCAAAAGTGTTTCCTTTTATTCTCTCTGACTGATGTGATCAGAGATAAAACCTGAGGGTTGAACTGAGAACACGTCAGGGAGCTCTAATGGATCTGCTGAACTCTGTGCTCACCTCGCCCACTTAATATAAAGTACTAACATGATATGAAAAATAATAAAGTGATGCTTTTAAGTGCTGCTTTCTCTCATCACTTTGAATTCTTCACTCAGAGGCAGAAGCAGCTTTTAATGTTTGCAAGCTGCTCAATTAATTCACAGATATTTCATTAGAAAATGTAAATAAGTTAACGTCAGGATGAATTAATGAGGGAGGTTTGGGTTTTCATGAGGAAGTGGGCAAGGAAGAGAAGGAAGACAATATGCTCAGAGAGAATCCATAAGAGGCAGCGTGCTGGAAGTCAGAACAAAAACCAGACCACCATCCTCTGAGAAAGAGGTCAGCTCTGCGAGAAACCACCATCCTCTAAAGAAGAGGTCAGCTCCACCAGAAACTACTAGATGGTGATCAATGCAGACCGAGGCTGTATGTGAACCACTGGTTTCCTCTGATTCAGAATGATCCTAAAGACCTGTTGGTACCAAGTCTAACCCTGACAGCTGGAGCTCTCTGGGTTCATAGACTCAGTTTACTCACCTGAACCACCAGGTAACCTGGGGTCTGCTGCTCTCCAGTTAGCTCAGAACTTTCTCCTCTCTCTCCTTTAGTCTGTTGAGTCTGGTTCTTCCTCTTTAAACCCTGCTCCATAAAGATGTCCTCTTATGCAAAATAAAAACATGTCATCCTCGCTGTCAGGGTCACGCAGCAAAGAGCTAAGGTATGGATGTGGTATTGGCTGTAAAGAGTAAAGGTACAGAGTCTAGTTTTCACTCAAAGAGAGCCTAACAGAAAAGAATAAAGGAGTGTCTGTGGTGTTTCTCGGGGTGGGTTCAGAGCTGATAAAGGATCCACTCAGAGGACACTGAAGAGAAGTCCCGATAACTCAGTTTGTCACCACAGAGCTCTGAAACATAGACCTGCAGGAGAAACTCTGTCCTCCATCCTCTGTTCATGTCATGGAGCAGGTCAAAGCACACACCATCACAGAGCTGTCCTCGTCTCATCACGTCACAGCCTCCTTGTACCTCTAAGGAGGTGAACTTACGCTGTGCATACCGCTCACTCTCAGCACATTGAAGCTGAAAAACAGAAACATAGTGAGCAAAGATTTGCCTGCAGGAGTCGGTCTCAGGTTGCAGCCAATCAAACCCTGGAGCGGTTCATCTGAGTGAGAGTGCAGTAAACCCAGAAATCTAAACACACAGCTGCTTCACTTGTCCCTTCAGCCATAGGCCAGTGCTAACAGAGACAGTAAAGGCTTTAAGGCTATTTAACTTAGAAACTGCTGGTTAGCATGAAGCTAATACAAGGCTTGGTAGAGCCATGAAAACATAACAGAACTGGTCTAAACCACAGGCCACTGACCTCCTAACTGCTTCAAGTCAACCTGCACCTCATATAGCATCCACCTAGAATGTAAAACAGGTGGCAGCTAACAGCAAGTGTTAGCACTCTGCTCTGAGTTTCCACCCTCCACCTACCTAAGGACTAAACTGATGCTCTTCATGGTTTGACATGAAGCAGACAGTGCTTCAACCTCTGAAGAATCCCAGAGAGATAAACTGTGCAAGTAGACCTGGATCTCTAGACTCCATCGCTGATGGAGTTGAGAGAGTCTGACTCAAGAGGTGGCTTTGAGTCTCCTCACTAACACATACAGCAGGGGTCCCCAAACTTTTTCCTGTGAGGGCCACATAACTTTCCCTTCTCTGATGGGGGGCCAGGGTCAGTTTGTGACGGAAAAAGTGTGACAATCACAGGGGTGCCTGAACGTAAACATTTATTGTTTTCCAGAAAGCCACACATAAACAAATATTAATAACCCTCTCTGGGATCTTCACAGAAAAAAATTCAGGAAATATATAATAACACTATTTCTTAAATAAAACAACACTCATAGGGGCACGGACTGCAGAGGGGTGGAACAGAATGTCATGTTCTATCTAGGGCTGGGTATTAATCAAAATTTTTTTGATATCTGTAGCTTTTTGATACCTTCGCTTCGATACTGGTTCCTGAACAATACTTTATTCATGGGCAATTTTTATATCAGTTCTAACAAAAAGAAACTTTCAGTACATGTTATGTTACAAATCTTGAGTTTTATTTTTCATCTACATCTAATTTTCTACTCTCAGCAGTTTTCTTACATAAAAAAAAAAAAAAAAAAAGTTTCCCAGTGCAAAAGAACAGGTGCAAACAAGTGACAGGTCAGTTTATACTGAGTACACTGTAAATGTGTTAATAACTATTAACGAACTTTCTTCTGTTGATTCTTGTTTTTTATAATAAAAACCCTCCTCCTTTATCCAGGCTTTTGACCAGATAAAGTGACCGTAAAGAAACAAACATTAGTGTGATTCATTTGCACACAGTCGTCTGCTCTGGCTGCAGCTTGGAGGGTCTGCTGTGAGCGGAGGAGTCTGTATTTTGGAGAGGGGAGGAGCGAAGCGCCCTCGCTGCTTGTTGAGAAGCTGCAGTTGAAGATCAATACATGCTTTCACTCCGTCCCCTAACTACAGAAAAGTGGCTGGATTTGTCGTTTTTTAGAAAAAAAAAGCCACTAGAGGGGTCTGAAAGTCACTGAATATAGTGACAGAGATGCTAATTTGGCAACACCGTCCTGCATACCACAACCACATGTAACGTTACAGTCAATCACCAGCAGCATCATTAACCCTTGGGGTACCAAAACTTGGCACTGAAAAAAAAATCATTATGTGTCTCTGGTATTGTTCAGGGGGCTGGGCCGTAGTTTGGAGACCACTGATATACAGGGTACCAGACCTGACAGTCAGCTGAGCTGAACCTCTGACTGGGTCTTCTAAACCGTTGAGATCGTAAAATAATGGAATATGAACAGGCTAATATATAAAAGTGAGACTTTTAAAATAACTGTCAAAATCTTGCCATGTCCTTTAAAATATCTGAGAAAGGAGGAAACAGGTGTCTGCGGGTGATAGAAGTGACTGATATTGAATCCGTTGGTTTATCATGTTTACAGACCCTGAAGGAAATATTAGGCATCATTAACTATATTTTGTGCATTAATCAATAATAATTGTGATCATTACAGGCTTGTATTAATGTGTGTATTTACAGAAGGTTGAAAACTCCTGGAAGGCTACAGATCGTCCAGCATGAAGGAAGCATGGACACCATTAATATGAAGGGTTCATTTGAATGCTTTAATACATTTATATAATATGTTTATCCATGTGTATATAACTTTTTTACTTTGCAGCACTAAGGGAAGAAAGGCTGTGTTAGTTTCTTGTTTGTGAGAGTGTGAAAGTTGATTGGAGACAAATGAATGCAGCTGCAGGAGGTTGTAAAACTGTTTGTCTTTAAATCAGGGAGCAGGAAGAGCCTGGTACCAGATAACATTCTCTTAGAAGGAAGGATAAACATGAGATGTCTGAGTGTGCACTAAAACTTCTTTTTAGGTACACCCAAAAAGATGCTGACAGTGATGGGAAACATGCTGAGCCAGCCTGCACCGAGGAGGACACCGTCTCAGATCAGGACATGACTGTATAGGATAGGCGGAGATTCATCTATTTAAGGGTTCAAAGGGCGATGTAGAGGGGTTGGAAGTACCCAGACCTCTTGACTCTGTATTAGAGAGGGAAAGGTAATTCTGAACCCAGAGACTCTGTCCGCACATTCTTGATCTATTGTAATCCGTAAATTTGGCATAGACTGAGAACTCCGCCGTCTCCTTCTCCTTCTCCTTCTCCTTCTTCAAGCCACTTCATGTGTTCATGCTGGAAATGGTAAAAGGTAATTAGGAGTCAGATTCATTATTTCAGACAAATTGATATTTTTTAGGATGAGAAAGGTGACCATTTCCAAGAACCCATAGACCTCTAAAAAGCTTCTGACAGTGGCTGTTTGGAAAGATGATAACTTGCAGATCATACACTTAGACGAAAATCAGAAGAATTTTGCTTTTGGATAAGATAAATAGGGATGTTGCATGGACTTTTACACTTACTTTAATGTGCTTAATTACTAAAACTTTACAGACTTGACATATGTAGCCTTCCAGGAGTTTTCCACCTTCTGTAAATACACACATTAATACAGGAATGCAATGAACACAATTATTATTGATTAATGCACAAAAATATGGTTAATACTGCTTAATATTTCCTTCAGCATACTGTCTAAGGCACGATGTATTTCATTAATTGTTAGTGGGGTGTCTAATATGGCTCGTTGTTCTGTAGTAAGTTGAGGAATATCTATGCTGATCAGGAATCTTTGGATGTCTTCCAGGTTGGGGTTGTTTGTTTTTGAATATAGGTTTTGGGAAAACTTGAAGAAGACTTGATTTATTTTGTGTAGTATGTGTGTGTGTTTACCATTAGAATCCTGAATTGCTGTAATGAGTGATTCTTCCTTGTTGTGTTGGAGTTGATCAGCTAGAAACTTGTCTGATTTGTTACTGTATTCAAAATCATTGTTTCTCAGTTGTTGTAACAAAAATTCTGTCCTTTATGATAGAATAGTATCCAGATGTAGTTTTGTCTTTTGTAGTTCAGACCCTACTTGATCGCTCAGTATAGCTGCATATTCTTCAGATAGATTTTTGGATTTTTTCCTCCAATCTTCTTTCTGCCTGCTGTTCTTCCTTTTTCTTACAAGAAGAGTATGAGATTATTTTTCCTCTGATTACTGCCTTCCCTCTTTCCCAAAGTAGAGATGGGGATATGTCCAGAGGATCATTTATTTCAAGAAAGTCTGCCCCCTCCCTCCTTACCATTTTATCAAATTCTGAGTCCTTCAGTAGAGAGGTTAAAGCACCATGTCTGAGATGATTTAGGGGAGGGTGTCAATTTTGAGGCTGAGGGATATTGGGGCATGATCACTGATGATGATTGTATACTAGAGGTATTTCTCTGTGTGGTGGAGTTATTTGACAGAAAAAGGTCAATTCTTGAAAATGACTTGTGTACCGGAGAGAAGAAGCTGTATTCTCTCTTTGAAGGATTTTTAATCTCCAGCAGTCACATAGTCCAAAGTCGTTCATATAGTCCTGAGTAACTCTAGCTGACTGAGATAGTTTGATATGTATTAAGTTGCCAGAGCGATCTAGTGAAGGATTCAGAACAGTATTGAAGTCCCCACCGATGATAATTGTGGAGTTCTGTGACAGGTCCATTAGGTGGGGGAAAACTGTGTGGAAGAAGGCCGGGACATCATTATTCAGGGCATACAAGTTCAAAGTCATGTATAATTTATTAAAAATTGTATTGTTAAAATAAATAAATATAAATACATAAATAAATAAATAGAGAAAGAAAAAAAAAAAAAAATAAAGCTGTTTTTCCATTTCCAGTTCATAATTTCTGTTTTAAATTTAAGTTTGTCCAATGCTTTTTGAAGATTGGGTTCAGAATGAGCAGCCGAGGTTCTTCTCTAGAGGAAGGCCCCGGAATTGTATCAGGGCTGTTAGGGAGAGCTAAAGAAGAACCCAGAATTCTGTCACACATTCTTGATCCATTGTAATCATTAAATTTGGTATAGACTGGCCAAATTTGGTGTTTCAGTGTAAAGTGTGACCCTGTTAACTGGAGACTCTTAGCTGACCATCACTGACACGTTCAGCTGAGAGTCTCCAGTTAACACGGTCACTCTTTACTCCAAAACACTGGTTGCTCTGTAACGATCAAAACTTGACAGAAGTTGACTCCATGGTAAAGTATTGTTTATGACAACAGACCCCAGAACAACTGGACATTTTTATGCTGCTAATAAATTGAATTTAGAGTTTAAAGAAGGAGAACTCATTTGAATGAAACGAGCTAAATGCTACTTCTGTTGCCAAAATGCGTTTAGCTCATCTTTATGGTAACATGGACTCGCAAGGGGTCTATTCCTCTCTTGAAAAAGAGGTTTTAAATCTCAATGGGAAATTCCTACTTAAATGAAGATTAAATAAAACATAAAAAATAATTAGAACAAATTTACATTTTTGATGTGGCACAGCTTTATTTTCATGTATTTATTTTTCCAGTCCACCTTTTGGATGCTGCTTTACATAGCTTTGATGTAATTTTTCAGAAACGAGTGTCTATCAGTAAGTCGTCTTCCCTTCACGGCCAAATATCCTCTTTTGTTAATGGTCTCTTCACAAAAGTTCCATGTCTAAAATAACGTGAAAGTCAAACTTGAACAGCTCTCTTATTTCCTCCACCTGCTCCTCATTGAGCTGACTTCATCCCTCAGAGCAAAGATTGAGAAACTGCGTCACAGCCTCCTTGCGGAGCACCTCTTCTCCTGTCATCACAACAGCATGCTGTGCTACGGTTAGCTGCTATTTACGTCGCTTTTAATGATGGAATGATGTCTCTATGTAAGGGGGAAAAAACAGTGGCGACAATGTCCCAATGACAGACAGACTTCAGATTAAACATAATCTAACCGCATAGCTCTAAAATTTCTCTGTGCCAATAAATGTTTTGAATGAACACCCTTAATAACAGGACAGCTTTTCCAACAAACAAATTTCAAACCTTTATTTGTTTCTCCCAACCTAGATCTAAAGCCGACTCTCTCAGTATGTGTACAAAAAGCACACACGTCTTCTGTCAAACCAAAGACGACTGTCCTGTTTACAGTCTATACAACAGCTGTGAGCACAAGTCTATGCTTTTGTAGACACAAAACTGTAAATAAGTTGAGCAAAGGTCACATTCAGTCGTTAAAATCATTAAAAAAATTATTTCAAGTGTTTTAAGACAAACAATTGCACATTATTATTTTAAACTCTTTTAAACTTTTTCAAAGAGTAGTCACCTACTGGGTTTTTTTGTGTGTAATGAAATAATGTTGCTAAGTTACAACATTTCTGGGCTGACAGTGGAGGTTGAGGTCTGCAGCCAGACCCCTCTCATAGGTTTTACTCTAAGTTCTGCTGTCTGCACGGACACACAGAGGACACGGACTCTGCAGCAGCTCTTCAGTCCCCTCTGCGCTGAGTGCTTTCTAAATGCTGTCATCAGCTGTGGATCTGGACTAATGGAGGTTTTTAACCACATGATGAGCCAAAGCTGGCCACAGGTTTTACTGTCCTGTATGAGCCTGCAGCTGTGTGCAGAGAGGAGAAAAACAAAGATGAATCTGTCAACACTGGTTTATAAAATGATCAGTAATTTATACTGGGCCCCACAGAGATGCAATAACAGCACATCAATATCTGAGTGGTCAGTGTCAGAGGGAGGAAAATCTGCTGCAGTGTAACAGTTGTTTCTCCCTCACATTCTGTGAAAATGTGAAACCTTAGAACAAAATCCACCGTCAGACCCAACTGTCAGGCTTCTACTTCTGCAGACCTCAACCATCAGGCACCTTCCTCTGCAGACCTCTACAGTCAGACCCCCACATCTGCAGTCTACAACTGTCAGGTACCTTCCTCTGCAGACCTCTACAGTCAGTCTCCTACCTCAGCAGACCTCCATTGTCAGGCTCATTCAACTTTAGACCTCCACTGTGAGGATCCTACCACTGCAGAACTCTACTGTCAGGCTCTTTTCTCTGCAGATCCTTATTGTAAATGGTAAATGGACCAGTACTTATATAGCGCTTTTCTAGTCTTTCTGACCACTTAAGGCGCTTTACACTGCTAGCCTCATTCACCCATCCACACCACATTCATACACTGATGGGAGGAAGTTTTTATTATAGGGACCATCAGTTTATCTAACCCATTCATACCCATTCATACACCACTGAACAACAGTGGGAGCAATTTGGGGTTCAGTGTCTTGCTCAAGGACACTCCGACATGTGACTGCAGGAGCTGGGAATCAAACCCTCGACCTTCCAATTGAGAGACGACCACTCTACCACTGTCAGCCTGACACCTCTGCCGACCTCCACTGTCAGCCTGACACCTCTGCAGACCTTCACTGTCAGCCTGACACCTCTGCAGACCTTCACTGTCAGCCTGACACCTCTGCAGACCTTCACTGTCAGCCTGACACCTCTGCAGACCTTCACTGTCAGCCTGACACCTCTGCAGACCTTCACTGTCAGCCTGACACCTCTGCAGACCTTCACTGTCAGCCTGACACCTCTGCAGACCTTCACTGTCAGCCTGACACCTCTGCAGACCTCTACTGTCAGCCTGACACCTCTGCAGACCTCTACTGTCAGCCTGACACCTCTGCAGACCTTCACTGTCAGCCTGACACCTCTGCAGACCTCTACTGTCAGCCTGACACCTCTGCAGACCTTCACTGTCAGCCTGACACCTCTGCAGACCTCCACTGTCAGGCACCTATTTCGCAGGCCTCAACTTTCAGGCTCTGTATTCAAATCTGTCGGTCCGAGGTTTGGCCTCTGCTAGTTTAAGGGGTTTGCATTTAAAAAATAGGCTTTATGGTGAAACACTGAGGCCAGCAAAAATAGGATGGTTTTGTGTTGGCTGTGGCCTGCTGGATCAGGCACCCAGATGGTCCAATGTAAGCTTACACAATGACTGGGCCCTCCCATTGAATTGAAAACCTATCAAATCTGGATGGAGCAGAGCTGGACTGCAAACCCAGACTGCAGACCCATCCAGTGTTTTTTAGCCTTAAGACTTGATATGAAATGTGTTCCTGATGATGAGAGAGAAAGAAGAGGAGAGAATGGAGGAGCAGACCTGAGCTCTGAAGGTGACTCATCACACCACAGGCTTAATTTCACTCTTCTCCTTTAATTAACACAGCTCAGCTTTGTTGACAGAGTTGTGGTAATAAGTGTAAGGTTAATAGAAGATCCACCCTCCCTGTCAGCTCTGATACTCCAGCGCTCAGATAAAGTGCTCTTTCTGTTTGACATAAAGCAGCCTCCAGACTGACAGGGACAGTGCTTTCCATTAACAGATATCTGATGATGAGTCAGGAAACAAAAACAATACGTCTTATTCTCAGGGTCTCAAACTAAACCTCAGGCTCTCACAGCAGCCTGTTATATGGACACCTGGTGGAGCAGGAAACGGGACTCCTCCAACTGTCTGTTAAAAAGACTCTTGTTTACAGCTGTGATGACGTACAAAGAATGACAGAGCCTGCTTACCTGCTGCAGGATGAACTCACCTGCTGAAAACCTGAAACACTGACTCACTGATGTTTCCTGTTCATGCTCAGCATTAAGGAGTGACCAGGAAGAAACCTACAGTTTAGACAATGAATTCAATTGAGAATGAAAGAGACAGAAGGAAACTAAACAGACTGGTCAGGAGGGACAGTTCTGTCCTGGACTGCTCCTTAGACTCCCTGGAGGAGGCAGTGAGAGGAGGATGCTGGCAAAGCTTACATCCATCATGGACAATCTCTCTCACCCGCCCCATGAGACTTGGGGGCCTTAAGCAGCTCCTTCAGCAGCAGACTGAGACTGCCACCCTGCTAGAAGGAGTGCCACCGCAGGTCATTCCTTGCAACTGCAATAAGACTTTACAACATATCATAAAAAACCTGGACGCAAACCCAAAATAACAGCCTTTCTAAATCATCTCAGCATTCACTGGTCATTGCATATTCTTGTTCTTATTTTGTTCTTGTGTAAATAATGATAGTTTTCCAATCTATTTTTTTCAAAGTTTTTCCATTTTTTTAGTTCTTATTTTAATTACTATTCTTTTTTTATTTCTAAATTTTTGCACTTTTTACTGATTGTTGTGAGCTGCGGCTGTGACACCAAAATTAAGAATATTCTATTCTGTTCTGTTCTGTTCTGTTCTATTCTATTCTATTCTATTCTATTCTATTCTATTCTGTTCTGTTCTATTCTGTTCTGTTCTATTCTATTCTAATTAATTCCGAGCGACTCCAAGAGAGACATGCTCACAGCTCAAAACAAAAAAAAAACTGTTTCTGTTTATTGTTTCTGTGATGAATATCAAACAGTGTGTGTGTGTGTGTGTGTGTGTGTGTGTGTGTGTGTGTGTGTGTGTGTGTGTGTGTGTGTGTGTGTTTATTTATGGCATTATTTTAATCTGTGTTTGCAGCACTCTTCATCAACGAATGATATAAATAGTATGTTAATGCACTGCGTATGTGTGTGTGTGTGTGTGTGTGTGTGTGTGTGTGTGTGTGTGTGTGTGTGTGTGTGTGTGTGTGAGTGTGTGTGTGTGTGTGTGTGTGTGTGTGTGTTTGTGTGAGTGTATTTATCCAGAGACAGAGAGAGAGAGTGAGAAAGAGAGAGACAGAGAGAGAGAGAGAGAGAGAGAGAGAGAGAGAGGGGGACAATACACAATGCAAGATCCTAAGGCGAGTTCAAAGAAACGTATTAACTCTGGACAGAGGAGCAGAAATTCAGAGCACTGACAGCTGGATATGAGTGAGTGTTCATATCAGGCCAGTGTGTGTCTGAACATCAAACAGATGCTGCTTTATTTTATTGTATCATGTTTTGTCAGTTCACAACTTTTAAATAACTGTTCTGTGTTGAATCCTTGTTGTTGTGACAGCATATATATATATATATATATATATATATATATATATATATATATATATATATATATATATATAGATATATATATATATATATGTATATATATATATATATATATATATATATATACATATATATACACACACACACACACATATATATATATATATATAAATATATATATATATATATATGGGGGCCAGCTATTATTGGAGACGGGCCAATTTTGGCCCATGGGCCATCAGTTGCCAAATTAGATATTAGCTAAGACATTACCACCCAAACACACACGCACCTCTGCTGAGTACCCTGGATGCTTTCACTTCCACTTCCACCTTCTGCACCAGCGCTTGACTCAACAAGGAATCCTCCCGCTCTCTTTTCTTCCTTCAGTCTCAGTCCAGAGGATTGGTCTGGGCCTGCTGTCTGCTCAGCCTCATAAAGCCTTTGCTCTGGTGTGAAGATGTGCTGCAGGGGCATCACTATGTTTTAACCATGAGGGAGTCGATCAGTGCTTCTTTGAATGATCCGTTATGGTCTTCATCTGGTACCTGTGTACCTGTGTACCTGTGTACCTGTGTACCTGTGTACCTGTGTACCTGTTACAGAAAAGAGGCCCAGAAAATGAGTGACCTGTGTAGCTCCCCTCGACCTGCTCAGGTGCTGTCCATGCTCATGGTGCGTTACGGGGTATCTTTAGAGATGAGCTTGCACACCTCCATCTTACCTTCTCATGGCTAAAGCCCCTACCCCCATCACAAGTTTAGGCCACAGGCTCCAGCCCATCAGTCCCTTCATCAGCCAGCTGGGTCTGAGATGCTGCAGTTCAGGATGCAGCTCTGGAAGGTTCCATCTAGAGCCAAGAACATGTCCTTTAAAGAGCCCTCAGTGGAATCATACCTCAAACAGAGAGCAGACTGTTCTCTCTATCCATCTTGGCCTCATCAGTTATAATGACACATATCAACCAGTCCCTACAATTCTACAATTCTACAATTTCATTTAGCAGATGCTTTTTTCCAAAGCGACGTACAACACATCCTCATCCTCATAATCCCTCATCCTGTTCAGTCCTGGTTTAGTTTTGGCCGCCAAGTTCTTCTGCCACATTGAAGAACCAGGTCCACATTTATACGGGTATGTTTGATGGTTGGTTTTTCGAGTAAGAAGCTGTGCTGAAGCTTTCTGTGGAGTTGAGGACATGCCCCAGATATGTACATTTTTAAGTCTGTCCTAATTCAGTGCCCAAATTCAAATCATGAATCCTCTTTTTACCCCTGGACTTCCTCTGAAAGATCATAACTTTAGTTTTGTCTGGGTTAACATTCAGGACCCAGATCTGACTGAACTGATGAGGGAGGCCCAGGTCCTGCTGCAGTGAACACTGAGACCCCCTGAGCCATTTGAAGCAGCCAAAGCCTCTGCATGGTTCACAGAGCTGATTGCTCTCAGCTAAAAGGCTCTGTGAGGTCCATGAGGCTGTTTGTCTCACACCCTTCTCATGAATGAAGGGGCTCTGCTCACTCTGACAGCCTGCACACTGAGTGTGTCACAGCTGCACACACGTTTCTGCATCTGCACTGAGGTGGAGCAGGAGCTTTGGTGTTTGCTGTGAACAGAGCCACCAAAAGAATTGTTTGAAAAGCCAACTGAGCTGGATTCTGATGGTCTAGATGATCTGGATCACTGGAACAAACCTGGATTCCCGTCACTAGGAGTGTCTATGCTGAGATTTGTTTACCTCAGACAGAAGACAAATCCAAACCCTGCTCTGACATGGTCAACCTTTGATGGGACCCTCTCTGTTGTGGTGCAGCAGGGTCGGCTTTTTCAGGTTTTAGCATTTGATGTTGATGTTGACCTCTGTTATTAACTGTTACAGGAGTTAACATGTATTTCAGGGATTAACAGTGAGCAGAGTTGTTGATTTTTGTCTCCATCAGCCTCCTTTGCAGCAGCAGTAGCAACAGTCAGGTCAGTGCTCCTCTGAGAGCCATTTGATGCTCAGAGCTCAGTCACAGATACAGCGTTATGTCCATGTGGTCCCCAGCTCAGGGTGCTTTGGGCTCTCTGATGGATGTGGTGGAACCTGGTTTATTGTGGGTCTTAATTAGGGTCATGGAGAGTTCAGAGGAATGGATGGAGGCTACTCTGATTTGTGTGTCCTGATGTTTTAAGCTCTTCACATATTGAAGTGAGAGCTTTCTGTGGTCAGGTTAACCCTTTACAAACGCACTAAGTGTGATGCTTCCATTAGTGCTGATTGAAAGCATCCATTAAGGCTGTGTGCTGCCTCGTGTGCTAAACCTTCAGTTTAACTACTGACTCGACCCTAGCTGTACAGGTACGCTCAACAGTCTGCAGTTTAACATGCATACTAAATAAATGCATTCATCACATTTACACTGACTGAGTGGAGGGGATGCAGAATACCTGATGTCTATTCTGCAGAGCTGCAACACTGTGGTTGGCTGATTAAACATTTACATTCAGCAGCAAGTCAACCAATAACCTACAAACCCATAGAGGGCAAGCTGAAACAAGTGCTCACAGGACAAAAGACCAGGCAGGACCTGCAGCCTGATGAGCAGGACTTAAGGGACCCTGCAGGCTGACAAGTAGGACCTGAAGGACCCTGCACTCTGACAGCCAGGACCCGAAGGATCCTGCAGTCTGAGAGCCAGGAGCTGATGGACCCTGCAGACTGACAGCCATGACCCGAAGGATCCTGCAGTCTCACAGCCAGGACGTGAAGGACGCTGCAGGCTGACGGGCAGGACCTGAAGCACCCTGTAGACTGACAGCCATGACCCGAAGGATCCTGCGCTCTGACAGCTTGAACCTGAGGGACCCTGCAGACTAGCTCCCACGACCTAAAAGACCCTGCAGGCTTACAGCCAGTACTCAAAGGACCCTGCACTCTGATAACCGGGACCTGATGGACCCTGCAGGCTGACAGCTTGATCTGAAGGACCCTGCAGGCTAAAATCTTGGACCTAAAGAATCCTGCACTCTGAGAGCCAGGACCTGAAAGACTCTGCAGTCTGACATCCAGGACCTGAAAGACCCTGCAGGCAGACAGCCAGGAACTGAAGGACCCTGCACTCTGATAGGCAGGACCTGATGGACCCCACAGGCTGACAGCCAGGATCTGAAAGGCACTGCAGTCTGATGGGCAAAGAGAGGAGTTTTTTGGGTTTTAAAATGAGACATCTCACATTAGTCAGAACGTAAATAGTAGGTCAGGCTCTGACTGAAATGATGGCATGTGCCATCTGCACCAGCCCCATAATGGTCCTTTCCTGATTCATGTTGGGCTGTAAAACCTCAAACCTGTTGACTCCTGGTCTGGCTCCGCTCATTATGTGAGTTTGTTGTTGGAGTCAAGATAAATCCCATCTGGTGTGGACAGGGTGTACTTTATTTTGAAAGTCCACTTAATGTTTTGATGTGGTTTCAGTGCCTGACTTCCTGTCTTGCTCAGTCTGCTCTGTGTGATGTATCATTGCTCCAGCATCCATAAAAAACCTTGTGTATCTGATCTCATGGGCTCTGACCTGCTGGAGTTGAGACACAGAGCCAGAGTGAATGAACGTCACAGTGTTTGTCAGTGCCACCACTCCCTCTGAAAACCAAAGGAAATCAAGGATGATCATCATACTGAAACTGCAACCACTCAGCGATAGGACTGAAGAGTCCTGAAGAGTCTGAAATGAGCTTCAACAGAGTATTTTCCCACTGCAGCTCTTAATGCCAGTGCATGATTGATCTGTTTTTTCATCTTTCTTCTTAAAGTGCCTTTAAAAGAAAATATTTCTCATACAGAGTGTTTAAAACAAATTCAGCAGACACTATCTGAGGGAGAAGTAGGGGCTGCAGGACAACTGCCGTAACTTAGCAACAGTGAGTGCAGGTGAGAGGTGCTCTGAAAACCAGGTTGTGGACGCCACTGAACCACTAGAACAGCACTGTAATCTTTTGAGGGTTTTTGAGATTAAATCCTTCTGCTGGTGGTTCATGTTTGATCTGACGACCTTCAATCTACACAATGAACAAATCTGACACCTTACACACCTCACACACTCTCATTAGGCAACAGACCTCAAACTCTTTCATTTATCAGGTCCATCTGTTCACCTGCTTGTTAACACAAATATAGCCAATCACAGAGCAGCAGCTCTGCAGCATGTAGAAATGTACACATGGTAAAGATGAGCTGCTGAAGTTTAAACTGAGCATCAGGATGAAGAAGAAAGAGGATTCAAGAGACTCTGAACGTGGCATGATCATGGTGGTCTGAGTGTTTGACAAACTGCTGATCTACTGGGATTTGAACTTACAACCATCTCTAGGGTTTCCAGAGAATGGTCCCAAACAAGAAAATATCCAGTGATCAGCTTTTCTGGGACTAAATGTCTTGTTGAGTCCAGAGGTCAGAGGAGAATGGACAGACTTGTTGGAGATGATAGAAAGACAACAGGAATCCAAAGAACCACTGGTTACTACCGAGGTCTGCAAAGAGACCATCTCTGAACACACTACAGGTCCAATCTTGAAACATTTGACATGTCAGGATGGAGCAAAACTTCTGAGGAAGGTTTTACCACCTAAATGAATTTATGATACCAAGAATTAAGATAGCTCTGAAGGCAAAGGGGGTTCAACCAGGTACTAACAAGGTGAAGCTAATGAAGGGGATGGTAGGTTTGGATCCCTGCTATTTAGAACTGACCCTGCCAGGATCAGCTTTGGGCCAGCCTCAGACTCATTAGCACATGAGGAATGAACTTTATTACTGCATCTTTTATTCATACATGACTGCTTCTGATCACATATAGTCTCAGCCCTGACTCTGTGTTCAGCTTTGTTTTGAAAAGGCGCGTGTGAACATTGTTTAGTTTTGTTGTACAGTACTGTCTGTTCTTCTACTTTGGTATCTTGTGTCACTGACCAACAGTGGGAGCAATTTTGCTCAGTGTCTTGCTGAAGGACACTTCAGCATGTGACTGCAGGAGCTGGGATCCATACAAAGGGCATATGACACAGGGCACAGGAAACAAGGCACAGGACACAGGGCACTGGAAACAGGATATAGGACACAGGGCACAAGGCACGGGACACAGGGCACAGGACCCCAGATGCATGACACAGGCACAGGATACAGAGCACATGGCAAAGGTCATAGGACACAGGGCACAGGATAAAAGACTCAAGTGACACAGAACACAGAGCACAGGGCACAGGACATAGGGCACAGGATACAGGACAAAGGACACTGGACACAAGACACAGGGCATAGGACACACAGCACAGGACACGGGATACAGGACACGGGATACAGGACACAGGGCACAGGACATGGGATACAGGACAGAGCACAGGATACAAGGCACAAGGCAAAAGACATAGGGCACAGGATACAGGACTCAGTTGACACAGAACACAGAGCACAGGACACAGGGCACAGGATACAGGACTCAGTTGACACAGAACACAGAGCACAGGACACAGGGCACAAGGCACAAGGCACAGTATACAGGACACAGGGAACAGGCCTCAGGACACAGGTGACATGGGACCCAGACAGGAGATGAGACTAAACAAAATAAAACAGCATCACTGGATGTAATGGTCTGACATTCAAGTCTGAGCCCTGTGAAGATCTGGTCCCGATGGTCCCTGAATAGTTCTCAAAAATCCAGGTAATTCAGGTGATATTTGGGAGCTGGAAGTTACTGCTGGGCTGACTATTATTTAATGTATTCGTTTGATTTTTCTATGAGTGGAGCAAGCAGTTACCAAGAGAACCTGGTTTCATGGAGTCAGACATTAAACCAAGCAGTGGTCCCTGGTGGACCAGAGGCTTCGGATACAGATGGACAAACCAAGAGTTCACAACAAGCTTCAAAAGTTCCCTCTGGTAAATTTGCTTCACACTGTTTTCATTTGACCTCAGGTGTGTCTCTCCAAACTGCTTAAAGATTCTTCTCTTCAAAAACAAACAGACTGATGAATTAAACAACACCTTCTGTGAGTCAGGGTCCAATTTAGTCTTCTCTGTGCCCATAGCCACTGGGATTTAAGAGACTCAGACAGACAGACAGGCAGACAGACATATAGACAGACAGACAGGGGATCTTACTTTAATCTGAGGTGTCACTCAGACAGGAAGAGGTTCAGACAGGCCTCCTCAGGCTCAGAGAGAAAATCAACAACACACGTTTATGCCTGCTTCACAGGTGACACACAGGACAGACACCTGCAGCCACTTACTCTGTTCCTATGCTCATCTGTCAGTCAGGTGTTAGACAGCAGCCCAAAGCGCCACACACACACACACACACACACACACACACACACACACACACACACACACACACACACACACACACACACACAGGGCCTGGGGCTAAAGGTTGGTGTTCTATAAAGAGGAACAGTAAATGGCTGCAACCTGAAGATGGATGCTGCTCTGGATCATCTCAGAGGTGTGACAGCTGTCCTGAAATAAAACCACACGAGCTGCAGGTCTGTTTGAGACCCTCTCTGTCTTCAGTTCACACCAGGTCAAACCTGTTTTAACACACACACACATTCACACACACACACACACACACACTCAAACACACACACGCACACACACATACACACACATACACACACACACACACACACACCCACACGCACAAACACACACACACGCACACACACATACACACACACAGCGCTTTATTCAGCAGATGAGGTCAGAGCTGCACAGATCTCAGATAAAGGATGAAACTTAATGCAGACCATTAGAAAGATGACCAGGTGTTAACTTTCGATTCATTGTTCTTTAAATACGAGGATAATTTTATGATCAGCAATCTGAACATGGTGCTTTATTTTGAAAAGATCGGAAACTGATCGTTTTTCGTGTCTGTTTTCCTGTTTGGTACGATCTGCTCTGCAAAAATTGACACGTCTCTGCAGCGTATTCCGGCAAAAATAGACTCACAGTGGAACAACTGTGAGCAGCCGTTGGTAGCACAGTGTGAATACACTGATCAGCCGTTGGTAGCACAGTGTGAATACACTGATTGACTAGAATGGCAGCGAAGTACAGCTTAGTGCAGGGTGCTCATGCTGTATGTGTGAAGAGAGGTTAGGGGTAAGAGTGGCAGGCCCATCTTTAGTGTCTGTATTTGTGCCTGCTGAACTTACTGTGTGAGAAGCTGTTTCCTGAGTTTTCTATTCTTTCTTCTTTCACTCCTTTCATGAGTTTTATCTTCAGTGAGCAGTGGGCAGAGTAGGAGACCATGGTCCAGACACTAAAGCAGGAAAATTAACACTACATCATGTCCTAGAGCAAAATCCACTCAAAAATCTGGATTATTTTACATATTTGAAGGTTATTCATAAAAGTAATGCAATAATTAATTTCCCAGGTAACAAATTACATCTCTGAAGGAGTAATTCTATTACTAATTTAATTACTTTTTTGGAGGGAAAGTAACTAGTAACTGTAAATAATTACATTTTTAAAGTAATTTGCCCATCACTGCTTTTTAGTGCATTAACTTCATCTCAATATGTTGGAAAGAGTTAGCTGATACACTCAGAAGGTCATCTGGTGTGTGTTGGTGTGTGTTGAATTAGCTCACTAGAAGCATGTCTGAAGGACATGATTCATTTTCTTTGTGTCCTTTAGATGACTGGGTCGCATCTGTTGAACATGTTTTGAGACAGTTCCTATGAATTAAATCCACGTTGGTCCGATGAGAAAGATCGTCATCGGATCAGTGACTCTAACAATCAGCTGCTAGTGAGCATTGCTCCATAGTGCTGACCAGATGAAGATGAGACAAAGGAGGAACAGTTACTTCTCTGTTTCCCTCTGAGAGTCAAATCAAAGTGTTTTATCTCACCATCCTTCAGATCAGTGTGGATCACTCGTGCCTGCTGCTTTATGTTTCTATTGTGGTCTGAAGAAGGGATGATCTTGAAGCTGTTTGTCTTCTGCTGTTTGTCTTTGGCAATTTGTCTCCATTTGTTTGTCTCCAGTTGTTTGTCTCCATGTGTTTGTCTCCAGTTGTTTGTCTCCATTTGTTTGTCTCCAGTTGTTTGTCTCCATTTGTTTGTCTCCAGTTGTTTGTCTCCATTTGTTTGTCTCCAGTTGTTTGTCTCCATTTGTTTGTCTCCAGTTGTTTGTCTCCATTTGTTTGTCTCCAGTTGTTTGTCTCCATGTGTTTGTCTCCAGTTGTTTGTCTCCATTTGTTTGTCTCCAGTTGTTTGTCTCCATGTGTTTGTCTCCAGTTGTTTGTCTCCAGTTGTTTGTCTCCAGTTGTTTGTCTCCATGTGTTTGTCTCCAGTTGTTTGTCTCCATGTGTTTGTCTCCAGTTGTTTGTCTCCAGTTGTTTGTCTCCATGTGTTTGTCTCCATGTGTTTGTCTCCATGTGTTTGTCTCCAGTTGTTTGTCTCCATGTGTTTGTCTCCATGTGTTTGTCTCCATTTGTTTGTCTCCAGTTGTTTGTCTCCAGTTGTTTGTCTCCATGTGTTTGTCTCCAGTTGTTTGTCTCCATGTGTTTGTCTCCAGTTGTTTGTCTCCATGTGTTTGTCTCCAGTTGTTTGTCTCCAGTTGTTTGTCTCCAGTTGTTTGTCTCCATGTGTTTGTCTCCAGTTTTTTGTCTCCATTTGTTTGTCTCCAGTTGTTTGTCTCCAGTTGTTTGTCTCCAGTTGTTTGTCTCCATGTGTTTGTCTCCAGTTGTTTGTTTCCATGTGTTTGTCTCCAGTTGTTTGTCTCCAGTTGTTTGTCTCCAGTTGTTTGTCTCCATTTGTTTGTCTCCAGTTGTTTGTCTCCATGTGTTTGTCTCCATGTGTTTGTCTCCATTTGTTTGTCTCCAGTTGTTTGTCTCCATTAGTTTGTTTCCATGTGTTTGTCTCCAGTTGTTTGTCTCCAGTTGTTTGTCTCCATTAGTTTGTTTCCATGTGTTTGTCTCCAGTTGTTTGTCTCCATGTGTTTGTCTCCAGTTGTTTGTCTCCATGTGTTTGTCTCCAGTTGTTTGTCTCCATTTGTTTGTCTCCAGTTGTTTGTCTCCATGTGTTTGTCTCCAGTTGTTTGTCTCCATGTGTTTGTCTCCATTTGTTTGTCTCCATGTGTTTGTCTCCATTTGTTTGTCTCCAGTTGTTTGTCTCCATGTGTTTGTCTCCAGTTGTTTGTCTCCATGTGTTTGTCTCCAGTTGTTTGTCTCCAGTTGTTTGTCTCCATGTGTTTGTCTCCATGTGTTTGTCTCCATGTGTTTGTCTCCATTTGTTTGTCTCCATGTGTTTGTCTCCAGTTGTTTGTCTCCATGTGTTTGTCTCCAGTTGTTTGTCTCCATTTGTTTGTCTCCAGTTGTTTGTCTCCATTTGTTTGTCTCCAGTTGTTTGTCTCCATTTGTTTGTCTCCAGTTGTTTGTCTCCATGTGTTTGTCTCCAGTTGTTTGTCTCCATGTGTTTGTCTCCATTTGTTTGTCTCCATTTGTTTGTCTCCAGTTGTTTGTCTCCAGTTGTTTGTCTCCATTTGTTTGTCTCCATTTGTTTGTCTCCAGTTGTTTGTCTCCATTTGTTTGTCTCCAGTTGTTTGTCTCCATGTGTTTGTCTCCATGTGTTTGTCTCCATTTGTTTGTCTCCAGTTGTTTGTCTCCATGTGTTTGTCTCCAGTTGTTTGTCTCCAATGTGTGTCTCCAGTTGTTTGTCTCCAGTTGTTTGTCTCCAGTTGTTTGTCTTCAGTTGTTTGTCTCCATGTGTTTGTCTCCAGTTGTTTGTCTCCAGTTGTTTGTCTCCATTTGTTTGTCTCCATGTGTTTGTCTCCAGTTGTTTGTCTCCATTAGTTTGTTTCCATGTGTTTGTCTCCAGTTGTTTGTCTCCAGTTGTTTGTCTCCATTTGTTTGTCTCCAGTTGTTTGTCTCCATGTGTTTGTCTTCAGTTGTTTGTCTCCATTTGTTTGTCTCCAGTTGTTTGTCTCCATGTGTTTGTCTCCAGTTGTTTGTCTCCATGTGTTTGTCTCCAGTTGTTTGTCTCCATTTGTCTGTCTCCAGTTGTTTGTCTCCAGTTGTTTGTCTCCATTTGTTTGTCTCCAGTTGTTTGTCTCCATGTGTTTGTCTCCAGTTGTTTGTCTCCAGTTGTTTGTCTCCAGTTGTTTGTCTCCATTTGTTTGTCTCCAGTTGTTTGTCTCCAGTTGTTTGTCTCCATGTGTTTGTCTCCAGTTGTTTGTCTGCAGTTGTTTGTCTCCATTTGTTTGTCTCCAGTTGTTTGTCTCCATTTGTTTGTCTCCAGTTGTTTGTCTCCATGTGTTTGTCTCCAGTTGTTTGTCTCCATTTGTTTGTCTCCAGTTGTTTGTCTCCATGTGTTTGTCTCCAGTTGTTTGTCTCCATTTGTTTGTCTCCAGTTGTTTGTCTCCATTTGTTTGTCTCCAGTTGTTTGTCTCCATGTGTTTGTCTCCAGTTGTTTGTCTCCATTTGTTTGTCTCCAGTTGTTTGTCTCCAGTTGTTTGTCTCCATGTGTTTGTCTCCAGTTGTTTGTCTCCATGTGTTTGTCTCCAGTTGTTTGTCTCCAGTTGTTTGGCTCCAGCTCTTTGGCTCCAGCTTTTTGTTGTTCAGCTCACAGATGCACAGCCTGTTTTGTGTTTGTAGACATAATTCTTTTCTTGAATCCTGTCTTTCTCTCTCAGAAACTCAGCCTGAGGTGGACTCTGGATGAGCCGCAGGAGCTGAACCTGAGGAGCTGAACCTGAGAGGAGAGTTTTTTTACTCGTCCACAGTTCAGTGAGCCTTTACCCTTTAATTTATTCATTTATGTTTCCGAAATATTAAATGCTTATATGTTAGTCATTAGTATCAAAGTTAGACAGTTCTTAGAAACTTCATTAAATGCTGATTACATTTTAATGAATCCAAACAAAGCAATAACACAAAATAAAACATTGTGAAGGAGCTGTCTACATTGTGACTCATTGGACATAACTTATTAGACTTATTTACAGAGACTTAAAACACATAATTTAAAGTTGATTGTATTAAAAAAAAAAATGCTGTTCACAAAGCTGATCCATCAGAGGGAGCGTTTGCTGTAAGGTCCTTTAGTCAGGAGTGAATAAACAGCTTCAGCACGCTGTGACAGAGCAGTTATTCTGAGGAAACCTCTGTTATTAGATTCATTATTTAATCTTTGCATGGGAAACAGCTCCGTGAGGACAAAATGAGACAGACTAATGAGCTGATGATTCTTTGAACAACGGCAGCTTTGTGAGGACAAAAAGCTTTTCAGCCTTCAGTGAACAGACGTGTAAAAGTTTAACTCAGGCCAAACAGGAAGATAATGAACTAACACACTGCAGCTCAACCAGCACATTGGAGTGACAGATAGTCACAGTGCAACAATCAATGTCCATCTGTTAATGTCCGTAAACATCCTCCTCCGTACGCAGCATTGTTAACATGTAATAATTATTTTGTATCTTTTTGACTGATTTCCATGCATTATTTGTCATTTTTGGTGATCATTTTGTGTGAGTTGATGTAAAAATCTAGTGGTGTCATGTCTGTAAAGTTCTCGTCATTTTTTGCACATTTCAGTTCATGTTTTGGTTTCCTGTTTTATTTTGTAATGTCTAACCCTCGTCTCTGTCTTCTAGATTTGTTCCTGTCTGCCCTGCCCCTGTCTGTATCACCTGATTCCTGATTGTCTTCCCCAGCTGTGTGTCATCACCCCTCATTACCTCTTGTATTTAACCTCATGTCTCTCACTGTCTCGTCACCAGTTCGTTGCACTTCATAGTCCTCGTCCCAGCCTTGTTTTCATAGTCAAGCCTTGCCGATCTCGAACCTTGTTTTGCGTCTTGTTTAGCCTTTTCTGCCTCTCGTTTTTGGTTACTGTCGCCTGTCTCTGGATTGTCTTTTCGTGTATGACCTCTGCCTGTCTGACTGAGTTGTTGTGAGTTGTTCATTTGTGTCCCCGTCTGGTTCATGGTTCATGACAAGCGGTTGATTTGCAAGTTAAAATGGCTCAAAAGAAATTTAGGTTTTAAGTTAAATGTGTTCACTGAAAGATGTACATTGTATACTGAAGCTACATTTTGTGTCTGGATGTTTTTTGTTTTTTTTCTCAGTTTCACCCTTTTTAAATCAGTAAACCTGTGAATTAAAAGAAAACAATTCTCAGAGTTTTGACCAACAAGAGGAGTTTAGCTTCCTGCCAAGATACATCTATCAAGGGCAGCAAGCTCCCTCTGTATTCTGTGCTGCTCTCTATAAACTGTGACTCACTGTAATCTGGGACTCTTGCTGAAATCTGACTCTCTGTTATCTGTTTCTCTCACTATAATCTGTGGCTCTCTCTGTAATCTGTGACTTCTTCTATAATCTGTGACTTTCTCTGTGATCTGTGACTCCCGCTGTAATCTTACACTCAGAGAATCTGTAATTTACTCAGTAATCTCTCTGTATTCTGCCCTCTGTTATCTGTGACTCACTGCATTGTGTGCCTCCACTATTATCACTTACTTTTACTGCAATCTATAACTCCCGCTGTAATTTGTCTACATCTGTAATTTGTGACTCTCTCTATAGACTGCATCTCTCTCTGTGACTTGTGACTCTCTTTGTATTATGTGACCCCCTCTGTAAACCTTGACTCCATCTGTTTTCTGTGACTCCCCTGTAATTTTTGACTCCTTTTATCTGTGACTCCCTGTGTTATCTGTAAATCTGTTTTTAATCTGTGATTCCTCTTTAATCTCTGACTCTCTCTGTATTCTGAAACCCTCAGTATTCCATGACTTCCAATTTAATCAGTGACTTTCTCTGTAATCTGTGACTCCCTGTGTGATCTGTGACTTTATTTGTATTCTGTCTCCCTCTTTAATCTGTTACTCCCTCTGTAATTTTGGGACTCTCACTGTAATCTGTGACTCCTATTTCTGTATCTCCCTCTTTAATCTGTGACTATCCATAATTTTTCTCCCTATTTAATCTTTCACTCTCTATATAATCTTTGACTCTCTCTCTCTGTATTCTTTGACCCCCTTTATATGCTGTAATGCTCTCTGTAATCTGTGATTTTGTAATCTGTGACCTCCTCTGTAATCTGTGACTCTGTAATCTGACTCCCTCAATAACCTGTAACTCTTTCTGTAATCTGTTACTCTTGCTGTAATTTGAAACTCTCTTTATCTGTGACCCCCTCTGTAATCTATGATGCACTTTGTAATATGTGACTATTTGTAATCTGTGACTCTATTTGTAATCTGTGACTCTATTTGTAATCTGTGACTCTGTGGTGTCTCTCCCACAGAGTATGCGGCTCTGGCTGCACCTCTCCATGCTCTAACACGGAATAAGCACCCCCATCATGCGAAGTGGACCCTGGAGGCGGACCAAGCGTTCCAGTCTCTACAACAGGCTCTCTGTGCAGAACCCGTCCTGATCACCCCGCCAGCCTTTCATCCTGCAGACGGACGCATCGGAGTCGGGCTCTGGGGCAGTCCTGTCACAGGAGGTCAATGGTGAGGAACACCCGATCACCTACATCAGCCGTGAGTTACTGAAGCACGAGCAGAACTATGCAATTGTGGAGAAGGAATGCCTGGCTATCAAATGGGCCATAACAAAGCTAAGCTATTACCTGGCAGGCCGAAGACTCACCTTGGTCACTGACCATGCACCACTCAAGTGGATGGCAATGAACAGAGGGAACAATGTCCGGGTCACCCGTTGGTTCCTTGAGTTGCAGAGTTATGCGTTCCGGGTGGAACATCGGGCAGGAAGGCTCCACAGTAACACAGACGCCCTGTCCAGGAGAGACGAGGACCTCGGGATAGTCACTCCGTGCTCTGTTGCCCAGAGCTTGAGATAGCCCAGCTGATGATGATCAGTAATCAGAGGCTGCCAGAGTGAAGTAAGGAGGAAAAAGGTAGACAGTCAAGAGGAAGGAAGCAGAGAGAGAGGACAGAGAGGGAAAAGGAAACCTGTGGAAACATGTATTGACACTTCTTTTCTGCCTGTGCTTCAAGGAGAGTACCAGCCTCACCCAAAGACTGCACTAGGGCTATGTTCGGGAAGAATTTGAGTTTGTTTGTACTCCCCTGCCCTTTTTCCCTAGAGTTGAATTAATCCTGTTTGGTTGCATAAACTCTTTGCCAGTCTGGTGACTCCTCCATTGTTACAGTCTACCTCTGAGAGACTGAAATCTATAATTCCCTCTGTAATCTCTGTGACTCTCTGTTATCTATGAATCCCTCTTTAATTTGTGACTCTCTGTAATCTTGTAATATGTGACTCTCTCTGTAATCTGTGACTCCCTAAGTAATCTGTGACTCCATCTGTAATCAGTGACTACTTTTATAATCTATGACACCCCTGTAAACCGCAACTCTGTCTATAATCTGTGACTATCTCTGTGATCTGTGACTTCCTCTTTATTCTGACTCTTTCTGTATTCTGACCTCCTCTGTATTCCATGACTCCCTCTTATCTGTGTCTCTGTAAATTATGACTCTCCCTGTAAACTATGACTCCCTCTTTAATCCGTCACTGTCTCTGTAATTTGTGACCTTCTCGACTCCCTCTGTATTCTGTGACTCCTTTTTTAATATTTGACTCTCTGTAGTTTTTGACTTTTTCTTTCATCTTTGACTCATCTGTAATCTCTGACTCCCTCTTTAACCTGTGACCCTCTTTATAATTTGTGGCTTTCTCTGTAATCCTTGACTCCCTCTGTAATATGTAACTTTGCTATCTGTGACTTCCTCTGTAATCTGTGACCCTCTCTATAATCTGTGACTCTCACTGTGATTTACGGCTTCCTCCCTTATCTGTGACTCTCTGTAATCTATGTGACCCTTTGCAGCAGGTTATGGTGCGGGCTTCATGTTCAGGCTCCATCTGCTGTTTCCAGTCAGAGTCGTTTTGGGATGAGGATCAGGCCTCTGAGGGCGGTGGTTAGTCACACTGATGTCTGAATGGTTGGAGAGCTTGAAATGGAGGAGAAAGAAGAGTTAAGCACTCCTCCTCTTCCTCTCTCATCTTTTCTAATCTAATAGCGACCTGCCCCACACCCTGTCTGCTCATCACGTCTCTACTGCATCCATCAGCTCATCTGAGGACTAATGAGCCTCTGCGTGAGGAGCTCAGCAGAGACAAACAAACGCACACACACACACACACACACACACACACACACACACACACACACACACACACACACACACACACACACATTATTGCTCTTTAAAGATCCTTATTGTTCTTATTGAATGTTTTTTTTTCTCTCTCTTTTTCGTAACTATGCCATTTGGTCAAGAAAAACTCTTCAGCTGACAGGGAGAGCGGGATGGGGGTTATCAAAATAGAAACACTCTGCTACTTGAACCCCCTATCGAGTAGGTTGCCATGTTTGTCATGTTAGAGTGCTTCATAATGGCTGCACTGCTAAAAGAGATGCATCAAAGGGTTTAACAAAGAAATCAACTCAACAGAGAGAGAGAGAGAGAGAGAGAAAGAGTCAGCAAACACAACACTCACATCAACATTTCACACATATACCCACAGATTCATGGTGATTAACACTCAGGTCTTTTGAGGAAACACCAAACATCTGTTGGATCCTCCAATCACACCTCAGAGAGAGGCTGTCTGCTGCTGCTTTAAATACTCCTCTGGAGTCCAAAACAGGCAGCTTGGGCCCTTCTTGTACAGGCTGTCTGTGTTGTAGGACCAGTCCAGTGTATTATTGAGGTGTACACCCAAGAGTCTGTAGGTCCCCCCATCTCTATGTCCAGACCCTGGATGTTCACTGGTGCAGACCATAGTTGGTTAAATAAAAATAGACATTATCTCGCTCAGCTCAAACTGAGGTTGCCACAAAAACTAACACCCCCCCATCCCCCATCACTGGCTGCAGTAAAGGTCAGAAACTCTGTCTCCCCATAGTGATATTTAAATGTTATTGGGCTGCATTGTGTTCAAGTCCTTTTTTCATCAGTTATTAGACATTAAAAACAAGGTTTTACGTCACGTTTAACGATAATTGACAGCTGCCAATCTTGTGTATTTTTTTCGGGAATAGTAAAATATATCAGAAAAGAGGGTTAAGAAGAGATTAAACTGTCCAAAGGAAAAAATAAATAAACTATTTTTGTCACCCAGCTCCACTCAGACTTTCTCAGAGTCCCTCATAGTCTCTACACTCAAAATAAGCATACTGGGGGCTGTTACCTTAAATTAAGTGTAACATGTATTATGTAAGCTATAATTTCATGTTTCCAATATGAACATGATTAAATCATGTTGGGTTGGAATAAAATCAAACAACTTAACATTCAGTAGATTCATTCATGTTGCCCCCGAAGTGAGGCAATCGGTTTATATCAGTAGGCGTGAACAGCAAAGCTAGCATCACACGAGAAGATACTTTATCACAAGGAAAGCCAGGAAAGATCCTTTGGGCTGCACATGAAAAAGGTGAGCAGAAATCCATGACCATCCATCTAAATGAAAACAAAACACGATGTATAAATATCAGCAGCGGTCTATCATTTGCAGCAATATTAGGTCACAATGATAATTGTATTCAAAAATATCATTAGACTTAAAAGTTGACCATGACCATGTGTATGTGCCTCTTCACTGTGATGGCTGATGATTACATATCCATCAATCAATCAGACCTTCTATTACTATTTATAGAGCACTTTTAATGTACAAGATAGTAGCACAAAGTGCTTTACAAACAGAAAAGTAATAAAATCAAGTAAGGGATGTATGGGAAACATGAGAAAACTCGCTGGGAAGAATGATAATTGTGGTTATTTGCCGGTAAGTGCAGTTTGTAGCAGAGCTATGTGCAGGATGTTTAGATTATTTTATAAGTGAGCATGAACTTTCTGTGTTTATGTGCTGTGCAAGCTTCACAGTACAATCAGGTTAGCAGACTGGCAGCTAATCACATAGTTGGGCTGGTGGGAAACAGGTGGAGTTCTCAATTTGGCTCATCGGGTCAGGTTCGGACGACTTGAAGTAAATTGTGAGGGCTGAGTCAAGTTCGTACCGCATATCAGAGGGGGACAGAGGGAGAGGCTCTGAGTCCCAGAAGCGTGGCACTCACACACATGCTGCTGTCCATGGTTAAGGATTCAAAGTCTGTGTCTGTCTCAATCAGTTATCAACAACATGTACATATAAAACAAAATATGATTAGACATCTGTATTCCATATCAAATTTCATAACTATGTGAAAAAAGTCTACCTTTAAACTGCTGAATGCTGGAACTTCGCATTTGTATAAAGATATTGTTTAAATAAAACTAGGGTTGGGCGATCAATCTAAACTGACACTTGAGCTTCTAACCAACTTGAAACTGTCTTGCTGATTGTTGTGATTATTCCCCCTTGTTATTCTGTCTCTAAATTAGCTTTTTTTTTCTCTACAAAACATTTCCATACTATATAATGTGTTCTCACTTCCATTGATTCAATAAATAACCCTTAATTTTTCATCTGTGCATATTTATTTCAGTTTATCATTTCAAACTTACAGAATAAACTGAGTTTAGAGTGGGATAATTGTTAATTAAGTAAAATTGAGATAGAAAGTTCAATTCATCGTGATTTTGATTTTCGCCATAATTTCCCTGCCCTAAATATAACAGGCTAGTAATGAGAAAGAGAATAGGATGATAAACAGGTGATACGGACTCACTCCTGGGGGGCATTTTTAATATTGTAAAAGACATTTTTGAAGTCAAACTTGAAAGTCACCATGCAGGCTGAGCCAACCTTGCAGTCAACAAGGGGATAAGTATCCAAGAGTCCACTGAAGGCCACAAGAGTTATTGTTTTATGGGTGCTGAGCTGAGTTCAAAGGCTCTGAAATGCTCCCTATACCAACCACAGAGCTCTTTGACAATTAAAAATAAACCTCTGTGTAAAATGCAGAGTTGGACTATTTTACTGAATTCAGGCAATCCACCTGCTGCTCTGTGAGCAAGTATCATTCCCTTCCTACAGGTGAGGCCCTTAGTTGTTACACACTGTGCAAGGTGTGTCAGGGAACTTTGCCTGATGACTTGTGCTCACTCCTCTTCAAGTAGGTCTAGAGATATGGTGTATACAGATGACATATTTAGGTCAGACTTGCTCAGAGATGGAGCACTTAGATGGTAAGAAATCATCATCTGATGCTTTGAGGCTAATGAGAGGGGAACATTCTTGAAGCAACTTGTGTGTCTGATAGCCTGTTTAAACAAGCTATGCTCAGCCTCAAAGCACACTGTCCACTGCCTGACGAGTGGAACAAACAACCTTATCATCTGGGGGTAGTGCTCCAAATAATGGTGTTTGGGTATCAGCTTGATGTCGGGAAACAAATCTTTGTCTGTGCTCCATGATTTTACTCTCTAGAAAAGCCAAGGAGTCATCACTATGCACAGGTGCAGCAACAAGCTCTGTGATGTTCTTCAGATTCATAAGAAAAAGCCTTGCAGGCTCATCTTCAGGTAAAAGTGAACCAAGGTAAAAACTGGAGCAGGCTCCAGTTTTCATGAGCGCACTGATTTTCTACTTGAAAAACTGTGTGCCACTACATACGGTTTGTTTGTCCTGTCAGCCCACTTCAGAATGGCAGTGTTCAGGTCTGCTAATGTGAAGTACTTTTTGGATATAAGCACTGTTAAGCACTTAACTAGCTCCACTGGGATTATACCTTCAAAAATATCAGGGGCAATATAAGGTGGATAGCCTTGTTCTTAGACTAAAGGTGCCAGATGCAACAGAATGTAGCTGAATATCACTGCTCTTTCCTGTGCAAAATCTGCAATAGTACTCTCCAGAAAAGCTCTGCAAAAACCCTACAATGCTATGTGCTCCCAGGTTGTCAGCCACTACACTGAGTAATGTACCTTTGACTAACTCACCTAACAGGGGGGCATAAAGGCCCAGTTCCTCCAGAGTTTTCAGGTCTTTTAAATGTGGCGCAAAGATTTTATCATAACTATAGGTTTGAACATCATCTGTTTTGCACAAAATAGACAAGTAGATTGTTGATAATGGGGAATGAGACCCAGGAGGCAAGTTGGCCAAAACCCAATAAACAGCACACAGCTTTTGTTGTTTTTCTCGAGGTGCAGAGGGGGTTACAGGTTTCAAAGTCATCATCATAGACATTTAACTTTAATTTTACTTTGTTTAATCAGAATGTTTAGACCTTTACAATTCAAACAAACTTAAACAAATTTAATTTCACTACTTATAAAAGGTGGCGTATAATTAGGCTGGGCTATAATGTGACACACACCTCAGAACCGTATAAAAAAGGAAAGTGTCTACTGGTGTGAATAAGAAAAAAAAAACAGCGTAACAGGCCACTAGACATGTAAATTAAAAGGGAAGTGTGCCAAGTTTGGACCCCCCCCCCCCCCCCCCAACACAAAACCCTCTAGTCCCCCAAAAATACAATAACCCTTCTTTTCTTACTCCTAGTAGAAGCTTCCCAAAAGAGGTGCATGCTATCTTATCTCTTAACAAACCAAAAAACTGTCTTCACTTGCAACTTGTCTGTACTCTTAGATGGCTTTGGGAAGTGTAAAAATGAACTGTACCACAATATCAGTTAGAAAAATAGATAAATTTAACCCTCTCCGTATGATAAAATAAAGTGTCATAATTCAAAAAACAGTGCCTCACTTCACTTATACAACATTATAATTAGACATGAAGACCCAATAACGGATAACTGAATATAATCAGCTTAAAGACAATCAGACAGTGCACAAATGAGATTTAGATTGCCTGTAAACTCGTAAAAGCAGCATCACTGTGCTACCTGATGCTGGCATGTCAGAACTGTTTTAATAGCACAGGACTCTCAGAAATAGTTAATAGTCTCCATCTGGGTCCTGGGACTTAAGTTTCTTATTAATGAATTCTAATGCCTGGACCGGATCCTCAAGCCTGTGAGTTTGGCCATTTGGTGATGTGCAGAGTTGCAGGGTACCAGAAGGCGAACTTCACGTTAGCCCACAAATGTAGCTCCCTCTTAACCATGATGAACTCCGCTCTCTGCCTGGCCACAGTAGGGGTGAAATCCAGGAAGATGTGAACCTTTTCCTCTTGTGTAGCAGGGGTGAAACCTCTCCAGCCCAGCATTAGATGATGTTTCTGGTCTGGAATTTGCTGACCCTGATGATCATTGGTCGTGGTGGCTCATGCTCCTTCAGTTAAACATGTAACATGCGGTGGGCTCTGCCCAGCTCCAGAGATTCAACAAGTCCTTCAAAAGTTTGGCAGGGAAGAAGGATTGGGACTCTCGGATCCTTCAGGCAAACCAATAAGTCAAATATTACTTTGCCTAGAGCAAGCTTCCAGATCCTCACATTTATCGCCCAAAAACTCCACTGTAGCCAATAGCTTAGCCGTCAATTGGTCTTCATGATCATTAGCAGATTGCTCTAGGTCTGAATACTGACCTTTTGTGCATCTACTTTTTCTTCTAACGGCTTCAGGGCGTGAAACTTTGTCTTAACAGACTCATATAATGGACTCAATTTTAGTAAGAATTTCCATTCAGAGATCATCCATCATATCCTTGTCACGTAGCATATCCTTGTTAGCATCCGGATTGAAGATTAAAGCGGCCTATTGCGGCCAACTTTAAGCAGATCATTTTTGACCAAAGACTTGTCATTTTTCTAGTTCAGTTCCCAAGGAGATAGCACTTCACAATATACAGAAAAATTTGGCATTGGACAGTTTTATAACTTTGAATAACAGTGCAAAACCTAACATTCCCTCAGAGCTCTGGCTACACACGTCCTACATTGTCCACATCCACCAGAAGTCCACATAACCTTATGATTGTTTTACTTTTCAAACATGTCAAAACAAATCAGCATCGGACTTCAATAACCCCTAGGATGAACTAACCAACATAGCCTGCTTCAACCCATCAACTGTCTTAAATGTTATACATAGTAAACCTGTCTTTATTCACAAATTTAATCTGTCAGGTTTTCTGATTTCCCTTGTAGAGCTTATGACTACAGGTTGAGATGGAGTCTCTGTGCGTCTTCACCAAACAAAGGCAGTGTTTGGTAAAGACGCGGGCTCAGACTGAGTGTGTGATTCACTGTGCTCTTGAACAGGATCTGGTATCTTCATGAGACTGCGCCGATTACGCCTCAGGATTTGTCCTTCATCAGTCTTCACTGTAAATGACCTTGGTGCAACTTCTTCAAGTAAAGTAGCTTTTATCCATCAAGACCATCAACCCAGACTGTGTCATTGCATGACAGTAATGAAAGCTGCTTGACTGTTCTGTCATAAAATAATCTCTGCTTCTTCTTTTGTTGTAGTAGCTTTTGTTTAAGTTGTTGACATTCCTTTTGTTTTGAGTGGCTTGGCAGTGTAGTGCAATTACAGTCAATTCACTTCTGATGTGGTAGAAGAGTGGACAGGATCCTACAGGCCATCTGCTCTACATGTTTGTTCAGCTAGTTCTCTGAATTTCTGGTCTGATACAGGAAATAGAGCTGACACCAGAGTCACATGAATTTGCACATCTTCCTCAGTGGTACTCACATTGTTTGTTGTGGGTGCTCATGAGAGAGCATCTGTGAGGACAAAGTGTTTTCCTGGTGTGTTGATCAGTTCAAAGTCAAATCTTTGCTTTATTATCATGAGACGCTGAATCCTTGATGACATCTTGTTTGGATTCTTTTTAATGATAGAGACTAGTGGACAATGATCTGTCTCTACTATGAAGGAGGGTAGGCCTTATAGGTAACTGTGAAATTTTTCTAGGCCAAACACTAGCCCAAGACATTCCTTTTCAATCTGAGCATATCTGCATTCAGTTTCTGTCATGGACCTGGATGCAGAGGCCACTGGTTTCCAGTACTTGTCTTCTGCTTGAAGTACGGCACCCATTCCATCCTTGGAAGCATCCATCTACTCCTGCATCTTTTTCATCAGGTCAAAGAATGTCAGTACAGGTGCAGTGGTAAGTGTTTCCTTGAGTGTGTTCTACTCTTGCTCATGATCTGCTGTCCATTAAAACTCATTCTTTTTGTGCAGTAGTTCACGTATGCAGGACATTTTTGCAGATAAGTTGGGAATAAATTTTCCTATGGAGTTCACCTTCCCCATGACACGTAATACACCTGTTTTGTCTTTTGGCCTTGGAATGTCTTGTATGGCTTTTATCTTTTCTTTATCAGGTGCACACCTTGCACAGAGAGCTTGTCTCTGAGGAAAACAACTTCTTGAACACCAAACTGACATTCAGTCCAAACCTTTGTATGCGCTCCATTACTTTTGTGAGACATTCATTGTGCTCTTGGACAGTGGACTCCTAGATTATGATGTCATCAAAACAGGCTCAGACACCATCCAGTCCCTCAATGATGTGCTCTATTGATTGGTGGAATATCTCTGAAGCTGATATGATCTCAAAGGGCAGTCTGAGGAAACAATATCTGCCAATGGCAATTTAAAGGTGCAATACTTTGTGTTGCTTTCATCCAGTTTCAGCTGCCGAAAGCTGCCGAAAGCTTCGATGCCAATAGCTATCGAAAGGTTCATGCTGCTGCACTCGTGAACAGAATACATATCTCTTGTGCGTTTTGTTCTACTTTGGAAAGCAATGTGCATCAAACTTTTTAAGTACTTTATGGTGTTTGTCTTTATCTTGTTCATCAAACACTCATGTGTCGTAGACTTCAATAGCCTGTGGTGTAGAAAATTTTATTTGTAAAATATAACTTCAGGGACAGTCACAAGTCCAAAATGTGGAGCTGCTTAACATAGCAGCCAGCTGTCTCTGTCTTCAGTCTACTAGAAAGCAGAAACATAAAATTCTCTGCCCTTTGCATTCTGGAAGAGTCAGATGATGCACATAGGTTTTCCTGGAGCATGCCATGGCTGTAAAAATAACTAAAGAATGCCCCAAAACAGGTGAGGTAACTGGACACGAGCCAAGTTACTGTTCACTAGATGTTAAAAGGATTGCTGTATAAAATAATGAACCTTAAAAACCCAAGAAAAACTCTGAGTAGCATAGTCATAAATATAGTATAGAAGATTTTTTCATAGAGAAAGATGAGTGAAGCTTGCTGGGTTTTCAAAAGTACAACATCCTCATTATAGATAGATATAGCTGTCTCCCAGATTGGAGAAAACAAAGTCATAAATCTGTTGACCTTTGCCCTATCGAGACGTCGTGGAGGCTGGCCAGGCCTCGGTGCTGGAGCTCTTGGTAACTGGACCAGCTGGACCCTGAAGGAGCATGTCTTATAACACATAAATGCGTTAACCAACATTGGAACAAAGTCAAATGGAAGAGAAACTGTTTCAACCAGGTTCAAAACCAAAGTATATAAGCAAACTCATGATGACACCTTTGCTACATATAATTTGCTATAATAATGCTCAATTTGATTCACAGCAGAATCTTCAGTATGACCACAGCAATCAGTCTCTATTTTTAACCCCTGCATCGATCAAGAAGGATCTTCCTTGTAGGGAGCTACCCTAAAGGAGACTTGTCTTTCAACAGAGACGACCAATCCGGAGACAGGAACGAGGAAAGCACAACTGTCCACTGGGTTATAAAAATGCTATTCATTAGTTAGCAGGAGGGGAGTTGGGAAGCAGTTGTAGGCAGTTGTCGGTTGTTGTTGGTTGTCTGCAGACAACTCACTGCAGCTTAACTCACTTGCTTTGTTCAAAATGGCTCCCTTTGAATAAAGTATGGACTCAAGCTGAACTGGACTCTCCTGATGATTGCCTCTGCATCTTCTTCTTCTTTAAGAGTTTTGGCATAGGGAAATTAGAAAAATTAAGTTATGAAGTGTTTAGAAAGAGGAATGCTGGGACCACCAAGACAAAGCCAGCAGAAGGTCTTAGGCCCTAAATTACCATGAAAAATTACACAACAGTGGGCCTGCTATGGTTAGCATTAGCGCTACCTTCCTTGTATCTGGCTTTGATTCCAGTCCCATGGCCGCGATGTAAAGCTAGAATTGTTGCTTGAAGGTCTGCCAGTTGCTGTTGACATTACCCAAAAGTTTCCGAGCCTCCGGTGGTTTTAATAAATCCATGCTGCTTTCACAACACCTCACTGTCGCTATTATTTTTTTCTAATATACTCCTGGTACCATGTTTTGTTCTGGTCTCTTTAGAAAAAACTTAGTCAATCTCCATTTTTAACTTGGACTTTTATTATCATATCTCGTGATGCCGTAGCAACACCATGTTGAGCAAGACACTGAACCCCAAGCTGCTCCCACTGTTGTTCAATGGTGTTTGAATGTGGTGTGAATGTTAGATATAGCTGATGGCTTCTGCCATATTATCAGCCTGCCATCAGTGTGTGAATGTGGTGTGATTGGGTGAATGAGGCTAGCAGTGTAAAGCGCTTTGAGTGGTCGGTAAGACTAGAAAAGCGCTATTGGTCCATCTACCATTTTACCATTAACATGTTGGTGACTTGTTGGGGATGTGTCTGGAATGTGTTAGGGATCTGTTTGGGATGTGTTGGGAATGTATTAGTGATGTGTTTGGCATGGATTGGTGGGATATGTTAAGGATGTGTCTGAGACTTTTCTTAGGGATGTGTTGGGGATGTATTAGATATTTGTTAGACGTATTGGGGATGTATAAGGAATGTGATGGGGATGTGTGAGGGATGTGTTGAAGATTCTTTCAGGATGTGTTGGGGATGTATTAGACATTTGTTGGGCATGTGTTGGGATGTGTTGGCGATGTGTTGGCGATGTTTTGGCAATGTATAAGATACTTGTTGAGCAAGTGTTGGCGATGTGTTGGCGATGTATTGGCAATGTATTAGATACTTGTTGGGCATGTGTTGGCGATGTGTTGGCAATGTATTGGCAATGTATTAGATACTTGTTGGGCATGTGTTGGCGATGTGTTGGCGATGTGTTGGCAATGTATTGGCAATGTATTGGCAATGTATTAGATACTTGTTGGGCATGTGTTGGTGATGTGTTGGCGATGTATTGGCAATGTATTAGATATTATTGGGCATGTGTTGGCGATGTGTTGGCGATGTGTGAGGGATGTATTGGCAATGTATTAGATATTATTGGGCATGTGTTGGCGATGTGTTGGCGATGTGTTGGCGATGTATTGGCAATGTATTAGATATTATTGGGCATGTGTTGGCGATGTGTTGGCAATGTGTTGGCGATGTATTGGCAATGTATTAGATATTATTGGGCATGTGTTGGCGATGTGTTGGCGATGTGTGAGGGATGTATTGGCAATGTATTAGATATTATTGGGCATGTGTTGGCGATGTGTTGGCGATGTGTGAGGGATGTATTGGCAATGTATTAGATATTTGTTGGGCATGTGTTGGGATGTGTTGGCGATGTGTTGGCGATGTATTGGCAATGTATTAGATATTATTGGGCATGTGTTGGCGATGTGTTGGGAATATATAAGGGATGTGTTGGAGATATGTTAAGGATGTTGTTGGGGATGTGTTGGGATTATATTAATGAAACACAACCTCCACACATATTGCCAGTGTTCTCCATGCACAGATGACAGAGACTGAAAAGGATTTCATGCTTTCTGTATTTTAAGAGACATTTAGATATCTAAGTATATATTCCAACAATGAAAGGGATCAAAAACCCTTCTGATAAGAAATATTATGACTACACAATCAGTCTCAGGACGGAGGTCTGAAGCTGAACCTTTTTTAGTTTCAGAACTCCATCCTGAGTCCAGTTTAGCGTCAGATCCCCACTATCAGCGTTTTTATTCTAAATTTGATTTTTTTTTTTTTTTTTAAACAATGAATGACTAATGGACTGGTGAACTGCTCAGACCAGTTAATGTCTACTCAAATGATGGGAGCCAGTCCATGTCCATGCTCCCTAAGGTAAGTTGTTCAAAAGCCAGCCTCATGCAGACCTGCAGGCAGTTGCTGCAGGCAGCAATCAGAGTTGATTGGTGTTATCACATCATATCACAGGTTAACAAATATCAGTCATGTTCTGAATGAGTAGAATAAACCAAGACAAACAGGGTGTGTTTGTTTCTCTGATTTATCAAAAAGCAGACCTCAGTCAGCCTTCAGGTTGGCACCAGCTCTGTGGTCCCTATCAGACCTTCAGGAGGACTTTTCCTGCCATGTTGACCTCCTGGCTGCCCTCCTGGAGAGTCTTGCCCCTGAGGACAACCTCTAGACCTGCCTTGTTCCTGTACTTCATGTGAACGTCTGCAGTGCGTCCTAAAAACTCTGACTTTGAAACTCAGTGACCTGACAGTCAGTGACTTTGAGTCCTCTGCAGAGAATAGATCTCTGAGAGGTTCAGAGCTGCAGGGTAGAGAGCAGACCCCCCAACCCCATCGACACACAGATGGCAAGACTAATTATTAGAGCACAGGCCTGCAGCACAAACACTCCTATAGACACACAAAAGAAGAAGAACACACTCATCCACTTACAAACTATCATACAGAGCTATGCAGAAGTTATAATCCCATTATGAAGATCCTTTATAAAGTCTGTCAGAGCTGAGTCCATGTGGAGCCCACCAGTCTGAGGTTCGGTCTCCTCTAAATACAACATGTTCATATCTGAGGACACAAGAAAGCTCATCAACGTTCACTGAACATGATTTAAAACAGCAGAAAAAAGACATGTATTTAGAATATTAAAGTTATCAGTATAGAGAGAACATCATGAAAAACAAGTATCTTCATTAGATTTAATGTGCATGTTATTCATCATTTTTAGAAATGTCCCTCAATTTCTTCAGCAAAAGCTCATCCCCAGAGGCAAAGCTGCTGCTGTTCTCTCTCTCTCTTGTCGAATATCGCTTTACTTTGTTTTGTTTCCACGATCTTTTGATTCCTCCAGTCATATTAAAGTGACTTTAGAGCCACAGTTTGATCTACAGGTAATTCAGGGAGTAGAATAAGAACTCAATGTCCATTCTTCCATTCTTCAGTTGGTTTTTCAGGATACCTGCACCATTCTTGTGTTTCAGCACCATGGACAGCGCTCATTATCCAGTCACCCCAGCAATGCCTGCATGATTTGGAGAGGGATGGGGGGTTGAGTACATCACAGCGTGTTAAATTGAGGGTTGCAACTTAAAAGGTTGAGAACCACTGCTTTAAAAGGAAAATTTTCAGTCTGTGATAAAATAAATATGTTCCTGTTGTTCTGACAGCTCTAATAAACTCTATTTACCAAGTGGAATTTTCTTTTGTTAGCAGTTAGTTTGTGTTTCTTTGATCCAGACAGTTTCCTGAATGCAAATTTTCTGTTATTTTGCATATTCATATTTGATGTTTCTTGTCTTCCTTGTTTTATTTTGAATCATTAACTCTTGTCTCTGTTTCAGATCTGTTCCTGTCTGTCCTGCCCCCCATCTGTCTCACCTGTTTTCTGATTGTCCTCCCCAGCTGTGTGTCATCACCCCTCGTTACCTCTTGTATTTAACCTCATGTCTCTCACTGTCTTGTTGCCAGTTCTTTGTATCTCACAGTCCTCGTTCCAGCTTTTTTTAGTCATAGTCTTGCCGTGTTTTTGGATTTTGCCTGCCTTTTCACCTCATCTCACCTGGTTTGACTGTTTCTTGTGTACCAACCCTTGCCTGAACTCTGATTAAACCTTTTGTCTTACAGAACTCTGGTGTGTGTCTGCATCTGTGTCCGCTCTTCATGACAGACAGGGGACAAAACATTTGAGTGATCCTCAGATTCCCAGGCTGGAATTAAAGAGTCTAAGTGTAGGGAGGTCTACAGCGGTTAATAAGACATGTCCATCCTTTACACGCACATACATACACACACACACACACACACACACACACACACATACATTAAAGACTGAGGTTGCTGGGAAACCAACAGCACTTCAGTTTGCTGCTGCTGGATCAGTGTGAGAGACTCGCTGTCGTCCTGTGAATCTTCATCTGCTTCATGTTCCCTCTCTGGATTCAAACCCTGTGAAGTTGAGGAGTCACAGCGTCATCTCTGTTGCTTTTACAGGACACACAGTGTAGTCAGCAAACAGGGCTGTTGCTCACACTGCCTCAGTACGGTTAAGCTTTCATAGCTGAAGAATAAGCTTCACTCTGACAGGTAAGAAATCATTCCCTGTTTCATCTGTCCCATCAAGCGGAGGCACACACAGTGACTAATAGGTGCCTAATGAGGAAGGAATGAGTGCTTATTAGTTTGAGGTCATTACACAGCTTATTCAGAGTTAACCAAGAACAAGTCATTAACAAAGAGTTCAGTGTGAACGAATGCATTAATCACAGAGAGAAAGAGAGAGAGAGAGAGAGAGCCCAGTCAGGTCAGACAGACTGCTGGTCTCCAGGGGATGAGAGGAAACCCTGGAGTCTATAACCGAGCTGTGTTCAACAGCTGATTCTGATTGGTCAGTCTTACCACACAAGAAGTTTTAAATAATTCCACATAACCCTCCTGTTGTGATAAAGGTCAAATTGACCCATTTCAAAGTTTTATGATTGAGAAAGATTGTGTTTTTTTCAGCACAAAACGTTTTGCTTGCCTTAATAAGTATAATCAACATATAAATTAATAAAAAAAAAACTCACAGATATCTGTAACTACCTCCTGCATGTTTATATTACATAGATAATTTTCGGATCAGTTAGATCCAGCAATCAAGCTGGAGGTCACACACACACACACACACACACACACACACACACACACACACACACATTAGGTTTTGACCATGACTTCACTGAAGTTTCCTTCAAAGTGGTGACACTGCTGTGAGATACTCTTGAGACCTCTCTCTCCAGGATATACTCGATCAAAAAGTCTATTGGTAAACCTTGGCATCACTTTTTCTTCAAGTTTTTAAAGGTAGACCTGAATGAAGACTAAAGGAGACTTTAAGCCATCGGATGCAAAAGCAGCTTACACCATGACTCCAGCTGGCTTCTGATGACAAAAATGAGTTCTGCACTCTTCAGGTAGGTGCTGCGCACCATGTGCATAAACCCTGTTATCCTGGGAATTGACTACTGCCTGAACGTTCAAGATCTTCTCATCAGACCAAACCAGGACTTTGTTTGTTACACTCTGGATTACCTGCAGCATCATTTGCCCCGTCAGGTCATTTTTTTTCTTCAAAGCAGATCACATCAGTTGTCTGTGTTGCATTTTTAGTTCTTTTAGTCTGAGATCCTGTTTGAATATTCTTCTCAGTGAAGTTGTTGAGATGTTCATTTCCTTTGCTGTTGCCCTCACTCTCTTGCTAGGATTCCTTTGGACTCTCTTCCTCATCATCTCAACCACCCTTTTGGTGGTTGAAATTTAAATAATTCCTTCTGTCTGTTGACTCTGTGGTATAAAGTTTAGTGTCTGTCGCTATCTGTTGACTCTGTGATATAAAGGTAAATGTCTGTCTCTGTCTCTGTCTGTTAACTCTGTGGTATAAAGGTTAGTGTCTGTGTCTCTGTCTAATGATTCTGTGTTATAAAGGTCAGTGTCTGTCTGTCTGTTGGCTCTGGTATAAAGGTTAGTGTCTGTCTTTGTCCGTTGACACTGTGGTTTCAAAGTTAGTGTCTTTCTTTGTCTTTGTACTCTGTGGTATAAAAGTTAGTTTCTGTCTTTGTCTGTTGACTCTGTGGTATAAAGGTTGTGTCTCTAATTTTAACCTCATGCATTTTGACTCTTGTTGTAGTAAGCTATCCTCTCACCATCTGATCTTAAATATGTTAGGTTTGATCTACAAGTCAAGCAATGATCCTTAATCTAGGACTTTAGACCACCCCTTAGACCTACTGTCAAACATCATATCCCATAGGGCCAATCCATGAAGAGCACAGCCATCCAATAAGAGAGCAGCTCTGAGGTCCAGACTGAGCAGGCTGGGTCTAATCATCCCCTGCTGGTTCCTCTGTTATTTCCCATGTGGGACATTGATGTCCAAGCAGACATGGGGGGGGGGGGGGGGGGGGGGGGGGTCTGTGCCGCTCAAAATGGGTCCATCATTTATTCAAGCAGAGATTGGGACCATGGAGTCAATAACAATCAGTTGAAGGAATGCTGGTTTAGAGACTTCCCTCTTTCTAAAACATGAAGGAATGAAAAACTGATCCGCATAAAAAGCACTGCTAACTGAAATAAACCTCTGGAAACCAGTAACTTCTTTGAAGCCACATGGTACAGGCAGATGAAGGGCAAGGATAAATCTGGACCCACTGTCTGAACTTTACCTCACTGCCTGAACCTAGCCTCACTGGTTAAACCTGGACCCACTGTCTGAACCTGGCCTTCATGTCTAAACCTGACCTTACTGTTTAAAGCTGCACCCACTGTGTGAACCTGGACCCACTGTCTGAACTTGGCCTCACTGTCTAAAACTGGACCCACTCTCCTAACATGGCCTCAGTATCTGAAGCTAGATCCAATGTCTGAACCTGGACCCATGGCTGAACCTGGCCTCACTGTCTTAACCTGGACCCACTTTTCTAACATTGCCTCAGTGCATGAGGCTAGACCCACTGTCTATAACTGGATGGATCAGTCTCAAAATCCACAAATGCACATTGAAGGATTCACAAATGTATATCTGACAAAAAAACAAAATTCACAAACGTATTTCTGATTCACACACACAAATGTTTATTGTTTTATATATATTTAATAGAAATTCATAAATATACGGCGCATTTACAAACTGCTTTTCATTTGTGAACCTCGCTGCATTTGTGCGTGGATTTTTGAGACTCCCCTGACACGCTTAGATTCAGGCCCCGTTTATACAACGATGGTATTAGGATGAAACACAAAAGTTTTGTTGCGTTTTGGCCTTCCGTTTATATAGAAATGCCGTTTCAGACAACCTAAAGTGCAACTTTTTTAAAAAGCCCTCCAGAGTGGAATTTTTCTAAAACGCTGCAACCTCTGTTGCCATATAAATGGAAAGCTGGCATTTTCAGTGAAAACGCTGACATCACGCTCCGTTTTGCCCGTGCGCATTCCACTTTCGTTGTGTGAACTTTTGCGAACCGGACAACAACAACAGTTAAATGGCAGACTTACCATGTTGTGCTTGTGCTGCTGAATCTGCTGACTGCCTTTAACAAAACGTTCATCTGTTGCTCCACTTCTGCACTCAGATAAGAAGTATTTAATATAAACACCAGACGATCAGCCCGCCTCTTCTTCAGCGGCAGACTACCAAAAGACTCTACAGTTATATTGCCACATACAGGCCTTGTATGCAAACTACAGCGTTTTCAGGCCCTCAGCGTTTCTGTGTGAATGCAGATTTTTTTTTCTCAGTTTTTTGTGTTTTTGAGTAAAACACTGTGAAGCGTTGTCATATAAACAGGGCCTCGCAAATGCCTTTTTTTCAGCAGGGAAATGTCAATGTACAGGGAAACAGGGAAATGTTTTGTACAGCATTCATATGAAGCTATTGAATAATCTCCAGTAGAACACTTTGAAATGTGTTTCAAATATTTACAGCTTATGATCAGATTTTAGTTGAGGTTTCCAGTGATATCCAAGCTGTTGTTAGTACTTCTGTTTGCTCAGCTGAATGCTAAAGTGATCGCATTAAAACACACGCTCAGATCTACGCTACTGTGATTGGCTGAACTGGGGAGAGACATCTGATTGGCTACAGACATTTCCCTGTTGAAAAAAATACATTCGTGAATCTAAGCGCGTCAGGTGAGTCTCAAAAATCCACACAACTGCAGCCAGGTTCACAAATGAAAAGCAGCTCATGAATGTGCCGTATATTTATAAATATCTTTTAAATATATATATATATATATGTATATATTTATATATATATATATATATATATATATATATATATATATATATATATATATATATATATATATATATATATAAAACAACAAACATTTGTGTGTGAATCAGTCACACGTTTGTGAATTTTGTTTATTTGTTGTTGTTTTTTTTACATTTGTGTAGAAGGATATATATTTGTGTGTGAGTCAGAAACACATCTGTAAATCCTTCTGTGTGCATTTGTGAATTTTGAGACTGATCTGACTCCATACAGAGGACCTTCTCTCACCTCCTTATCCTCTCATTCCCCTTTTCGACCAAGCTGGTTCCAGGGCTGGTTCGGAGCTAGAGCCAGACGTAGCACCAGTTCTTTGGTTTTCCACAGACTAAGCACCGGCTGCTGGCTCTCAAAACGGGTGCTTGGCAAGCACCAACTCTTTGCTGGGCCAGCAGAAAGAACCATGTAACATCGGGGGCTACGGGCTTACATCAGGGGTTGGGGGCGGGATTATTGACCAACGAAAGCAAAGTCAAAACACGGAAGAGAGACATTTTTAAAAAGACGAGGTCGGAGTAAGAGAGAAACAGAAGAAGAAGATAAGCAAAACAAAGGATTTCAAAGCAAAACAGCATGGCCAGCACCCATTTTTGGAAAAGCAAACGGTTCTTAACCAGTTCGCACTTGAACCAACTGTGAACCAGCTCTAGCACCAGCACTAGCACCAGCCCTGGAACCAGCTTGGTCGAAAAGGGTTATCAAAGCCTGGACCATAAGTTATTCAGATGAACTAATCCAGGCCCAGTTCTCTCAGGTCTAACAGTACAGGTGTTATCAGACACACTTACATCCTCTCATGTTCTCATGAGCTGCCTTCTTAAGTGACTATCTTTATGAGCATGTGCTGCTGCTCCAAAACTATAACACTAAGATTTGTCATTATGAAGCTCCACAGAGAGCCAGGCTTCTCAACAGGGACCTCCTTTTTGTCTTATTATCTTATTGTCTCATTATTATGTCTTTTTGTCATATCTTTTTGTCTTATTATCTTATTGTCTTATCATCTTATTATTTTGTTGTCTTATTATGTTATTATCTCATTATTTTGTAGCAGCCTGTGCAGTATTTGGTAGATCTGAGATAATGTTCTTGCACCAAAGCACAATTCTGATGAGTACGACATCCCATCCTTCCTCCCAAACCAGTGTTTGTGTGTACATGTAGGTGAAGCTAATTAAATGTGCAAGCAGCGTCTGTATGCTGTGTGTGTGCTGTGTGTACTTTTTTAATTAAGTCAGTTGACACCTGGAGGATGTGTTATAGCAGAGGTGACAGAGACCTCCTGGACAGTGACTAAACACAGCACGCTCTCATTTAGTCGCTCATGCTGCACCGTGTGTGTGTGTGTGTGTGTGTGTGTGTGTGTGTGTGTGTGTGTGTGTGTGTGTGTGTGTGTGTGTGTGTGTTGATTACGGCTTCAGGTGTCACAGCATATCGCTCCCTCTTTTTATTAGACCCTGACTGTAACGAGTAATTAACTTCCCGCTGAGAACATGTTTGTTCCTCTGTTGATGTCATAAAGAGAGATATTAGCAAGCCACGGGTCACAATTTACTTTTCCACACTGCAGGGACAATTCTGTGTGTGTGTGTGTGTGTGTGTGTGTGTGTGTGTGTGTGTGTGTGTGTGTGTGTGTGTGTGTGTGTTTCACTGTAAATCCATTAAAAATGTCTGTGTTGTCATTTGAAGATAAAGGATGGTTTTGAAGCGATGCCATGTTTATTTCATGATTTGACTTCATTTAGGCTGCGAAATCTAATAAAGTGTGTGTGTGTGTGTGTGTGTGTGTGTGTGTGTGTGTGTGTGTGTGTGTGTGTGGTTGTGTGTGTGTGTGTGTGTGTGTGTGTGTGTGTGTGTGTGTGTGTGTGTGTGTGTGTGTGTGTGTGTGAAAGCAGCAGGGGTTTCTCACAGCATTAACAGGTTGGGTCTACTTTTTTCACCAACATGGGTCATCATGATGTAAAATCTCTGTTGACATCATCCCGTGTGTGTGTGTGTGTGTGTGTGTGTGTGTGTGTGTGTGTGTGTGTGTGTGTGTGTGTGTGTGTCAGTGATAAAAGGGGAATTACAGAGTGCTAAGGAGTTGATGTGAAAACATAACCATTACTCTCTCTCACCTTGACTCTGTCATCATAGAGTGAAGGTCAGGGCGTGAGGCTCAGCTAGTGCAGCAGCCGCTCTACGTTCAGATGCCCATCCTTGCCACTTCGACCCGCTCTGCTCGTGGGGTTGATTCCTGGTCCCTAGACTCCTCAGGTGTGAAGGGGAGTGTGTGTCAGGTCTGCTACAGTTCTCCTTCTTGGATAGTGCACCCTGCCCTACAGTAACAGTGTTTGATGAAGTGAGGAGAGCATGGAGCAGAAAAAGTCGGCATGTGCACTTTGAATTTGTTGGATAGAGGTTTTCCAGAAGGTTCCCCGACATATGACGTTCTGCAGCTGCCTCACTTTCATGGTCCAATTAGTTAACTAGACAGTTATTAGCAGTCGTGCATGCAGCTAACACTATGTCCAAATGGGCCGTTCCATAACGGAACATTAAGACTCATGGTTCTATTTGTGTGATGACAGGACGTGCAGACGGGCCCTGGCTGGTTATTGGTCAGAGTGAAGCACTAATTGCTAAATAGAGAGCAACCAGCTCTGGTGAGACATAAATAGTGAGCTTACTGGTTTCACAAAGACTGACAGAGAAAGACTCACAGCGAGCCTTTAAATCAGCCACCCAATCTCCTTTGTCAGTTTGACTCCACAGATCCCGTGGTGCTGTTCAGGCGGAGGACTATCAAATCTCATTTATGAAAATGTCTCCTGTCCTCCAGCTGCGCTCTAATAGAACACTCAGGAATCAATCTGAGTCTGAAAAAGCCTTACTGCCAAAGAACAGGTGTACAGTCACTGCTCCTTTCAGTCTCCAGAGACAGAGGGACTCCTGTCATTTCATGCATGTTTCAAATTTTCAATTCATATTTCACCAATTAGACCGATCACCTGGATTCAGAGGCTCATGTTCACCCTTTATCGGATGGAGCGTGCCACAAAGAGAAGATAGAGGCTGCCTGATGAGGAGGGCAAGGGACGGACGCTTCTGTCTCTCACTCTCTCTTTCCGTCTCTCTCTGTGTATCTCTCCCTCTGTTTCTATATCTCTCTCTGTCCCTCTCTCTTTCTCTCTCTCTCTCTCTCTCTCTGTCTCTCTCTGTCTCTCACTTTCTCTCTCTCTTTCTCAGTATTAATGAGACAGACCGGGGAATTTGGTGTGGGGACAGTATGCCCTCAGCCACGGCTTGAACAGTGCTGGAGTGGCTGTTTTATTCTCCCCGTCCATACCTGTTAATGTTTCATTTAGCTCTAAGATCATGGCAGGCAGAACTTTAACTTATTTAATAGCTATGCACCCAATCAAAGTTCTGAACGCTTAGGTCTGTTTTTTTTTTTTTTTTTTTTTTGGGGGGGGTGGGGGTGGGGGGGCATTGGAACCACTGCACTGATGGCTCCTTAGACAGGATAGGGCAGGAGCTACAGTCTCAGTCATCCTCTTTCCTGGCTCAGATGGTGACATAGTCTAACCTCATTGACATCTGGAGGTTAAAACACCCTTCCACTAAGCTGTACACTTGGGTGAGAGTCTCTGACGGCATGGTCAGTGCAGCTAAACCAGACAGGTTTTACATGTCCTCCTCTGTTATTACTCGTGCAGCCAAGAGTCAAATATAACCAGAGCTGGAGTGTGTCCCTTACGAGAACCCTGAACAGTTACTCTCTAAAAAGCAGCAGCTGAGCTCTTTCCTCCTGGAGGAAGCTAAAGGAGCGCTGGTTTGAGACCACTTTACCAACATCAGAGACACTGATGCTCCAACCACCTTCTTCTTCAACCTGGAGAAGTCTGAAGGCCAAAGGAAACAGATGGTGTGTCTGTCTGCCTGATGGGGGGGTTAACCTCAGACCCTGCAGAGATGAGTTGGCAGGCTGTGTCTTTCTACTCAGTTGTTTAGAGCTGAACACTGTGATGTGGAGGCTACAGCTGAGCTTCTCCAGGACCTTCCTCAGCTGAGCCCAGCAGAGCAGGACACCCTGGGCTGCCACATCACCATGGAGGAGCTGACCTGTGCAGTAAAACAGATGGCCTCAGGCAAAGCTCCCGGTTTGGACAGTTTTCCAGCGGACTTCTTTAAACACTTTTGGAGTACCTTGGGACCTGACCTGCTGGACGTATTCCAGGAGTATTCCTTACGTATTCCTTTCCTGAGGGGAACTCTCCCAGCCTCTTGTAGGCGCACAGTGATATTGCTCCTACCAAAGAAGGGGGACCTGACCCTGCTGAAGAACTTGAGACCCGTAGCCCTTTTATGTTCTGACTATATAATACTGTCAAAGGTTTTAGCCAACAGACTTAAGGTTTTTATGGATGTTTTTATTGGTGCTGACCAGTCCTACTACGTCCCTGAATGATCCATCCTGGACAATTTGTTTTTAATGAAGGATATTTTTGATAAATGCAAACTGTACAATTTTAAGACTGGAATAATTTCTATCAACCAGCAGAAAGCCTTAGATTGTGTAGATCACTTCTTTTTATTCTCCACACTGCAGGCCTTGGTGTTGGGGAGCACTTCTTGTCTTGGGTGAAGTTATTGTACAGTGGTACATGTGTTGTAAAAGTGGGTGGTGGGCTAAGCAGTCCTATTCCAGATAGCAGAGGTATTAGGCAGGGCTGCCCTCTCTCTGGCCAACTGTACAGTCTGGCCATTGAGCCTCTTCTTTGTAAGCTGAGGAAGCAGTTGAGAGGTTTATGTCTGCCTGAACCGGCCAAGAACTGGGAGAGAGTGCTGGAGAAGGTAAAAGCTAAGTTATCTAAATGGAAATGGTTGCTACCTCAGACGTCTTACAGGGGAGGAGCTCTGTTGTCAATAATCTGGTGGCCTCATTTCCCTGGCACAGAATCCATGTGCTGAACCCTCCACCTGGACTGTTGAAACAGCTGCTGCTGTGGATTTTTTCTGGTCGGGTCATCATTGGCTTCAGGCATCAGCCCTGTACCTTCCTGTGGCAGGTGGGGGGGGGGGGGGGGGGGGGGGGGGCAGAGCCTGATAGACATCACTTCCAGGTTTGCTGCTTTCAGGCGTCAGGCGGCTCAGCAGCTGTAGCTCAGCTGCTGCTACGGAAAGCTGGGTGGCCTGGATTGGACAAATAGCTGTTCCCACTGAAGCCCCCTGCTCTCAGCTTCACCGAACTTTCATCGTTCTACAGCTATGTTTTTGATACCTGGAGGACTCTGGTTTTCACACAACCATCTGACCCCAAGCCTGGGATGTGGCTGTTTGAAGAGCCCCTTTTCCACAGCAATCTCTTGGTTAGCACCAAGTTGTCCTCTGTCACCCTGAAAAGTGCCTTCATTGAAGCTGGAGTTGTAAAGTTGAACAAGAACACCTGTAGAGAGACTGTCTCGGCTCACTGGGATAAGGTCCACCAGAGTGCTACAGAACCTGATGAAGGAGGTGTGGCAGTCACTGTCCGGGCTCCTCCGGGATTTTGCTGAGAGTCGGGGTCTGGCTGAGTGTTGGAGGGAGGGCCAGGAGTACACCTTCCCCTCTTAGAGTGTGAGTCCTGTGGTGGGAGAATGGAGAAAGGAGAGTGGACTGTTGGTATCCCTTAATAGGCCAGTTCTGGGAACTTTCTCCTCTTACACAGGAAAGCAGCTGTACCTCAGCTGTGTATAGGTGCTGAACCTGCACTCCCTCACTGGAGTCAGAGAGTCTATGTGGACAGAGGCTCAGACTTTTCCCCTAATGGCAGCTGGAGTGTTCTGTATAAGCCTCCTGTTGAAAAACGTGTTGCCGATTTCCAGTGGAGGATTATACATGGAGTGATAGCTACAAACAGGTACAGAGCTCACCTTGATCCGAGCACTGGGGAGGGATGTCCTTTCTGCTCACAGACAGAGACCACAGAACACCTGGTGGTGTCCTGTCCCAGATTGGGACACACTGGGCTCTTCCAAACACTGCAGGAGTGGGTGGGGGGTTTCCCCTTCTTTGTCTTTGGACCCAAGTACACTCCCAAGAAAAAAAGACTCTGGTTTTGATTAACTTTGTCTATGCAAGTGCTAAACTAGAAATCTGGAAGAGCCGGAAAAACAAAGTTCAGGGGGTGGGCTGGGATGACTCGGTCTCTTGTCTAAAGGGTTTGGTGGCAGCTCGCCTCAGAATTGAACATACTTTTTATACACTGACTAACAATTTAGGTGGATTCAGGGGTGTGTGTGTGTGTGTGTGTGTGTGTGTGTGTGTGTGTGTGTGTGTGTGTGTGTGTGTGTGTGTGTGTTTTATCATGGTTCATCAATTAACATGTAATCTGGTTTAAAGTATTGTCAGAATGTCTCATAAATAATGTTTGTTAAAAGTCTAAGTCTGTCTGTCAGTCTGTCTCTCTCTGTCAATCTGTCTGTCTGTCTCTCTCTCTCTGTCTCTCTCTCTCTGTCTCTCTCTCTCTCTATCTATCTATCTATCTATCTATCTCTCTGTGTTTGTGTGTATGTAAAAAAATGAGTTGCAAAACTCAAGCAGAGACAGATTCAGTTGAGAAGAGTAGTTTATGCAGTTGTATCAGCAGAGTTGTGTTTGTAAACAGGCATTAGAAATAAGAAAAAAAAACATGAAAAAAAAAAAAAAACAATGACATAAGGAAGAGGGTAGTAACAGTCCATCAGTCTGGTGAAGGATATAAGACCATTTCCAAAAGATTCCAGCTCCATCCATCCACTGTAAGACAAATCATCTACAAATGGAAGGCCTTCAACATTACAGCAACTCTGCCTAGAAGTGGACGCCCATCAAAAATATCACCCAGAAGCACCAGAAAAATAATAAATCAGGTAGAAGCCAACCCACACATCACCTCCATAGAGTTGCAGACCTTCTTGGTAGCATCTGGGACAAATGTGCATGTGTCTACGATCAGAAGAAAACTGAATAGCCATGGCATTCATGGGAGGGTTGCCAGAAGGAAGCCTCTGCTCTCAAAAAAGAACAAAGCTGCCTGTTTCAGCTTTGCCAGAGAGCACTTGGACAAACCTGAGGCCTTCTGGAAGTCCATCCTCTGGACAGATGAGTCCAAAGTAGAATTATTTGGTCACAATAGAACCACCATGTTTGAAGAAAAGCCAACACTGCATTTCAAGAGAAGAACCTCCTCCCAACAGTTAAGCATGGGGGTGGAAATGTAAAGGTCTGGGGCTGCTTTTCTTTTTCTGGACCTGGACGACTCCACATTATTCAGGGAACCATGAATTCTCAGGCCTATCAAGAAATTCTTGACCAGAATCTCCTGCCATCAGTCAGGGAGTTGAAGCTGGGACGAAAATGGATTCTGCAACAAGACAATGACCCAAAGCATTCCAGCAAAACTACAAAGGAATGGCCTCAGAGGAAGAGGATCCATACTCTGGATTGGCCCAGTCAAAGTCCAGACCTTAATCTGATTGAAATGTTGTGGCAAGACCTCAAGAAGATGGTCCATGCCAGGTGTTCCTCCAACCTCTCTGAACTGGCAGAGTTCTACAAGGAGGAGTGGGCCAAAATCCCCATAAACAGATGTGAGAGACTGGTTAGTGGGTACAGAAGACACTTGGTTAATGTAATAACAACAAAAGGAGGAGCCACAAGCTACTAACTACAAGGGTTCACATACTTTTGCACATATTAAATTCTCAGTTGTTGTTAAATAATCCACTTTTGTTGAATTAAATGTCCATTATTTGAAAATGTTTTATTTACAAATTGGGATTTGGATGTGCATTTAATAAGATTATTTTCTTTTCTTTTTTTTTTTTTTCTTTTTTTTTTTTTTTACAAAGTCAAATACGCCCATATCTGGAAAATTTAAAAGCATTTTGGTCCTGCAATTTTGTTTTCAATTTTCCTTTTTCATTTCATTTGAAATGTAATCCCTTAAGTTTCTGTGGGAGCTCACGGCATTAAAACAGTCAACTTAAATCTGGAGAGTGTGGGCAAACAGTCTTATGAAATCATCTGAGCCTTTTTTGAATCCTGAGATCTGATAATGGTGATAATGACGTCAGTGGTCGTAAATCCTGACCTACTGGCTTCTGCAGATGTTTCAGGTTTTTTGCACAAACCTGGATGCTCTACACAGTGAGACTGGACAAAAGTGCAGTGCAGTGTGGAAACAGATCTTTTCATGTCATCATCATGTCTTAATTTCTTTGCTTCTGTGAAAATGAAAAAAAAAAATCTGGCCTGCTTTTTATACCTGCAGAGGATGTGATCTGAGCTCAGATCTGAGTCTAAAATAGCAAGAAGAGTGGAAGGTGTTCAAACTCCAATCAGATATCAGGAATGATAAATGAGAGGAAACACAGAGCTGTGTGCGGTTCAGTCATAGAAACAAAGCTGAGCATGGCTCACAAAGACAGTCTGGGGACTCCTCTCCTCTGTGTTAGAGCTGGAGACGGTATCGAAGGTGCAGCCAACAGAAGAACAGACAAAGACGATGACAAGTCTGAACAAGAGAGACTTTAGAGGGAGTCAGAGGATGGGTTCTGTGCTTTCACATCATTAACACCTTCAACAGGCAAACATGTTTATAGAAATAAAACTTATTAAAAGGTTATTACTTCATGATGCTTAGAATACACATACTGAGTAAAGTGATCATAAATTCAAATAATCACTTCCTTTGTTTTCATCAGTGTGGGGATGAAAGTGCAGTAAGTTAACCTTTGATATGTTTACATTCAATTTGTTTTATACCAGACTCTAAATTTTTATTTTCATACTGATGTTTTATTTATACTACTTGTTTAATGTCGCACTGTGGGCCCTTGTTTGTTATCTGGATGATGAGAAAGTATTATCATTAATAAAAGCTTAAAATATGTAATTATGTTATGCATTTGGATTGATCTATGAGTAAAATTTCATTGAATGTTTTAAAAACATGGGTTATTCTGCTGCTTTGTTTGAAAAACACCTTTTGGTGGTGTGATGGAAATGACACTGTTTGAATTAACTGATGATCTGAAATGTTTAGATAATGACAGTGGGTCTAGTTGAATGTGATAACATTGTGTAGTGGGCAGTGGAATAACTATTAGTTTCTATTCGTGGTGGCTGCTGGCTGAGATGAGGGATCAGATTAAATAGAATCCTGGAACTTTGCCTGGTCTGGAGCAGGCTTGCTCTACAGGATAAATCTCCATGGTAACTAATATCAAAACACGTTGTGCTTTCCTCTATCCTGCTTTTGGGCAACCAGATCACAGATAAATTAAGCCAGGATAACTAAGATATCCTGGCTTAATCCCTTATCCTAAATTTGTGCAACAGGCCTCTGCTCTCCCCCTCCCCCTCCCTCACCTGTTTAAGTTTCTCCTGTGCCTGATTACACCACGCCTGCCCCTCATCCGGTTGATCAGCATTGGCATTTAAGTTACGGCTGGAGATCTGTCTATGGCCAGTATAGTATCTTTAAGATTTCGAGTTTATGAGTAAGCTTTCAAGTATTATACCTCGTCTACATCATAGAGCTCACGGTGCCCTGGGAGGGTGCAGTGGAGGAGGCCTACGAGCGGAAGAAGACGAGGTACGCCGACCTTGCTGCGGATGCTCAACAACGAGGCTGGAAAGCCAAGATCCGCCCAGTGGAAGTTGGCTGCAGAGGTTTTGTAGCCACATCAACATCCAGGCTACTCAGGGAAGTGGGAGTGCGAGGGAAGGTCCACAGGCAGGCAGTCAAGAACCTCTCCAGAGCTGCTGAGAAGGGGAGCCAGTGGCTGTGGATGAAAAGAAAGGATCCGACTTGGGCCTTCAAGTGAGCTGTTGGCATCTAGGGAGTGAACCTGGGACGCTTGGATTCACTGCTGAACCCTCTGGAGGTGTCGTGGGTCAATCAGCGAAACACCTGTGAAGGAGGGCGCCCACTTGATGACCTGAAGGATGCCACCACTCACTTGAACTCCACAGAGTCTCATCGGTGCCTTAGACATGCTTGCAATGAGGGATTGCAACACCTAGTCCTACATAACAGATCTGATCATCTGGTTAACCAGTGACTGCTGTGAAAGTGCAGCTGGCAACAAGGGAAAGACCTTGTGACGGCATGGAAAGACAGCTGACAGGAGGGAATAGACCCCAACGGGGCCACCATGGGCTAGCTCCCCGTGGTGGCGGGATCCAGCACAAGCAGTGTATGGGTCCGACCCAAACTTGCTACAAAAAGGTATAAGAAGAAAACACCCCTTGAGCCTGCGAGAGCGGGGGCGGAAGATGGCTCATCGACAGATAACACGGCAACGAACACAGGAATGGAACAGACTACGAGATTGATGAGCAGCATATCTGAGGCTCCGACAGTCACAGCAGGACACAAGCTCCAAAACTGCATTTGTGGCTGGACAAAGGTTACTTCCACCCTTGGGCTGAGGATACACCAGGGCAAGAAAGGGTGCCTAAAGAAGGGACTACTGGGAAGTCGCATCGACAGCTACCTTTTGAGAAGCAGGCTGAATCAGTCGACTGAAGTTCAGCAGCAGGACACACACCACAGTCTGCAGGACATCAACACCCCTGTCCCAGAGGAGGAAGAGTAAGGCATAGGAGAGCAACCTGAATCCAACGTGCCACGTCCACCGGCAGAGAAGAAGATCCCGGGGCTAAGACCATTAGTCAAGTGGCCAAAGTCCTGCGATAAGACGCTGTGGAAGGAGATCAACGCTGACCTCTGCAACATCCTGGAAGGGATCAAAGGTACGGCCATGAAGAAATTGGAGAGAGTGGGAAGCCTGATATACGCCTATGGAGTGGAACGGTTTGGAGATATCGAAGGCAAACAATCTGCTCCATCAAGTCCCACTAAGTCCAGAAGGCAGATGGAAATAGACCGCCTAGTGAAGGAGAGGAGGCAGCTGAAGAAGCAGTGGAGGAAGGCCACAGAGGAGGAGAAGGAGGGAATAAACCTGCTGCAGGAAGAGATTCGGAATAGGCTTAGAACACTGGGGAGAGCCGAAAACCTCCTTAGGAGACGCAGAAGGAAGGAGCACACAAGATCATGCTTCTACAAAGACCCCTTCAAATTTGTGAAGAATCTCTTCACTAAGGAGAAGAGCGGAAGTCTCACCGTGCCAAAGGCTGATCTGGAAGAACAACTGAAAAAAACCTGCACAGATGCCCGACGCCATGAAAGGGCTACACTCCCAGCTGACATGCCACCAGTTAATCCACCAGAGCACGAGTTAGACATCAGTCCACCCAGGTGGAGTGAAATAGACAAAACGGTGCGTAGAGCAAGGGCCGCGTCAGCTCCAGGTCCCAACGGAGTTCCATACAGGCTCTATAAAAACGCACCAGATGTCCTGAAATTCCTTTGGAAGCTGATGAAAGTCGTGTGGCAAAAGAAGGAGGTACCAACGTCCTGGCGGAGAGCTGGAGGGATCCTTATCCCCAAGGAAAAGGACTCATCAGAAATCGGCCTGTTCCGCCAGATCAGCCTTCTAAATGTTGAGGGAAAAATCTTCTTCAGCGTGGTGGCCAATCGGCTGGCGGTATTCCTGAAGGAAAACAACCTGATCGACACATCAATCCAGAAAGCAGGCATTTCAGGCTTCTCAGGATGTGTGGAGCATGCAAGTGTCATCTGGCATCAGATCCAAGTCGCCAAGAAGGAGGGAACAGATCTCCATGTTGTGTTCCTGGATCTTGCGAATGCCTTTGGCTTAGTCCCTCACAACCTCCTGTGGTCAGCCTTCGACTACTTCAGGGTCCCACCAGCTCTCACAGCTCTTATCAAGACCTACTTCCAGGACATCCAGCTCTGTGTGACAACGGCAGAGTACACCACAGCATGGCAACATCTAGAGGTGGGAATCATGACTGGCTGCACCATCTCCCCACTGGCCTTCACCCTGGCCATGGAGGTCATCATACGGGCCTCCCGGTGGTTGGTTGGAGGGCAGCGAATAAGACCTGGGCTGAGGCTGCCACCAGTCAGAGCTTATATGGACGACCTCACAACACTCACCACGACCAAGGCTTGCACAGCACGACTCCTCGGGAAGCTACAGCAGAACATTGAGTTGGCTCGCATGAAGATCAAGCCAAGCAAGTCCAGGAGCATTTCCATAATCAAGGGGAAGCTGTCAGACCACCGTTTCTGCATCGGCGAGGAACCCATTCCAATGGTCTCTGAGAAGCCTGTGAAGAGCCGAGGTCGCTGGTATGACGCCTCCCTTAAGGACAAAGAGCAAATAGAGCTGCTCAAGAAGGAGGTAGCCAGCGGCCTGGAGAACATTGATAGAACCCTGCTTCCGGGCAAGCTGAAGCTCTGGTGCTGGCAGTATGGTTTGCTCCCACGTCTCCTGTGGCCACTAACTCTCTATGAAGTCCCACTCTCAAAGGTGGAAAAGCTGGAGAGGCTGGTGAACTCATATGTGAGGAAGTGGCTTGGCCTTCCCAGGTGCCTCAGCAGTATAGGGCTCTATGGAAAAGGGATGTTACAACTGCCCATTTCCAGCCTGGCAGAGGAGTACAAGTGCGCCAAAGTCAGACTGGAGATGATGCTGCTGGACTCGAGCGACCCATTTGTAGCCCAAGCGACCCCCGTCCTGGCCACTGGGAGGAAGTGGACCCCATCGATAGCAGCTGAGCAAGCAAAAGCAGCACTCAGACACAGGGACATCGTGGGCCGAGTTCAGGAGGGGAGGAGTGGTCTTGGTCTCGGGGCCAGTGCACTGGCCTGGAGCAAGGCCAGTCCAGCTCAGAGACGCAAGCTTTTGGTCCATGAGGTTCGGCGGGAAGAGGAGGAAAAAAGGCGTGCACAAGCTGTGTCGCAGGCGAGGCAAGGGCAGTGGATGGCATGGGAAGGGGTGGAGAAGAGGAAGATCTCCTGGAAAGATCTGTGGGAGATGGAGGCGTTCAGGGCGAGCTTCACCATCAGGGCTGCCTATGATGTCCTGCCCTCTCCTGCAAATCGAAACCAGTGGTATGGCGAAGACCCCACATGCCCTCAATGTCCAAGTCCAGCAACTCTGAAGCATATCTTGGTGGGATGCAAGACAAGTCTCACTCAAGGCCGTTATACCTGGCGGCACAACCAGGTGTTAAAATGTCTTGCAGCAGTGCTGGAACTCGACGGACAAGCATTAACGCCCTTCCTCCCCCGTCATCCAGTTGGCAGCCGACACCATTTGTCCATGAGGGCCAAGCTGGCTGGGCCACTGTAAGAGCTGACCCTGGGCAGCTGGGCAGAGCACGGGACTGGAACCTGCTGGTGGACCTGGGCAAGAAACTCTGCTTCCCAGCCGAGATCGCATTTACCAACCTGCGACCAGACCTTGTTCTGTGGTCACCGTCACTCAAGCTCGTCTACATCATAGAGCTCACAGTGCCCTGGGAGGGTGCAGTGGAGGAGGCCTACGAGCGGAAGAAGACGAGGTACGCCGACCTTGCTGCGGATGCTCAACAACGAGGCTGGAAAGCCAAGATCCGCCCAGTGGAAGTTGGCTGCAGAGGTTTTGTAGCCACATCAACATCCAGGCTACTCAGGGAAGTGGGAGTGCGAGGGAAGGTCCACAGGCAGGCAGTCAAGAACCTCTCCAGAGCTGCTGAGAACGGGAGCCAGTGGCTGTGGATGAAAAGAAAGGATCCGACTTGGGCCTTCAAGTGAGCTGTTGGCATCTAGGGAGTGAACCTGGGACGCTGGGATTCACTGCTGAACCCTCTGGAGGTGTCGTGGGTCAATCAGCGAAACACCTGTAAAGGAGGGCGCCCACTTGATAACCTGAAGGATGCCACCACTCACTTGAACTCCACAGAGTCTCATCGGTGCCTTAGACATGCTTGCAATGAGGGATTGCAACACCTAGTCCTACATAACAGACCTGTGACTAATCACCTGTCTCTCCGTCTCTTCCATCGCCTCCTCGCGCTCCTGTCTGCCGCTCACACCAGCCACGCAGCCTCAGCTCTCTTGGGTTTCATTCATTTATTCATTCATTCATTCATTCATTCATTCATCTTTACAATAAAACCTTTAAATGTCTCCTTCAGCCTGTATTCCGGGCCCTTCACAAACAACTACAATAGCCTAACAGTATTGTTGTTATGCTAACAGTTATGTTCACAAGCTTATTGTTATTTAGTTAAAAATGATAGCAAGCTTACAGTACTGTTATTGTGCTAACAGTAATGTTAGCAAGCTAACAGCATTGTTCCTAAGTGAATGATATAACAGAAGGCTAACAGTATTGTTATTATGCTAACAGTAATGTAAGCAAGCTAACAATATTGTTGTTATGCCACTGGTAATAATTACATTGGGGTTACAGTATTATTGTTATACTAACAGTAATGATAGCAAGCTAACTGTATTTTTAATAAGGTGATGAAATAAGGTGAAATAGGTGAAGTGAGCCAAAGGTAACGATAGCAGGATAAAGTTTTGTCTTCAAACTGTTGGATTTGTAATGCTGACTCACATCAGACCTGTGTACACTCTGTTATTGCATGTTGACTGCATGGTCTCTCGTCCATTAGCTCCCACCTGCTGTGTGTTCAGTCCGGCTTGCATCGGGACCTCCAGACAGCTGGAGTCACAGATCCAGGAGTGGACCTGGATGTGGTGGGATTCGGAGTGAGGTGTAGGTACATGTTCCAGTGTTGCTTGCTGTGGGTTAGTTATAGGTTCCTGATGTTTGGATCAAATCATTTTTTTGATGTCACTCCATATTTTTATTACCACTCCAGATTTTTATCATCAGGATTGTCTTCATTGACCAAACACTGAAATAATAACCAGTACTTTCATATTCAAACCTGAAACAACACTGTCACTCCACGACCCACCCTCAGTGTGATGTAAGGATGAAATAACGGATAATCACATTAACATGACTGTGATTACACTCAGACAGTGAAGCCTGAGCTTTATCATCCTCAGGATCAGGTTTGTTGTTGTCTTATTAACAAGCAACACAAGAGCCCCCCCCATCAGCTCAGGTCTGTCATAGTGAGACAACAACACCATCATCAGGCCAAACGTGAAACACAGCATTACCTGCAGCCTGCAGAGATCAAGTTGACAATATTTTAAAGTGGCATTAAATTGTGAGAGTACAGAGTTCAGACAAACAGCTCAGGGGGAGCAGGTAGAGCTTAGAGAGGGTTTGATGTGGTCCTGAGTTAATCTGGAGATTGTCCTTTATAGCTCCACCTTGAACCTTAATGTCCAACACACAGAGGGTCTAAAACTCTTCTCAAGTATTCATTTGTCAGTAAAAAAGAAAACATCCTCTCTCTCATACTGACAGCTCTCCTGAGTCTCTCCTTCATGTTTCAGTCCTCCTCGGATAACCCAGTCACTCTCTCCTTTATTCAGATGCTGCCATCTAGTGTTTGACATAGACTACAGCTCCAGACAGATCACACTGAGTCAGTAGGAGACAGGGGCTCAATCTCAATGTCCCCCATAAACCCTGAGCCCTTAAAGATTTAACTAAGATCACCTGGAAAGGGTTTGAGTTTGTGAGTCAGTAAGGGCTCAAAATGGTTTCTCTCAGATTGGGACAGCACTTTGCTGCTTCTCACATAACTTTCATGTCATGTAGCTCACCTGAGCATGGTTTTATTATTCTTTCTTTCTTTCTTTCTTTCTTTCTTTCTTTCTTTCTTTCTTTCTTTCTTTCTTTCTTTCTTTCTTTCTTGTTGATTTACAAGACTGACATCTAAACTCCACCTTCCCCACATCCACGTCCTCTTAGCACTCCTGCACATTGTTTCTGCCTTTACAAAACTCACACTGATAATAAGTGTCCAGGCACACTGGCTTACTACCAAATCTCCCCGCCTGTCAACAGAAAAAGCACATTCCTTACTCGCTCATGTCAGTGAGAGAGGATTTTCATCTCACATCAGGGTCAGCATTAAGTGTCCTGAAGTGACCACAGATCAAGAATGAAGACATTTTTAAACAATCCATCAAACTGGTGTATGACTAACACCAGAAAAACAAACTACAGGTGTGAAAACACTGTCACTCATAATCATTCTTATTCGGCTCTTCTTTTCTTTATAACCACAGCTCCAGGATTTTTGAATCTGATTGAACAACTTCAACAACATATCAAAAAATCATGAATATGTGCTCTTTTAGTTGCATTATTGTTTCGTTGACATGATGCATTTTTAATATTTTACACCAAACACATGGTGGCCGGACCTTTTTCTATATGTATATAAACAGATATATAAATATTTCAATTGAAAAACATGAAGATATGAATTAAGTATATGTATGAAAAAAAGAAAGAAAAGAAAAGAAAAGAAAAGAAAAGAAAAGAAAAGAAAAGAAAAGAAAGTGGAAGCGGCATTTAGCAAACGCTTCAGCCAGGCTCTGAGGTTAGTCTCTGTCCTGGTTAGAGGATGACTGTTTAATTATTTGGGGGATTTAAAGCCTTGAAGGTAAACACTAGATGTATCAAGGGGAGATTCCTTGTTGTCGGTGACACCAGCCAGTCTCACTGTGGTCAGCAGAAAGTCTCAAAAATACAGTAACTGACTGAAATCCTCTGCACCACATGAGCTCATGTATACTTTGAGGACTTCAGCTGGAAGCACATCAGTAGTTACTTTTGTTTCTGGCTCCAGGGGACCAGTCCTGGGTCTCTCTTCTTGGTTTCTCCAAGGGAATTTCAGTTTGAGGCTGAATGTTAGTTTAACATTCATGAACCTGAGATAATTAATTTATTAAATATAGTTTAACAGTTATAAGCTTAAAAAAAAAGCCTCCTTAGCATGTATGCATGAGCACTTCAGAGTTTGTCACAGCTTAAAAAAATCGTTCAGACAATGAAAGAAAAAGTGTGATGATGAAAATAAACTGCAGGCTGAGCTGTGATACCTTGATGTTCCATAGGAGGGCGCTGTCTCATAGATAACTCAAATGTCATTCTGAATCACAGAGCGTCTCTCTGGTGGAGGGTTGGGTCACTGTGGTGGGCTGTCATTTCTCCCATGGTCTCATCTTAGGGTAAAACCTTTGATGACCTGTTTTTGGTTTTTGTTTTTTTTTTTGACAGCAGGTGTGTTCAGGTGAGTCACAGGATGAAGACTCTGTCCTGCAGCTTTAAACCCTTTAATGCTATTTAGCAGGACGTGTTTGTGAGTCCAAGCCAAAGGTTTTGGCTCTAATCTTTCCTCCTCTGTGGATTAAAAGCACAAAGGACACCTCAGGGGAATCAGAGAGAGTCTCACACAGAAGAACAGAAGCAAAGAGACACAGAGAGTCAGAGAGCACACATTTATTACAGCATATGTCCTGCTCACCTGAGAACATCAAACAAGACATTTAAGAACATCCTCAATCATATATATTCATTAAACCTCCCTCCAAACAGAGAAATCAGGCAGGATTGTGTGCTCTGCCCTCAGAGGGGTGAGTGCCTGATCTGCACTCACACAGTTCAGTGTGTGTTCTGCACTCATACGGTTCAGTGTGTGTTCTGCACTCATACGGTTCAGTGTGTGTTCTGCACTCATACGGTTCAGTGTGTGTTCTGCAATCATACAGTTCAGTGTGTGTTCTGCACTCATACAGTTCAGTGTGTGTTCTGCCCTCATACAGTCCAGTGTGTGTTCTGCACTCATATGGTTCAGTGCCTGTTCTGGACTCATACAGTTCAGTGTGTGTTCTGTACTCACACAGTTTACTATTTTTTGCTCCATACAGTTCAGTGTGTTCTGCTCTCATAGAGTTCGGTGTGTGTTCTGCCCTCATACGGTTCAGTGCCTGATCTGCACTCATATGTTAAGTGTGTGTTCTGCACTCATAACAGTTCATTGTGTTCTGCTCACTCATAGTTCATTGTGTTTTGCTCTCTTACATTTCAGTGTGTGTTCTACCCTTATACAGTTCAGCATTTTCTGCTCTCATACAATGCAGAGTGTGTTCATGCCCTCATACAGTTCAATGTGTGTTCTGCCCTCATACAGTTCAGTGTGTTCTGCTCTTACATTTCAGTGTGTTTTGCTCTTACATTTCAGTGTGTGTTCTACCCGTATACAGTTCAGTGTGTTCTGCTCTCAGAAAATTCAATGTGTGTTCTGCCCTTTTACATTTCAGTGTGTTCTGCTCACATACAATTCAGTGCATATTCTGCTCTCATACATTTTAGTATGTGTTCGGCCCACATACAGTTCAGTGTGTGTTCTGCTCTCTGAGGGTTCAATGTGTGTTTATCCCGTATACAGTTTAGTGTGTGTTCTGCTCTCTGAGGGTTCAATGTGTGTTTATCCCGTATACAGTTTAGTGTGTGTTCTGCTTGCTTATATAGTTTAGTGTGTGTTGCTTTCATACAGTTCAGTGTGTTCTGATGGTTGTAACAGATCCCTTCTGGAAACTCTGAGACTCTCTGCTGAACACTCATCAGCTGCTCACTCCCACAGAGCATGAAGCTCATTGCAGTCAGCAGACATGCACTACTTGAGGGCCGTTCCTTATTTCAAAATAAAGCTTCTTGGCACTCCCAGGAGCTGTTACTTAAAGAATCACTGACAAACTGTAAAAATAACGACTTCCAATCATAGGATAAGATACACCATTGTTGTATTGTGCAAGGAAAGTGTTAAATGTCTTCTTGGAATCAGTGTTGTTTTAACCTTACTACAAAGATCAGTTCTGCCCCCTTGTTTCTTTCCTGTAAAGTTGAGCTCTGATGTGCTTTTCATGTTAAATCCAACCACTGAGCCATTAGCATCCTAAGTGGACCATCTGTCTGGTGATTACTGTTCAAAATACCTCTGGGAAAAATGTGGACCACTGGTGCTGTATATTCACAGATTTTTATCATCTGTTACCTTAAAGTCGTCTCTACTAAACTTTGTGCTGCTCTCAGATCAGCACTACATTCTGTTTTTTTTTTGGTCCTAATCTAGCCATGGCGTCTGCTGCTTCATGTACTTCAATAAAGTTCCCAAGACGACTATTCAAGTGTCATTACAACAAGGTAAAATACATATATTAAAGTATTAAAGTCATAGTATATTAAACATATTCCTTAGCTCTACATTAATAAGGCACATTTTCTCACTCATTGTGTTAAATAATGATTGTGACCAATAGATTTAGATCTGAACACCTATAGAGATCAAGTTCATTGCATTATTTAAAGTTTAAATTAATGTTTCCAAGTATTAAAAAAATGAGCTGAACGGTAGGCTCAGACTGGAAACTGATTATATAAAGTTAAATCACACATCGAGCATAATGATGAGAACGTCCCCCATTCGCATGCCACACTGACTTTTATTCTGGAAAGCCGCCCCGGAAGCAGGGTGTGGGTTGATGATTGACAGCTGATCGTGTGGACTCTTCACAGAGGAGTAAGCAGCGGGACAGTCTTCAGCTGTCAGCGGAGGTCTGCTGCCACCGGAGCCCGCCTCTCTCCTCCTCCGCCCCGACTCAGCTCTCTGATGGTCCCGCCGTGCCCGCACCCCCCCGCGCAAACACTCTGGACCTCACAGTTCCCCCCCTGTGGTGCTCCAACCCTCCGTGTCTAAATGACGGGTGGTAGGTTCGACTTTGACGATGGGGGGACGTATTGCGGGGGCTGGGAGGACGGGAAAGCCCACGGACACGGCGTGTGCACCGGACCCAAGGGCCAGGGAGAGTATTCCGGGTCCTGGTCTAACGGCTTCGAGGTGGTGGGGGTCTACACCTGGCCCAGCGGGAACGTGTTCCAGGGATACTGGGCTCAGGGTAAGAGGCACGGACTCGGCGTGGAGACTAAGGGAAGGTGGATTTACCGGGGGGAGTGGACCCACGGGTTCAAGGGCCGCTATGGAGTCCGACACAGTCTGAACACCCCGGCCAGGTATGAGGGCACCTGGAGCAACGGTCTGCAGGACGGATACGGCGTGGAGACGTACGGGGATGGAGGTGAGGGGCGGGGCGTGATGATGTCAGAGAGGTGGTACATTTTCTATTTTTAAAATTGTTATTTTTTTATCCTCCCATTACCCTGTTACCACACACACACACACACACACACACACACACACACACACACACACACACACACACCTCGTAAATATAATCATTCATATCCCTTATGATGATTGCATGTGAGCGGTGATCTGGTTCACCTTGCTGCCTCCTGAAGGTAGAGCTCTGTGACAGGCTGACAGGTGTTCTCCTGGAAGCACCTGTTTCTTGAGTTAACTGCGGATTAGCTGAGCCCTGTGCCAGAGCCCGGACCTGTCCATGTGTGATTTATCACACAGAGGTTTGCCTCTCTGCCCGCTCAGTGTTTATGAGCTGTTTCTCAGGCCCACAGTTATTTAAATGTTGTTTCATGAAGCTAACAGGTGCTAAGTGGCTAACTCTGGTGAAGTTTGGAAGGGCGATCAGCAGTAGAGAGTCAAGGGCTGTGATTGGCTCAGAGGGCTGTGACGTGACAGTTCAGTGACGTGAAACAGAACCTAAAGAATTAAAGTTACTGCATGAGTATAAAAGAAGGCAGCGCACAAACATGAAATAAAAGGCGGATTATGAAATAAGAGAGATATTATGAAATCAAAGTTACATAATGAAATATGAAAGAGACATTATTTAACCAAAGTGACACACTGAAAATAAATTGGCATGAAACACAATATGAAATAAAAAAGAAATCTGGATGTTTTAAATGAAAGATGAGCTCCTGAGAAGAAATTGGCAGGAAAAAAAAGACCTTTCATTAAAAAAGACATGAAGGCAGATTTTAAAATCAAAGCAAAACATGAAGTACGAGCCAACAAAGAACTGAGAGTTTTATTTAGGAACAGTGAAGCGGGGGGGGGGGGGGGGTAGTTAAACAGGAGAAACTAATGATGAGGCTGAGACAGGAGAAATAATGAATACTGACTTTTTAAGAAATAAATTTTAGAGGTACTTTATGAATCAGTGAAGAGCCTTTCTTTTCTTTTACCTGCAGTAAATGAACCCTGTCCTCTGTCCCTCATATTCACTGATCTAGTGAGTGACATTAGATGGAATGAAATAATGAAAAAGCATTGCCAAATAATATTTTTTATTTATTAATTTATTACAAATATGCAGTAATACAGGGCTTCCTAATTACTACTAACACTTTGTTTGCAAAACATAATATATAAATGAAAATTTGAGGGGAAAAAAAGAAAAGAAAAAAAAAAAAAAAAATATATATATATATATATATATACACACACACACACACACACACACACACACACACACACACACAAAGTTAGAACAGAAGATACAGAAACTTTTTGAGGTTGTTTGTATTGTGTTTTTGATGTTGAAATTATGTTAACTTCTTCTGATTTTTGGATATTTTCCGGTAATTCTCTGTTTTTTTTGCCCTATACATGATGATTGCAGTTTGATAATAACAAAATTAGTGAATTACAGTGGTTTTGATTTTATATTAAGAACTGATGGTGGGATTGAATTTGCAGTGACTGAATGAAAATATGGTTCACCTTAAACAGTTGGGACGTAGAGTTCAGAATGTGAAATTAAAGACTCAGAGACTTCTTCAAATGAAAACGGATGGGCTAGACAAGGATCATGGGTCCTTGGTTGATGATATTTTCAGACATGGTGGTCGGGCTGTTTGTGTCGATGACAGCTGTGACTGATGAGCTCATGGTTCATCCCTCCACATGTACCCACCTGTATACACCTGTCGGTGATGTCTTTAAAGGCTCTGTGAGGACTCTCTGTTTGTTGTTGGTTGCAGTGCCCCCTGTGGTCAGATTCAGTAATGTTTTTACTGAATGAAGACTCAATTTCCCATGAGCACTGTCACCATCTGTTGTAAAGTTTTGACTCTTATCAAGGTGTGCATTTGTTTTGGAGAGTAGATCTTCTTCTTAACTCTACTTTTTGTTGTTCAAGACAACTTTTCCCAGGATACAAAGTGATGAGGTAGTACATTTATTTGTGTAATCCAAGAATGAATCCCAAAATTGATCCATGTTCTTCCAGGATAATCCGGCCTGACCACAGATATGGAGAAATATTATTCAGAGCAGATTTTTCTCTGACGTCCACCTGGACTCAGATGACTGATGTCAGTTTAGACCTCCATGAAGGCAGTTTGAGCCCACCTGGGTTATTTAATGTCATTTTATTTGTGGTTCTGTTTGATCATCAGTAAATGATGCAGACCATCTCTCCAGCCCATCCTGATCAGACCTGTTGGTTTGTTTAGGTTATTGTTCCTTTGAAATACTCTCTCTCCAGGATTCAAACTACGCAACAGAAATACAAAATAAACCATCAACAGCTGGCTCTAAAGCAGAGGACTGCATGAACATCGAGCAGGTGTCACAGGGTCAATGTGAACAAATGAGTGTGCTGCTCTAAAGCTGGGTGGAAGAACAGGAGTGGTAAAAGCTGAGAGAGGAACTAAAGGCTGGAGCAGCTCAGAAATACTCAGAGGGCTCAGCTTCATGCAGGGCTCTGTGAATAAAAGCGAGGATTTAAAAATGAAACCTGAATGTAATGTGAGGAAAAAAAGAGTGTCCCTGCATGCTGCAGGGATCTGAACAAGAACTAGAATGACATTAAACCCTAATGTTTTATAGAAAAAACAGAGGTGCTAGGAGAACATGATGTGAAACAGACAGTTTGGAAAATGAGCATTAAGTAAGAGGATCAGGAACATGTCTCCATTTCTGGACTCTGACTGACACAGGCTGGTTCATGAATAGAAAAATTTAGCTCTGTGGAGGCTCCTCAGAGTGTTTTCCTCTCAGACCGTCCTCAGTCAGCACATTTACATACCCACAGTAGTCCAGCTAAGGTCATAGCTCGATGGTAAAGCCACAGTGGGGGGTCTGGTCTTGTCTGTGTTTACATGCAGTAAAGAAAATCAGACTCCTGCCTGAGAACGTCTCACTCTGCTTTGATAGGTGGCGCTGTGTTCTTTATTGATGAGTGAAGCTGTGTGTGTATCAAACTAGCTTCAGTTCACGTGAAGAGAAAACAACATTCTAACAGTGATGGCTGAGATGGATGCAGCTGTAGCTCTTCATGTTTTTATTTATGTGTGTGTCATGGTGTGTGTTTGTTATGTTGGAGCCTCAGACTGTATGAGCACAGCCACCCTATTTATCATGGTCACCTACTTCCTCATCCGGCTGAACGCCGAGAATTACCGAGACCCGCCAGCTCCTGCCGAATCCAACCACAATTGCAACTGCATTATCTAGGTGTGTCAAACGTGCTATGTTCAGTCTGTATTCAGTCTGACTAAACTTTTTATGTGAATTTCAATAGTCTGATTTCGCACTGACTAAAGCGGGGTACAAACATCAGGAATTTTCTAAATCTTGGGCAGTGTTTTATCTGTTAGTTGACACACAGTTAATCATTTTAACAGGTTAAGGCTGTGACTGATTCAACACCAGTTGGAGCAAGATTAGCAGCAAGCTACATATTAGCTTACCTGATATCGCCATGACATTATTTGCAAGAAACACCACTCCATCAACTTGACCAGGGTCAGGTGTGACTCTCTTTTTGTTTCTAATATTACCTGCTGATGACAACACGCACACAGACGTTCCTGTTGGCCTGTTCAGAGAGGTGTGCTTCGCAAGGTACACTCCACGCACGAGCATGCAGACATGATCGCCACAACCGCTCCTCTTGACAGTTATTTTAAATACCAACGGGGTGTTAGAGGGCTATGTGGGACCAAAACAACTTAACATGAGCCAAAAAGTCACTAAGGTTGTAATCCTGTTCTGTGTCTCACTCTGTTGACTCTGATCAGACAACGCTCCGGAAACAGATGCTTCATGGTGACATGGACAGGCCATGCATGTGCCAGAATTTTGGTTCATGTTGGAGCAGTGTGGACGTGGACCGTACTAGGGCTGCCAAGATTAGCCAACTAGTCACGATGACGTCGACGATCAAATTCGTCGGCGACTTATTTTATAATCGACGTCGTCGTTTTAATATTTTTTTAAACTTATTTTTCCCTCTAAACTATCGCTGCACTTTCACCTGTCTCGTCTGCTGTTCTGTCCTTGACGCATACGTGCAGAAGTGGTAACCAGGGTCACCTGTGATGTCACCGGAAAATTTATGCCCAACAGTATCATGGCATGTTTGGGAGCATTTTTCCAAAATAAAAGAGAAAAGTGTGCAATGCAAAATCTGCAAAGCAGAAATGTCCTTCCATGACAGTACGACGGCGATGCACGAGCATCTGAAAAGACAGCACGCCGTGGCTGATTTATTTTCTGACGAAGAATGACAATCTCAGTAAGCTAATTGGCTAGTTAGCTGCTAACATTAACGTCAACAGGAAGCTACCTACTTAATAGCGATGTCATGTTTGAATAGAAAATTGGTACATTAAAAAAAATGTCAGAAATGCTGCTACAAGCTGCAAAGTTCATTAAAAGCTGTATGAACTATGATATTAACTGTCTTCATTTTTAGTTAGTACATACCTTAAACACTTGAAGCTGGAAGCTAATGATGTTAGCTGTATGCTGGTGCAATAAACTGCAATTAATGTATGATCCGAATAGTCGACTAATCACAAAAAATAATCGGTGACTAGTCGATCATCAAAATAATCGTATGGGGCAGCCCTAGACCGTACTGACCAATGGAGGAGCAGCGCTGCAGGGATAGGGGGGTGTAATTGTACTTCAGTTGAGCAGGGTTCGGATGTGACCGCACTGTCGCTCCACCAAAGCAGTGGGTTGTGGGTTGCTGCCTGTGGATTGCTTTCTGCAGACAGAGGAGTTCCCTTCACATAGGCTTGCATCTCCAGGATGCAGCCAACATTCAAACAGGTAATTAGAGTTCAAACATGAACTTTTTACTTCATGTTTGAAATGAATATTCGAAGCTTGGATAAAAAGTGAAAGCCCTATTTCCCAGACGTTTATAAATTTATATAAATTCATTCTGAACACACCTCAGACCACTGAATAATCTGATAGGATAACCTGATAAAACGGAGGATAATCAGGTGTTGTCTGTCCTTTGTTGGGAGGAAAATAGGAAACGAGGAAAATCGAGGGACAAAAAGCTAGTAGTTGTTATGTGTGTACCCCCCTTTAGCTTACAGTCTGATTTCTGAAGCTGCATGTAGCATACTGAGTGTCTAAGGGGGTTGTAACGACTCTGACTGAGGTTTCACAGCAGGGTACAGCTCCCATTTCATCTGCTCTTGGGCACAACCTGTCACTTGAAGGAGAGAAGGACCCTCCCCCACTCACCCCACCTTTCTATCATGCTGTCCCATATTTGTCCCCCTAACCCCTGCAGAGCTCAGCCAGAAGTTTGTGTGTGTGTGTGTGTGTGTGTGTGTGTGTGTGTGTGTGTGTGTGTGTGTGTGTGTGTGTGTGTGTGTGTGCGCGCGCGCGCGCACTTGCATATGCCTGTGTGGGCAGATTAATGATTGACTGGTTCATAAACTAGTTGTCCGACAGTTTGTTTGATGAAGAAAAAGGGAACATATGAAAGCAGCAGAGCATGCTGTGAGTCCACTTTGACTGCTGGTTACATGAAACCAGTCTTCCTTCAGTCTCAAGCCTCTTTCTATATTTAGCTCTGCTCTGCACCTTACTATGGCAAGAATAAATCCACCCCACCACCTCAACACCACCAGCTCACCACCACCACCTTACCCCCACCTCACCACGACAACACCACCAACACCTCATCACCAACACAACACTTCACCACCACCACACCACCATCCCCTTAAGACTACAACACGACCTCACCACCACCACAACACCTCACCAACACCAAACCACCACCCCTTTAAGACTACAACACGACCTCACCACCACCACAACACCTCACCAACACCAAACCACCACCCCTTTAAGACTACAACACGACCTCACCACCACCACAACACCTCACCAACACCAAACCACCACCACCAACTCACTACCACCTTATTATCACCACACCACCACCTCATCACTACCACACCACCACCACCACCACCACCAACGTACAACCACCACACCAGCTCACCGCCACCACACCGCTACCACACCTCTACCTCACCACCACTTCAACACCTCAACCACCTCACCAGCACCAAACTACCACACCACTTTAACACAACCTCATCACAACTTCTCAACCAATCACCATCAACTCTACCTAACAGCTTCTTACCACCACCACCTCACAACACCACTACCACCTCACCACCATCTCACCACTACATCACAACCACCTCACCACTACACCAACACTCCTCTTTAAAACCACCTGAACCACACCTTACTTCCACCACCTCACCACCACTAATAACCACTACAACCACACACCACCCCACACTCAATCACCTCCTCTCCACTACATCACAACCATCACCACTGCACTAGCACCACCACTCTTCTTTAACACCACCTTGACATCACTTGACTGTGTTGACTTCACCGCCAACACACAACCACCTCACCCCAAAACAACCACCACCTCATCACCACCAAACCCCTATCTCACAACCACCACACCACCAACACACCAACAATACTGCAACACGTCCACACCACCTCACTACCCCTACCTCATCACCACCTCACCCCAACCTCACCACCACTACACCAACTTGACACCACCTCACAACCACAACACCACCACCACCTGCCCACTACCTGATAACCACCTCAACACTACACCATCACCTCACAACCACCTCACCTCTTTAATAGCACTCACCTCACCACCACCACCACACAACCACCACCTCACAGTCACCTCACCACTACACCACCACAACCACACAAACTTAACACTAACTCACCATTACATCACCACCATCTCACCACTATTACCTCACCACCACCTTACCACCATCACACAACCAACATCGTAACATGTCTACACAACCTGTACCTCACCCCCACCACAACACCACCTCACTGTCACAACACCCCACCGCTTCGCCATCATCACCCCGCCACCTAATTACCACCTAATCACCACCACCATTACACCACCACCGAAGACCACACCCCCTTAACACCACCACCAATTCACCACCACCTCATCCCCAACTAACCACCTTGCCACCACCACACAACCTTTTCATCACCACCATAACCACCACCACCACCACAACCCCTCTCACTACCACCAAACCCACCTCACCTCACCACACCACAAACACACCACCACCTCACCACCACTTCACCACCACCACTACCTAACCACTATCTTACCACCACTGTACCTTCACACCACCACACATCTACCACACCGCTACCTTACCACCAATACTAAACCACGACCTCACCACCACCACACCACCACACATCTGTCACACCTCCACCTTACCACTACCACACCACCTCCACTGCACCATCACCACCACCATCACCACCACATCACAACCACTACCCCACCAACACCTCACCATCACCACCACACCACCACCACAACCTCACAACCATCTTATTCATTCATTCAATAGTGCTTTGGGCCAGCCTATCTGCTTACCTGTAGCTCCTAAAGAAAACAAACTAAAGTGTAACTTACCGGTAGACTACAGCGACAACCAGCAGCTGTCAGTTCATGGCAGCTCTTGTAGGTTGAAATCAAGACGAACACATTATTATTAGGTCCCACCTAATTTGGCCAGTTTACCTTGCTTTTACAAAAGCTTATAACTAAAGAACCACATGGTCAAAGTTCATCAGTGGCACCTAGTTTTAGAAAATATTGTTTTTTAGTATGTGGCTTCAGTACATTTAAGGCTAAATGTGACTGAAACACATAACTTTTGCCTTCGTTTTCATTTTTTTTTTTGAAACAAGTAACTTCATGATACTTTATGAGAGACATAAGCCCTTCACCACATCACTTCTACATCTTGTCAACTACATCTGTGTGAAAATTCAGCTTTCTAGGTAAAACCTTATAGGAGTTGTAGAGTTTTTAGTCTCAGGTGACCAAATCTATCTGAGCTGTGCCAAATTTTGCCAAACAGTGCCATGGTTTTTACTCACTTCTGTCACATGATACAAACTACTGTTACTACTACTTATGCTACTGCAGAAAGAGGAAAATTATATTTTATATTATACATAAAAAACATATATAAACTAAAGTTCCACAAAATAACATTATACACTGAACAAAAATATAAATGTCCCATGTCAAATACTGAAGATACATAAATCAAGCCTCCCTGGGTGAGTATATACTGTCTTGTACTTGTACATAATGAATATTTTTCTTGGTTTGTGTGCCACATTCGAGTTCATCTCTGTCATTGAGCATTTGCTCAGTGACACAGTGAATCTACTCAGTAAATGAGTGTGGGAGTTTAGTACTCAGGCACTATGTTTGGGACTATAAAGGCCACCCCAAAATGTCCAATTTTGTCAGAAGTAATCATGCCTCAGATGTCTGTAGTAATGCAAGAACGTGCCATTGGCATGCTGGATGCAGGGATGTCCACCCGAGCGGTCGCTGCACAGCTGAATGTTCACTATCGGACGATAAGCCGATTAAGAGTTTGTTTCCATGAAACTGTGCTGCAAATCGACCTCATCCATGTCGGCCACGTGTGACAACCCCAGCACAAGACTGTCACATCTGGCTCGTCCACCTCCGGGATCGCTTCCGACCAGCGACACACACAGCTGATGAAACTGTTGGTCTGTACAACAGACGCATCATTCCACAAACAGTCCGTAACCGCCTGCGAGAAAGCAGCTTAGACGCTCGGCGTCCTCACCATTGCCTGGATCTTACAGCTGTCTGACATCGGAACCGACGTGCGTGGGCCAACGCAACGAATCTCAGTTCCAGCTGTATCATGCCGATGGAAGACAGCGTATCTGGCAACGTGGTGGGGAACGGTTGTTTGGAGAATCGCCCATTGAGGTGGTGGCATCATGGTGTGGGCAGGCATCACGCACAGGCATAGGACACGGTTGCACTTCATTGAGGAGAGCTAAAATGGACAACGATATCAAGATGAGATTCTCAACCCCATTATTGTGCCGTTCATCCGACAGCATGATGTCACCTTCCAGCATGACAACACCTGACCTCATGTTGCCTGGATATGCACGCGCTTCCTTGAAGCTGAGTATATTCCTGTTTTGGACTGGCTTGTATATTCACCGGACATGTCACCCATAGAGCATCTTTGGGATGTTCTGGATCGACAGTGATCGTGTTCCAGTTCCGGGGAATGTGCAACAGCTCCGTGTGTCCCTCCAGGAAGAGTGGAATAACATCCCACAGGCCACCATAGATAACCTCATCAACTCCATGCGAGGACGATGTGTGGCTTTGAGAGACACAAATGGTGGACACACAAGATATTCAAAAGTGAATTTCTTGGCCCTGACCCCCACCATGTTCTACTGAATGCCACTCATTTTCAGATGCCACCACCAAGATGTAAGGGGCTGTTATCTGAATGTTATTCAATAAAAAAATGAATTTTGGTTGATTTCATGTGCTTATTAACTGTAATGGTAATAAAAGCTAAGAAAAAAATGGAGTGTAAGAAAAGAGTGATATGGGGCGTTTATATTTTTGTTCAGTATATATACTTGCACAAAACTAAACATTTTTACAATAAAAAGTTTTACAAACTATATTTGCACAAATACAAAACTTTATCCAAACGATAAGAAACCATGCACACCAAGCAAAAATACACTTTCATTGCAGAAATAAACATGATTACAGCCTCATACAAAAAAACGTCTCCAGTCTGAACGGCTTATCTTTCTAACAGCAAACATTAATTATGGAGTAAAGATTTTTCTATAAGATATGCAGAGTGCAATTTCGCCCAATCAGAGGCATTGTTAAGCTCACGTGACAGATGGGTGCCCTATCTGTTCATGTGGAAAAAAAAAATGCAGTGACCATCCATGTTGCTTTATGCACCATTTTATAAACAAACGGTGAGGTCACTGATAGGGCCTGACCAATATAGATTTTTTGAGGCCGATGCCAGTACCGATTTTGGCAGGGGGAAAAATCCGATAACCCATTAATCATCCAATTCATAAGAAAAATGTATAATAAATAAAATAACTCCTTTTTGGATCCCTTAACGCTTACATCAACACAGAAATGAATTACAGGCCGAACATTTTACTGTTTTAGTTTTTGTTTAACTTTACAACAGAAAAATGTTCAGGTATAAAAACATGCAGAAAAGCATTAAATCTCTGATGAACTATATAACCTTAAAAAAGAGTCACCTATAGATGAGTTATGAAATACGTCTTGTCTTGTACTTCTTGTTGATGCAAATTAGAGGTAGGTTATAGTACAGGTAGAACAACTTTTAAAAAAAGTTGTAAACAGAGAAGAACTTTTCAGAATAAAATAATGTGCAAAACTGTAGTTGATTTTTGCAAAAATAAAATAAATGACCTTATTTAAAATGTGAACATATAAATGAATTTTGAACTCTTGTAATAGTCCCACACCTTGCTTTGTCCACTTTGTGCCACCTGAAAAAGAAGTAAAAAGTTTAAAAACAGAAAATTTAAAAACAGAAACATGATATGCATCAGTAAAAGAAATGTATTTTTATTTTAAATTTGCATTTAGCATTTTACTTTCAATGGAGCATGCATGAATATAGCTACCAGTTATACTGACAAATTTATCTTTAGATTTAGGCCATAGGTGTATGCTCTATAAAAGCAACATAAATGAGTGAAGTTACTTGCAAAACATTAGGCAGCCCTCTGATGCCCTTTAACGTTAAATCACACTTTCCCTACTCCATTACTCTCTTTGCCATGAAGTCATAACTCGTATGAACCAAAATAAAAACCAGAGAGCTTTTCTCACAGGTCAAAAAATGTCACCTTTGACAGTGTTGCATTTCAGATATATAAGGATCTCTTGTGAGAGAGAGAGAATAATGCAGTTTTATTTGTGTTCAGTTTTACAGACGGACTAACTTAAGCTAGGTTAACACAACTTGAGCAAGTTATATTGATGTATGCTAACTGCTAGCATATTAGCGCTTTTTTGGTGCATTAGTAGCTGTATAACATGTTGAATTTATTGAATAGGAATGTCTTGTAAGAAGGTAACCTACATTTATTTGCATGTTCAGTTTTATAGATGGAGAAACATAAACTACATTAGCACAGTTCTAGTAGTTCACTGAAAAGCATAACCAATGCAATGAAGCATGTTTTACTTGTCATGACACATGGCAAAGAGAGTTAAACTGAAACAGAAGACATGTTTAGTCCTTGTTAACTTCAAGCTCCGCTCAGTCCACTTCTGTAATGTTGACTGACTGTAGCTCTCACCTGAACATTTCTGTGAGGACTGCGGTGAAAACTGAAGATTGAATGGAGTGAGAGCTCCATCTAGTGGACAAACGTCACAAGGGAATGTATCGGCTTTTAATTGGCAGAACTCCAGCCGATGATGATTAACTTTAAAAGGGCCGATTAAATTGGTCGGCCGATTTATCGGGTGGGCCCTAGTCACGTAGGCTGTATATTTATTATACGGTCTTTGCTTTTGCCATGCTCTGAAACAGTTTGTTTTGCACCAAACACAAGGGCTCATCATATGTGCTGCAACCCACACAACACGATGAAAACAGCATCCAGACCCTCTCAAAACAGCTCCTCTGCAGCAGAACTGAACTTACTGTTAGCTCGTACAAAGACACCGGCCAACAACCAGCTTCGTCAACTGCTGGTATCTTCTATTACATCCTCTTTCCCCAGTCATGGAAAAGCTTTCCATAAACCATGAAATCGTGTCTTTTACCCGTCACCAGGTGCTCCTCTCCTAATGTGACTGAACAGAACTGAATCTGCACATTTATAAGACAATCCAATCCAATCCGTTCATCATATGACAACAGCCGACACCGTTTGAACAGTAAAGTGATTGGTTACACTTTGAGTGATTGACAGGACTGTTTTCAAATAAACAAGCAACTTAAAAAACTATTACGCAGGGACACCGTGTGCCACTGGTTAGTCAAAGTGTAGTAGTGAGTGTTTGGCTGACAGGTCATCATTGCTCTGAAGCTCTGAGGCTGTGAACTCTCCTGGACGGTCATCAGAGGAGCAGAGAGCGATGCCATATGTCCATGTAGGAGTGCTGTAGTGCTGCTGGGCCTTACCCTGCCACACAGTCCTCTCTTTCTGTCCCCTCTCAGCCTCCATCTGTTGGTTTGTGATCATTTCATACACCGTTTGTTTCCTGTGTCACCCTTTGAAAAAAAACCTCTGACATGAAGCACAAACTACTTTTATCACTTTTTTTAGGCAGCATTGTTCATCTTTTAACTTTTAATTTCATTGTTTTAACCTGTAATCTGTTGCTGGCTTTAGGCCTTTTGATATTGTTTGATAAATCCTGTTGTTTCAATGATCTGATCTTGTTTTATCCTCCTTCTCATTTCTATCATTCTTGAACTTTTACTCATTGTCCTCCTCATATTTTCATTTTTTAGTCTTTTCTACAGCTTTGTGAGTCTATGTGTTTTGGACGGTTGGGCAGAAACATGAACCTCTTCTTATCTGAAGACTGATAGATGTCTGGGAAGTGAAAATAACACATTGATGGTTGTGTGATTGTATCGTGGCAGAGATGGTTGGGTGCAGCCCTGTGATCCAGCGTGCTAGTGGATTTGCACTCTGTGGGCGCTGTTTCCAGAGAGGTGGACGGCTCACTGCACATAGCAAGATCTCTGCTGGAGTTAAGTTTGGACGTCCAGCAGACTTCCCAGTATCTCAAGTTACTTCCATCTTTTAAAATAGCACATTCTCACATTCTCCATCTGATGGCATCAGGGCTCCTAACCAGGCCACAAAGCTAACTGTTTTATCACCACTGCTGCTGTCACATTCACTAATGTGTCCAAATATGTTGAGCTGTCAGATCACCTGCAGATTGCAGCTTGCAGGTGTCCCGCTGAGGCCAGGCACACCGCTGCTGAAGAAGAAGGAGAAGTAGAACTGGGTGTAGAGAAATGACATACAAACAGCAGTCATACAGTCTGCAGTCTGCTGATGTTACATCTCAGGACAGGCTGATATCACTCAGCAGAGAGCTGAGACAGGAGGAAACTGTGAGAACTCAAGTTACTTTCTGAAAAGAGAAATGTATCACCACGATGTGGAAGTGTTAAAATATCTCAAACTGGTCCAAGCCTAAATAAAGAGCCTGTGTAAACAGAACCAATCCTCCCCATCCCATGGAAATGTTTCAATCACACAGTCAGGCTGCCACATCAAAACATTTCCAGCTGTCTACATTCTCTAAGTCTCTAAGGAGAAATCCACTGCACACCTGCAACCTCTGCAGGTTAGACTTTACAAATGAACCAAAGTGAGAAGAGAGATCTGTGTTTTCTCTGCTGAAAAGGATTTCTGTGATTCATTTGGTAGTGATGGTGAACAGAAGAAGGTCAGGGCAGAAGAAAGCTAAACAGGAGAGTGAAAGAGTATGAGCTTAAGGCTAAACCATGGGCTAGAGGCTTAACCATGAGCTTAAGGCTAAACCATGGGCTAGAGGCTTCACCATGAGCTTAAGGCTAAAACATGAGGTAAAGACTAAAACACAAGCTAAAGGCTATAACACAGGCTAAAGGCTAATTGCTGCAAATTGGTCATTGGCCACAATAACATATACTATGACATAGGGTGGTCTTTGGTGATTGGCTGGGTGGAGACAAAATGTCTCTAACCTCAGTAAGGGGGAGTACAGGGCAGGAACTGTAACAGGGAGTTACCAGGAACAGTCTGATTATTCCTGAAGACCTGGTATGGACAGGTCAGTAAATGCAGACCAAACATTCATTTCACTGATTAAAAATGTTTCTTTACATGTAAGAATGTAATTTTATTTGAAGATGTAAAGTAATTAATAGCTCTTTAAAGAGAGGCATTTCATCAGTGGGAATATTTTGTGTCTGAAGTTGGGGGAATTGGCTTGTTCTCCAGCTGTTCCTCAATAGGTAAGTGTTTTTGGTCCCTTCCCCCACTGCAAAAACTGACATCTAAGTAAGTGTGTTTTGTCTTATTTAAAGTAGGAATTGTCTTATTATACTTGATATGAGCCACATTCAACAGACAAGTCCAGGAACATGTCTTATTTCAAGATATTAAAAGACAAAAGTAAGGTCTGAAATTACCTGCAACAAGTCAAAAAATCTGCCAGTGGAGTCAGAAAAATTTACTATAATGTCTAAATACAAGAAACTTTCACTTAATCCACTGGTAGATTTTTTGACTTGTTACAAACAATTCAGAGCTGATTTTAGTCTTTAAATGTCTTTAAATGAGACGTGTTTCTGGACTGGTCTGCTGAATGAGGCTCAGATTAAGTCTAAAAAGACATTTTTACTAAAAAATAACTCCTCAAAGAGCTTTTACATTCTGTGGTTCTGTGACTCTTTTTATCTTATGGATAAAAAGCTCTTCACGTCCCCCTTTTCCTGAGCACATTTGTCCACACAGGCATGAACAGTATCACACCATCATACACATGATGCACTCAATCCTGTGTCTGCATGGAAATAAGGAACTTGTTTTTAGTCCACAGGTTATTGACTATAACCTTCTTTTGTTATGTGGAAACTTAGCAGGGTGGTTTAAGCAGTGGTCGTCCTTCATGCTGGTTTTCACCAGACTAAGTGTTCATACATGCAGTAAAGAGAATCAGACTTCTGCCTGAGAACGTCTCACTCTGCTTTGATAGGTGGCGCTGTGTTCTTTATTGATGAGTGAAGCTGTGTGTGTATTAAACTAGTTTCAGTTCACCTGAAGAGAAAACAACATTCTAACAGTGATGGTTGAGATGGATGCAGCTGTAGCTCTTCATGTTTTTATTCATGTATGTATCATGGTGTGTGTTTGTTGTGTTGGAGCTTCAGACTGTATGAGCACAGCAACCCTGCATGTATCATGGTCACCTACTTCCTCATCCGTCTGAACGCCGAGGATTACAGAGTCCTGCCGGATCCAACAGCAGCTCGTCTGCAACTGCATTATCTAGGTGTGTCAAACGAGCTATGTAGAGTCTGTATTCAGGCCGGCTGAGCTGTTTACATGTATTTTAATAGCCCGATCTCACGCTGGCTAAGCTCATAGTTAGGGGATAGTTGAACCCACAATCAGAAGGGTTGTGGGTTCGATTCCAGCTCCTGCGGTCACATGCCGAAGTGTCATTGAGCAAGAGACTGAACCCCAATTGCTCCCACTGTTGTTCAGTGGTGTATGAATGTGGTGTGAATGTGTTAGATATAGCTGATGGCTATATTAGTTTCAGTTGGCCATCAGTGTGTGAATGTGGTGTGATTGGGTGAATGAGGTTAGCAGTGTAAAGCGCTTTGAGTGGTCGGTAAGACTAGAAGAGCACTATATAAGTACTGGTCCATTTACCATAGTCTATTTTCGGAAACTGCACGTAAACGCAGTGACTGAGTTTGGTTGTTGTACAGTGTTTGGTTGTCTCTCCATCAGTTCTTAGCGTACTTTCTCATTCTAACTCTGTAACCCATCCAAAACCGAAGAGTGTTTGCAGTTTCCAAACAGTGAGGGTTAAAGCCAGGGGTGAAGGGTCAGGGATGACATGTTTTTGTCTAAGTGGTCGTACCCTCTGGTAATACTTATTTTTTATGTCTGAGTGGATATAACATTCGCTGGGGGCTGACAGTCATGGGCTATCTGCTTGTTTCTTAGACTTCAGACCTCTGAGCAGGTGTTCTCTCTCTCTCTATCTCTCTCTCTCTCTATCTCTCTCTTTCTCTCTCTCTCTCTCTCTTTCTCTCTTTCTTTCGCTCTCTTTCTCTCTCTCTTTCTGTCTTTGTCTCTCTTTCTCTCTTTCTCTCTTTCTCGCTCTCTTGCTCTCTCTCTTTCGCTCTCTCTAATTCTATCACTTTCAGTTTTGGAGTTTGCAGCCTGTTCTGTTATTTAGTCTGATACTGTCAGAAACAGTCTGTTACAGTCTGTATCACACTGTCTGACTGTATCAGTCTGATACAGTCTGATACAGTCTGATACAGTCTGATATAGTCTGATACAGTCTGATATAGTCTGATATAGTCTGATATAGTCTGATACAGTCTGATATAGTCTGATACAGTCTGATACAGTCTGATACAGTCTGATACAGTCTGATATAGTCTGATACAGTCTGATACAGTCTGATATAGTCTGATATAGTCTGATACAGTCTAATACAGTCTGATACAGTCTGATTCAGTCTAATACAGTCTGATACAGTCTGATACAGTCTGATACAGTCTGATATAGTCTGATACAGTCTGATACAGTCTGATACAGTCTGATATAGTCTGATACAGTCTGATACAGTCTGATACAGTCTGATACAGTCTCATATAGTCTGATACAGTCTGGTACAGTCTGATACAGTCTGATATAGTCTGATACAGTCTGATACAGTCTGAGTGGTTGACAGGCTAAACCCTGTGTAGTGTGTAATGTCTGTTATTCGTCTCTTACTTTTATTAACAGTTCTGGTTCTGTCCTCTTCCCCCATCCCCGTGTTCTTACCTGTAGGTACATACCAGGGTCAGTGGACTGGTGGGATGCGTCATGGTTATGGAGTTCGTCAGAGTGTACCCTACGGCATGGCCTCAGTGGTCCGCTCTCCTCTGCGGACCTCACTGGCTTCTCTCCGCAGCGAGCAGAGTAACGGCACGGTGCTGCGTGATAGCCTGTCTGACAGCCCGGCTGGAACGCGTGGAGGCTTCGTACTCAACTTCCACTCTGATGGTGAAGGCACAGAGAAGAAGAAGGGTCTTTTTCGCCGTGGCTCTCTTTTCGGTAGCCTCCAGCGACTACGCAAATCAGACTCACGCTCTTCAATCTCCAGTAAACGCAGCTCAGCACACAGCGACACCACCATGAGCCGCATCAGCTCAAGCGACGCGAACTCCACCATCAGCTTTGGAGAGGGAGACCCAGGCGATGACTTCCTGCCTTTAGAGGACAACGTAGATGCCACCACCACCGAGTCCTACATGGGGGAGTGGAAGAACGACAAGCGCTGTGGCTTTGGTGTGTCAGAGCGATCCAACGGGATGAAGTATGAAGGCGAGTGGTTGAACAATAAGCGCCATGGCTACGGGTGCACTATCTTTCCTGATGGCACCAAGGAAGAGGGCAAGTACAAGAACAACGTGCTGGCCCGGGGAATCAGGAAGCAGCTGATCCCGCTGAAAAACACCAAGACCAAACAGAAGGTGGACCGGGCCATCGAGGGGTCCGTGAGAGCTGCAGCCATCGCCAAAACCAAGGTGGAGATTGCCATCTCAAGGTAACAAGTACCACCAAGAGACATGTTAGACAGGTCACTGGTCCAGTAACAAACCAGCAGCACTGAAAAAACTGAAATCTGAGGAAGTGCTTTTGTCTTATTTTTTAGTAAAAAATGTCTTTTTAGACTTAATCTGAGCCTCATTCATCAGACCAGTCCAGAAACACGTCTCATTTAAAGATATCTAAAGACTAAAATCAGCTCTGAATTGTTTGTAACAAGTCAAAAAATCTACCAGTGCAGTAAGTGATCGTTTCTTGTATTTAGACATTATAGTAAATTTTTCTGACCCCACTGGCAGATTTTTTGACTTGTTGCAGGTAATTCAGAGCTGATTTTAGTCTTTGAATATCTTGAAATAAAACACGTTCCTGGACTTGTCTGTTGAATGTGGCTCATATCAAGTATAATAAGACAATTCTTACTTTAAATAAGACAAAAACACACTTATTTAGATGTCAGTTTTTGCAGTGGGGGAATCAATCCTCAGTCAAGGAGGAGGGTATCTTCCCCTCAGACTGATTTCTGCTAACCGTAGAAAATGTCTCTGGATATTATAAAGAAGGCAGCCCTTATTGAAACAGGGAGATTCAGACCTGAGGGACACTAAATGTTGTGGAGTTAAACATGCCTTGAACTGTTTGTAATAATACATTTAGCTGTCCACAGAGCAGACTGCAGAAGGAGTTTCAGCAGAGCCCTGTAGCATTTAAAACCAATATCAAACCGTTGTGGACCCGAGTCCTGCTGCACATGCGACAAAAGCTCTGCTCAACCAGCTCTGCTCAACCTGTTCTGCTGATTTGAACTCTTCACTGTTCATGTTTTCAGCAAAAACATGTGACCCAGAGCTTAGCCCTGGTTAGTTTGACTCACCTCTAGGCTGACCTTCCAGGTAACATGGTTCACTTCTGAATGAAAAACTGATCAAAACATTTCAGAACCAGGTCTGTTTGGAAAGCTACAGGAACTCATTTTGGGAATGAAACTTGACAGAGAAATCTGCAGAGGACCAGCCAGTCCTCGTCAGCTTCTGTGTGAAGAAGATTTCTCTCAGTCCAGCTCAGGCTGGACTCAAGGCAGCCTGCTCCATTCAGATATCAGAGGAAACCATGCCACCAAGACCTGATCCTGGGGGCTCTTATTTGTATTTATCTTGATGAGTAGTTTAGAGAGTCTTAGTGCAGAAATGCTATATGTCTTGCTTGTGTGTGTGTGTGTGTGTGTGTGTGTGTGTGTGTGTGTGTGTGTGTGTGCATGTGCGTGTGTGTGTGTCAGAAGTAGTGCCAGTCTAAATAAGGCTTGGGAGGAGGACGCTTATCAACAGCTGACAGGAATACAGTCTCTCTCTCTCTCTCTCTCTCTCTCACACACACACACACACAAACAGCTGTGAGGTGTGTGTATGTTCCCTAATGACATGCTGACCTTTCGACTGCTGTTTTTGTGATTTTGTGATTTTAAAAAGTGTTGTGAATCCTCACCGTCTGTTGCCACTGCAATGGGTAAATTGAGCGTGTGTGTTTGTGTGAATAATGTGAGTTTTGCTTGTGTAAGTCTTGTGTGAGTATCTGGCTGATGTGTGATGTGTTTGGATTAGTCTGAATGTCACTGAGCTGAGCAGTAAAATGATTCAGGTTTCAGGGTTCAGCAATGATGCTGCACTAACATCTGGTCACTGTCACTGACCCTCTCTGTATCCTGAGCTCCTCACCTGAGGCCTGGGCAGAGAGAAACCAAGACCCAGTCTACAGCTAGGGCCCATATTTCCTAGGCTGGACGTGTTGGGGTGTGAGTGTGAATGAATAGTCAGGTTGTGGGCCTTCACAATGTTAAACTGTAAGCACTGTGAGCGTCCTGTCTTAACACGAGTTTGAGGAGCGTGTCATCATGCAAAACTGACATCTAAGTAAGAGTGTTTTTGTCTCATTTAAAGTAAGAATTGTCTTATTATACTTGATATGAGCCACATTCAACAGACAAGTCCAGGAACGTGTTTTATTTCAAGATATCAAAAGACAAAAATAAGGTCTGAATTACCTGCAACAAGTCAAAAAATCTGCCAGTGGAGTCAGAAAAATTGACTATAATGTCTAAATACAAGAAACGATCACTTACTGCACTGGCAGATTTTTTGACTTGTTACAAACAATTCAGAGCTGATTTTAGTCTTTAAATATCTTTAAATGAGACGTGTTTCTGGACTGGTCTGATGAATGAGGCTCAGATTAAGTCTAAAAAGACATTTTTACTAAAATATAAGACAAAAGCACTTCCTAAGATTACAGTTTTTTGCAGTGAGGAGAGGTTTTTCAGTCTTCTGTGTTCCAGTTTTGGTAAGCCCGTGTGGATTGTAGACTCAGTTCCCTGGATGTATCTGACAGGAGGGTCACCTGGTGTGGTTTTCTGCTGCTGAAGCCCATCTGCTTCAAATCTGGATCACCTTAGTCTGTCTGTTTAACTCAGTTTAGGGCAGAGATTAAAGCGAACCTCTGCAGGTGCTGCAAAAGCTAAGCAGGTATTTTTGTCTTATTTTTCAGAGAAAATGTCTTTTTAGACTTAATGTGAGACACATTTACCAGACAGGTCCAGAAACACGTCTTAGTTCAAGTTGTGTAACACAAAAATGAGGTTCAAATTGCTTGTAACAAAAACACACAAAAAATCTGCCAATGGATGAAGAAAAAAGACATTGCTCTAATTTTAAGAAACTTGAGCATTTTTTTCCCCATTGGCAGATTTTTTCCTCGTTTCAAGCAAGTCATTTTTGTCCTTTAATCTTGAACAAAGAAACTTTTCTGGACTTAAAAGCTGAATGTGTCTTTTTTCAAGTATAATGAGACAATTTTTACTGAAAATTAGAACAAAAAAAACCTCACTCAGATATCAGTTTGTTCAGTGGGGTGTTTGGGTTTTACCAACGGATTAAATCATTCTTAATGTGTGTGAGTCTGTTATTCACTGTGTGTGTGTGTGTGTCTGTGTTTGGTGTGTTTGTGTGTGTGTGTGTTTTTGTGTGTGTGTGTGTGTGTGTGTGAATGTGTGTGTTTGCATGTGTGTGCATGTGCACACTTGTGCAGGACGTCACATGCCCGGGCCAAAGGCGATGCTGCAGACCAGGCTGCACAGTCGGCCAACCAGGACTCAGATATCGCCCGAGCTGTTGCCAGAGAGCTGTCCCCCTCCTTCCACCAGCCAGGTAACAACAACAACACACACACACACACACACACACACACACACACACACACACACACACACACACACACACACACACACACACACACAAATGGTAGTACTGGAGAGGGCAGCCTGTTTCACTCCTTCAAACCTCATAGTTAACTGGTTGTAAAGTCATCAGGAGTCCTGTTGTAACTGTCAAAGAGGGGTCAGTCCTGCAGGGTTATTTCTGCACCTTTATCAAATTTCGAAAGCAACCTGCTTTGCACAGTGTCTAAGGAAACCATCACACGGCATATGAATTCTCACTTAAAATGTGCATACATGAACATGTTTTGTGTTTAATCAGAGGAGATTGATCTCCTTCATACTCCACTCTGTTGTCATCAAACAGGGTTGAGTTTTATTTCATGGCTTGGTGAAGCCTGCTAACTTTACCCACAGCTGGAATTAGTAGAATGATGAATGATGGATGATGAATGAATGATGGATGGATGGAGGAAGGATGGATGGATGGATGGATATCCATCCATCCATCCTTCCTCCATCCATCCATCATTCATTCATCATCCATCATTCATCATTCTACTAATCCATCCACCCATCCATCCTTTCATCATCGATCATTCATCATTCTACTAATCCATCCGTCCATCCATCCTTTCATCATCGATCATTCATCATTCTACTAATCCATCCGTCCATCCATTCATCCATCCATCCATCATTCATTCATCATTCATTCATCATCCATCATTCATCATTCTACTAATCCATCCGTCCGTCCATCCATCCGTCCATCCATCCATCCATCCATCCATCAAAAACAAAAGAATGGTCAAGAGCGTTTGTGTCCTGAACCACAAACAGGCAACCTGCAGATAAAGGCCAAAATCTGAGTAAAGGTGACTGTTAACTTTGTCCTGATGTTGACTTCGGCTCCTCTAAACCATCTCTGTGTTTTCAGGCCCCGACTACATTCGACAAAAGTACAACGAGCCAGTAGAGGTGAAGGAGGTTGTGGAGGAGAAAAAGGAGAAGTCCCCATCAGGAAGCCCTCATTTCTACAGGAAAGGCACAACACCCAGCCAGTCCCCCTCTCAGAGTCCAGGTCCTAGTCCCACTCCCTCACCCAAAGCTGAGAAGAAGTCCTTTTTTAGCAGTAAAACTTCAGCCAGCATCGCTCCTGCTGCCAAAGAGAACAAAGCTCCAACTGCTGAGTCCCTGACAGCAGGTAAGATCCTCAAACAAAAGCAGCTTTCAGGGGCTTCAGGAGCTCAAGAAGCTTCAGGAGCTTCAGGGGCTTTAGGAGCTTCAGGAGCATCAGGGGCTTAAGGGGCTTCAGGGGCATTAGGAGCTTCAGAGGTTTCAGGGGCTTCAGGTGCTTCAGGAGCTTCAGCAGCTTCTGGGGCTTTAGGAGCTTCAGAGGTTTCAGGGGCTTCAGGGGCTTCAGGAGCTTCAGCAGCTTCTGGGGCTTTAGGAGCTTCAGGAGCTTCTGGTGCTTAAGGAGCTTCAGGGACCTCAGTGGTTTCAGGGGCTTCAGGAGCATAAGGAGCTTCAAGGGGAGTAGGAGCTTTAGGAGCTTCAGGGGCTTCAGGAGCTTCAGCAGCTTCAGGGGCTTCCGGAACTTCAGGGCTTAAGTGGTTTCAGGTGCTTTAGGAGCTTTAATAGTTTCAGGGGCTTTAGGAGGTTGAGGAGCATCAGGGGCTCAAGGGGCTTTAGTGGTTTCAGGAGCTTAATGAGCTTCATGGGATTCAGAAGCTTCAGGGGCTAAAGGAGCTTCAGAGGTTTCAGAGGTTTCAGGGGTTTCAGGGGTTTCGGGCGCTTCAGGAACTTTAGGGGTTTCAGGAGCCAAAGCATCTTCTGGGGCTTTAAGAGCTTCTGGGAGCACTAAAAAGATTTTTCCTTCTGCATTTCTTGTGGTGGTTGCTATATTATTTTTCCAGACTCTCTGTCTGCTATACGAAGTGTGTGTGTGTGTGTGTGTGTGTGTGTGTGTGTGTGTGTGTGTGTGCGTGTGTGTGTGTGTGTGTGTGTGTATGCGTGCAAAAACACAGTAGGGCTGTCACTTTTTCAAAAAATGAAGTTCGAACAATTTAAAATGAATTTGAATATATTTGAATGACCCCACCCCCAATCCACCAACCCACACACACACATACACACACGCCTGCTCAGCTCTGGATGAACAAGGTAAAACATATAGGTGATAGTCAAGCTGAACAGCCCGTCTTAATTTCTGAAATTATTTGCTTGAAACACCACTCCATCAGCTCAATCAGGATCAAGTGTGACTCTCTTTTTGTTTACAATATTACCTGCTGATGATAACAGGTGCTCAGAGCACACAGACATTCCTGTTGGCACGCTTCGGAGAGTTGCACTTTGCAAGGTACACTTCAAGCACACGGACATGATCGCCGCAACCGCCCCTCCCAACAGTTATTTTAAATAATAACAGGATGTTAGATGGCTGTGTGGGACAAATACAACTCTGATAAGACCACACTCCATGTAAACAGACACTTTATGGTGACGTAGGCCGGCGATGCATGTCTAAAGTCTGCTTCATGTTGGAGCGGTGTGACCGCAGGCCACGCGTTGTCTCCACCAAAGCAGCAGGTTGCTGCTTTTGGTTTGTTGTCTACAGACAGAGGAGTTTCCTTCATGTAGGCTCGCATCTCCAGGATGCAGCTGACTTTGGAACAGATAATTAGAGTTCAAACATGAACTTTTCACCTCATGTTTGAACAAGTGTTTGAAGCTCGAATAAAAAGTAAAAGGCCCAAAACACATCAGTCCACACAGCCCTGCTGAGGTGGTTGATTGCTCCCTCCTTTTTTCATGATGAGCAGGAGGCCAGTCCTTCAAACATGCGCCATAAAGTAGATGATTAGCTTGGAGTGCTCCTGAGCCACAGCTCCCAGAATCCTCGTGTCCATAGTTGACTGTCTTCTCTCTTCTTCTCGGCAGGCATAACAAAGGCAGCATCGAAACTTTCTCTCAGACAGGAAGTCAGACAACAAGAAGCACCTGCTGCAGTCAAACCAGCTGTCACCACAACCACCAGCAATTACCCCAGCAATGGGCAGATTCACTCCCAGTACCACGGTTACTATGTCATGGCGGACGTCAAGGCCCCACCCCCAGAAGACCCCATTGGTCTGGAGGATGACTTCCATCCATCCAGCCTTGCACGTCTGCCCCCCCCAACCAAACAGATTCTGGCACCAGCAACGAAAGCCCTGCCTGCCCCGAGCCCTTCACCAGCTCCACCCAAAGAGCCCGCCAAAGCTCCAGAGTCTGCCAAACCAAAACGACAGGAATCCACCAAACCAAAGAGCCTCGCGGAAACCAAGAAAGCTAGCATGGAAATAGCTCCTGAAATCATAGAGGAAGAGTCGGTGAGTTAGATTATATCACAGATGCTGACCTGCAGGCTGGAAGGCATCGATGCACCTGCTGTTGATGGATTTCAGTTGTTTGCGGTTTTAAACCTAAAGGCTTCCAGCTTTTGGGAAGTTTTCTGGAGTTCATGTATGTCTGCCTGCCTTTGGAATAAAGTCATAAGTGTAAAAGTTTAGCATTTTGCAGCTTTTAGCAAGTTAAAGTGGCAAGGACAAACTTTCTTTAACAGGCAGAAACCTCAAGCAGAACCAGTAAAAATGAAAACAGCGTCAAAAATTTTACATAATAAGAACTCAAACACCTTACTTAGTTTAAAGTATACCTTTATTAAACAGCTCTCAGGCTCAGCAGCATGTTTTGTAAAGTGAAATGAAAACTTAAATAATTAAATAGCTCCCTATTTCTTTCTACAGTTAATTAAGTTTTCCAAAATTCCAATATAGATTCTATTTTATCTTTCACTTATCTTTGATTTAAGTTCAAACAAAAACAAAATGTATAGGGAGTTCCCATGGTCAGCAGCATCTCTTGTAAAGTTAACTGAAAATGTAAATAAATGGCTTCCTGAAGTTTTATAAAGTAAATAAAACAAAGTTTTACCAGCCTTCACATTAACTTGCGTCCCTGCAATTAAACTGGACGGAACTGAGTTTGTGCTGCTTATTATAGGTATGTAATGCAGTTGCATTGTTATTTTTTTTTGTTTGTTTGTTTGTTTAGTTTCCAGATTTAGGTTTAAGCGTTTTGGCCATCTCGGGCTTCCATAGTAAACATAGGAGAAACTCGGTGCAGAGGAGCAGCATGAAGCAGCTCTTAAATATTTTCAATTTGAATCATTTCTTATTATTTTAAGAGCCAGGAAAATGTATCGTTGGGAGCACTGATAATAATAGTTGGATTTTCCACTGATGTTAGCGTTAAGCTAGCGGACTTTCGCTACCTAATAAAGAATAACTTTCCTTTGCTATGTTAGGCTGTGTATAACGTTTATCTGTAAATAATAAATGTTATGTTTCTATTTTGTCGGCTGCATCAGAGCCAAAATAACTCAGTTTCAAATTGATGTCTTATCGGCCATCGGCCTAAAAAAAAGGCAGATGGCGATATGGGTCAAAATGCCGATAATCGGCCTGGCCAATAATCGGTCTAACCCTACTCATAGCAGTAGACGGGCTCAGAGACCGAGAGATCGAAGCCCAGAGATCGATGGTCAGGAACTTTGCTAGGAGGTTAAGATAAGTGACAGAGAGAAGAGGGAAACAGGAGCTCATAGTGTGAGTCTCAACTCCTCCTAGTAGTCTAATTCTAACTTCATAACAGTCCAAACCTATAGCAGCATAACTAAGAGCTGGTTCAGACCTGATCCAGCTCTAACTATAAGCTTTATCATAAAGGAAAGTTTTAAGTCTACTCCTAAAAGTAGAGAGGGTGTCTGCCCCCCGAACCTCAACCGGTAAATGATTCTAGAGAAGAGGAGCCTGATAACTAAAGGCTCCACCTCCCAGACTACTTTTAGAGACCGTAGGTACGACGAGCAGGCCTGCATGCTGGGAAGGCAGCGATCCAGATGGATAATACGGCACAACAAGCTCTTTATATAGGATGGCCTGATGCCATTAAGAGCTTTGAAAGTCTGAAGAAGAATTTTAAATTCTATTCTAGACTGTATAGGTAACCAGTGCAGAGCTGCTAACGATTGCTGATGAATGCCCCTCTCTCTGATGTCTGATGAGAATCAGGATGGTCTTGGTCTGGATCTCATGTGATGCTCTGAGGTTGAGCCACACAACCTCAGTTAGCCTGGAGCCTGTTTCTGTCTTTGACTTTATATTGTGTGTGAATTGGTAACCAATTATTGACAGAGGGCTCATGGTTAATTTATATGTGTTATACGTACAGTATGATCTTTGTATGTATGTAGCGTGTTTATATGAGTGGGCACATGACAGACCTTAGTGAGTAAGTCTGCTACATTTAGCTTAATTATCTGCTGCCCAAAACACTCATTTAAAATGTTTTACATCATCATTTGATTTTGAATTTAGCTGTGAAACCAATGGGAGGTCTACAGAATATAAACTGAGAGGAGTTAATGTTAGCTGAGCCTGGAGAGTCCAGTTTGAGCTGGGTCATAAAGAGCTGCTGATGTGGACCAAACATGGATCAGTGCAGAAGATGTTTAGAATGAAACCCTCAAAAACAAAGCTTCCCTCTGTCTTCACAGGGCCCGAACTCCATCCTGGTGGCTTTGGTGATGCTGTTGAATGTAGGTCTAGCAATCATTTTCGTCCATTTCCTCACCTGACCAAATCTTAACTCAGGTAAGACTTCATTTAAACGGCTTCATATTGAACGTCATGCTTTAATGATTTAAATCAGTGAATGTTTCATGTTCAGTCTTTAATGGCTGTATCAGAACAGCTTGTATCAGACTGTATCAGAACAGCCCACACCGTGAGGAGCTTTAATTCAGACTCTTTCCTTACACCTGTGACCATTCAGGAATGAAAGTAATTATCTGTGATTGACCATCAACAGGGACAGTGCCCTTCATGTCCAAGTGCATGCCTTCAGGAAGCCTTGGCAGGAGATCTACATGGTTACTGTTCATGATGAGCTGGTTTGAATGAATAGAAACAAAGTTGGGATGACAGGTTGGAGCAACAGCTCAGGACAGACTGAGGTTGATGGGACACAGAGACAGAGACCTGAAATGACCCATTAACTGTGGTCACAGAGCTGCTGGATTTAAACCTCTGTCCACTGGTCAACACATCCAGTGATGCCCCTGTAATCAGTGTAATCATCACAATCAATGTTGTCATTGTTTAGCATGTTACTAAGCCCCGCCCCATTGGTTACCTCTGCTCCACCTGTACACCCTCTGCCTCTCTGTGGGCCAGGTGTCACACAGACTTCAGTCTGAGGAGTCAGAAATAGGTTTCTCCCTCCAGCTGAGGGGTTTCCCCGCTGACATGTGACGGTGATGGACTGTGACATGTGACTTCTCTATTTTAAAATCCCCTCAGATTCTGCTTTCCAACTGCTTTGATTTCCATCATCCAACAGTCAATCGACTGTCTCTAACCCCAGACTTCTTTTACCTTGCAGTGGACTCATCCAAACCAGGAGTCGCTAACTCTCCGTCAGCCAGAGGGGCCTTTTCAAATATGCCGCCAGTCAGAACGGCAGACACCAGCAGGACGGAGGACTGAAAATAGACAGATGAAGGAGGAGGAGGAGGAGGTGTGAAGGGAGGAAACAGAAGGAGCAGAGAGAAGGGAAAAAGCAGAGGGAGAAAGATGAAACTTCCATCATTACCCACCCACCCCCTCTTGGGTGCCTTGGTGGGACCTGATTGGACCTGATTGGACTGGCGATGATTTGTGACTCCACTCAGAGTGCAGTGACAGCTGAAGCAGGCACTCGCTGTTTGGAAAGGGCCCCTGAGCCTCTCCATCAGGGTTAGAAATAACAGGAGGCCTGCAGAGGAGAGTGAATGGGAGGGAGTGTGAGACCTGGCATCTGTACTGCCCATAAATGCCTGTAATGTGTGTGTGCTCATCCAACTGTTCAGCTCCTTTGGAGGCTTTGAAATGCTGCAATAAAAAGCTTGTGCGCTGTCCAGCTGAGTGGAAGAATATTTGTTTCCTTGATGAGCGTCCAGAGGAAGCCAGACGGGGCTGATATTTAGGATTGATCCTCAGGTTCGTAACTGTTGGTGGTGTGAGTCTTTAAATCCTGCTCCCACTAAAACCCACGACATGAAGAACACATGTTCAATCAGAGAAGTTACATAAAGAGTTTGAACTGCAGTGCACTTTAATTGAGCTGTTCAGCAGGTCAGTCACACCAATCAATGCCTTCCTGCTGCCGTCTGCTGCACACTGTGTCCCTCACACACCCGGCGCGGCCCCCTGTGGGCACTCTTAAAGATCCCTACAGGCCAAGGACTGCTGGCTGCTGCATTTCTCTGGTTCTTCTCAGCTTTTCTCTTACATAAAAATCCACCAAAACCTGTTTGGACAGAGGCCAGCAGTGTGCATATCCCACTGTCCTACACACTAGTGTGTGTGTGTGTTTGTGTGAGAGAGAGAGAGGGAGAAAGAGAGAGTGTGTGGGTGGGCTTTGGATGTGTTCGTAGATGCACTTTGAGCTGATGGACACCAACAGCTGCCTTACTGTTTTACAGAGTGACGTGTTGGTGGGTGAGAGGGGCCGCAGCAGGAATGTGAAGCGCTCGGCTGTTCTCTCTCTGCCATGTCCTGGGAGAGCGCCTCTATTTATACCCGTCTGTCTATCGATCTGCTCGGATCTGTTTTTATCTCTCCGCTCACTGCTCCACACACACACACACACACACACACACACACACACACACACACACACACACACACACACACACACACACACACACACACACCACATCAGCTGGGTTTATTCCACAGCCACAGAAGAAGGTTATGTATAAAAAGTTAGCCTACACTTTGATTCAAAGGGTCCTTGTAGGAGGATCTCTTCAGGTATGGGGGGGCATCCTGTTTGTTTTTTAAAATAAGTCCTGTATCTTTAAACAGCCCCTGCTTTTATCAGCCTCCTATCATTGCTTTGATGTGTATGGTTTTATTTCTGTTTCCTCCATCATCTTCATGGCATGAAGAGTCTGACGGCTCGAGTTCACGTAAAGAGTTTCTTCTGTACTTGAATGCAGGGCACCACTTCCTGTCACTTTGAAAGGACTCCTGTGTGCTTTTTTGATTTGACAGATCCACTGTTAGCTCAGGCTAACAGCCAGTGTCGATGCTAACTGAGGATCCTGTCACTTTACCTTAAATCTTATGTGTCGGCCTTTTTTTTTTTTCTCTTCAGGATTATTTGTCACCACATGAAGGAGGCGCCTGTGTTTGATGAGCCTGTTGTGTTAGCTTTAGGCTAGCCCAGCAGCTCTGACTGTAGGTTTTGTTTCTGAGGCAGGATGTCAAGTATACACACACAAACACATGAACAACCGCTTGTCTCCCGTTTTATCTTTTTAACTCCCAACTGTAAGAAAAAATCCTTTGTATACTATCTTTGTAGAGATTCATGCACAATGTCGGGGTTGAAGCACAAACGAAAGAACAGCTTTCAAACGCAGAGGAATCTGCCAGTATCAGAGCATAAAGAGGCGGTTTGAACATAGTCCTCACCTCAGGGACAAATAGCCAATCATCTTTTAGGGTTTTGGAGTGGATCCTTTGTTTGTGCTTAAATGAAGTGTTGCTAAAAGATTATTATTTGAGATGAGTCGAGGCTGCAGAGTGAAGTAAGAAGAGATTAATCTGTGTTAGGGCCCCAAGACTGGGTCTAGCTTTTGTCGCCCATATGGAGTCCCTGACTGTGTGTAATGAGTGAAGTCAGGGGTGATGAGAAGGTGTGTTTGTGACAGCCTGGAGACAAGTGATGGCTGTTCTGGTCTCTGGATGCTGAGTGGTGAGCAGCTCACAGTGAATGTTTCTAAGTTAAAGGCTGGAGCGAAGCTTTCGGTCACACCTCTCTGTGAGTGTGTGTGTCTTTGGATCACTGCGTCCAGGCTCAGTGACATACAGTGACAGAGGACGGTAGGGACGCTCCTCCACTTTGACTGATGTGCAGTTAATCCAAATATAACATGAAGCTTAGAGAGCACAGAGCCATGTTTACACGTGTGACTCATGTTTGGAGATATGAAGAGTGTGTGTTAGCACAGGTCAGCATGTTCAGAGTGAACTGTGCAGCGTTTGAAACCTCAGACTGCACTTTGAGCCAAACACCACACTGAGCATGTGTTTCCATCTTTGCACTAATATCTGCAGCCTACAGATGATCTGTCAGCCCGCTCTCTCTCTGCACTGAGCCATGTTTACGTCTGCTGAAGAGCTGCTGCAGTCCACTTCATGGGGCAGAGTGAGGACGCTGCAGGCTTCAGGGACAGATGCAGCCGTTAGACTGAACACATTCAGTTCATTTTTATAGAGACGTGAAAGATTCCTCTTAACTTGAGGAAAATCTTTATTGAAGATGAGTTTGAGGGTTATACGGTGCTGATGTGAGCGTTTGGCACACACACACATATCTGTGTGTTATATTATCTGTGATTTATTTCTCTGTATTTGATTTGAAACTTAAAGCAGTTTAATACTGAAACCTGCTGTAGAGCAGAGGGTTGTGTTGCATGATGAACAGATATTGTTGATATGCTTTTTTGGTTTGTAGTTTATGAACAGTTTTAGTCATGAATCTTTTCAGAAGTCATTGTTAGTCATTTTAATAACAGAGTGTAAACAAAGAAAGAGAAAGAGGCACTTTGTAAGTACAGAGTGAGGCGACAGCTGTTTGATGAGCTCCTGGATGGTCCTATTTACTGAGCTCAGTCTGGGATGTGTAAAAGTTTGTCTTTTATTAGAAGTTTTTGTGAACATTGGAGGAAAGAAGCCCCCCCCCACCAGCCCTGTGTCCCCTGTGCGCCCTGTGTACCCTGTTTACCCTGTGTACCCTTGTGCCCTGTGTATCATTGCTGACGTCCAGGTTGCTGAGGACCGTTTGATTGTCACAGTGCAGTTAGTGTTAAGTTTGGACTCTTTGTAAGATGCTGCTGACAGGTTTATTAGCTGAAAGGAGTTTGCTGGAAAGTTTTTTCACATGATCTTACCAAAACACCCCTGACCTCCTTTAATTTATAATTAATTGATTGATTGATTGATTCACAGAAGCATTTTTTGCATTATTATTAGTACAACTGAAACGACACAACAGTCAGATGTCAAATGTTGGAATCAGGCTGACTTGTGCTTTTCCCATGTCTGAAAACCCAAATCAGTGCTCCTATATTCCTGTCCACCCTGTTTGTTCAGATGGTGTTAGACTGGAGGGTGCCTCTAGAGGGCGCCACTTAGAGATAAAACTCCAAAAATAAGAAAAGAAGCATGTTCACAGTGGGAGAGGCACTGTGAGAGAGACTGACAGTGGACCTTTGGTCTGAATCTGCAGTCACTGAACTACATCCAAACATTCAGCAGGATTGTCTACTGATGGCTCTCCTGCTGCCCCTGCTCTACACCCTGGGAGACCCTAAAATGTAAGCTGGTTGAAGAAAGACGACTGATGGTTCAGAGATCTGTGCTTAGTGAACATTAATGGTGTCGGTCTTAGTCAGAGCGAGCCTTTTTCCTGACCACCTGCTCCAATTTGGCTGCCTCCAGAAAACTGAAGACAGAGGCAGCTGAACACCATGTTTCTTAAGGGCATGTGTCCACAGACTGAGGTCATGGGGTCTGCATCAAGGTCTACTTATACCCAGATTTGTTTGAGTTTTTAAAAATATTTCATTTGACTCAGACTCGTAGTGTCTGAGTGAAGGGCTGACAAATTTCATGTAAATAAAAGAGTGTGCGTGTGAGAGAGAGAGAGAGAGAGAGAGAGCTTTATAGAATTTGCTGTCTCTCTCTCTCTCTTTCAATGCTGGTTTTCAGTTTGCAGTATATTTTGTCAGGAAGTGACTTTATGATTGAATGTCATTAGAAGCCTTTTAGTAGTTAACAGCCTACTGGTTGATGTTTTTTACGTGTTTTTTTTTTATGATTGTGTAACAGAGGCATACAGGATAAGTTATTTTTATCATCTCCACTAAACAGTGAAACCTAAAGATCAGAGTTATGGAGCAGATCCAGACTTGATTTAGTGTTTTGTCCTGGTTTGAGTGAAAGCTTCAGATCAGCAGTGGCAGCTCAGTGTGTCTACAAACAGGAATCATTTTATTTACTGGGACTGGAAGATGGTTCACAGGTCAATTTTAGTTTATGTTGTAAAATAAGGTGAAGGTCTGGTCTCAGAGCAGAAGAACCTGACCTGCTCTTTATTTCTCATCAACACCCTGTCAGAGTTGTGCCCAATTTAATTTGACCTGTTGGATACAGTGAAGCTGAAGCTTCAAAGAGACAGATACAGCTAAACCAGGACTCAGCAGAGACAGATCCATTAACAGGGAAACCTAACAGAAATTGATACAGCTAAACCAGGACTCAGCAGAGACAGATCCATTAACAGGGAAACCTAACAGAAATTGATACAGTGAAACTGGGACTCAGCAGGGAGTGACAATAAAACTGAGACTCAGCAAAAACAGGTACAATATAACTGAGACACACTAGGGCCAGACAATGAAACTGGGACTTAACAGAGACAGATACAGTGAAACTGAGACTCGGCAGGAACAGATGCTTTTAAACTGGGACATAACAGGGATGGACACAGTTAAACTGGGACTCAGCAGATAAAGACAATGAAACTGGGACCTGACAGAGGCAGATAAAGTGAAACTGAGACTTGGCAGGGACGAACACTGAAAATGAGACTCACCAGACAGACAGTGAAAGTGGGAGGAGACGGGTTCATTTAAACCGAAACTCAGCAGGGTCAGATACAATGAAACTTGGACTTGGCAGTGACAAATCCATATACTGAGATGCTGGTTGTTGGTGTCCATAACATAAGCACCAGTATTGATCCCTTTGGCTTGGTGCTTGTCAGCCTCAAGTGTCTGGGAGAAGCAGAAATGTTACCGCTGTTATCTCACCTGATACCAAAGTTCCTGGACCTCATCCTGGCATGACTTAAACTACTGAAAGAGTGTTGATCAGAACAAGCAGGATTACAGGCGCAGCGTTAGAAACATCTGTTAGTTCTCCACATGTGCTCTGTAGAGATTTTAGGCTGAGAAAACTTCAAACTGCAGCCTGGTTACACTCAGAGCTGATCTGATGAAGACCTGATCTGATGAAGACCTGTGCTAGGTGCAGAACAGAACCTGAGTGTCTCCAGTTCATCAGGTGGCTCATTTGAAGTATAAGTATATTTTGTTTTTTAATAAATGATGAATGTAACCAGGATCTTGAGCTCAGAGGAGGCTCAGCTCTGTCACAGAGTCCTGACAGATCAGCACAGAGTTTTACTGAATGTGTGTTAAAGAAATAAGCTCTCACATTTCCCTTACCTGAACTACGCAAAGGCCACAGGTGACAGGGCAATGGGTGGTGGGTGACATGACAATGGGTGATGGGTTACAGGGTGATGGGTGACAGGACCATGCGTGATGTCTGGCTCTGATCACTGTATGATATGCTTGCTGTTGGAGGCTCAGCTCAGAGGCCTGTTTTCTGAACTTCTTCAGGGCTGTATTGTGATCGATCGGTCTGACTGCTGCTGGTGATACACTGTGCATGTCATAAGCGCTCATTTTACCATACAGCCTCGTTGTTTTATAGAAGCTGTTTCTGTGGAGATTAATTAAAAACGTGGCTTTACATTTCAGTCCTGCCTTGTGTGTTCTTTGTCTCTTTGACTCTTTTTAGAAACTTGGTTACCTAAGTCACAGAAAAACATGTTTCCTCTCCAGCGTGTAGTTCTTTTTCTGGTCCTCGACAGGCAGCGTAGTTTTCTTTTAGAGACATCTAAAGTGTGAAAGTTGGCTCGGGTCTCTTTTGACTAAAATAGTCCTGATGGCTGACAGCTGCTGGCCTGCCTGGAGACTGCAGCACAGCCCGGGGCTCCCAGCAGAGCAGGGTTCAGTTACACGACTCTGACCGAGAGCAAGCAGCAAGCTTCTGCTCCAAAAACTCCCATCTAAGCAAGTGTTTTTGTCTTATTTTTAGTGAAATCTCTCATTATACGTCATATGAGCCAGATTCAGCAGATAGGTTCTGAAAAATGTCTTATTTCATGATATTACAAGACAATTATAAACTCTGAATTGCTTGTAAAGAGTGCAAAAAAATCTGTCAAAATCTGAAATTAGAGTAATGTCTTTATACAAGAAACCAAACAAGTCATTTTTTTCTGACCCTACTGGCAGTTTTTTTTCTTTACTCGTTACAAATAACTCAGAGCTCACTTTTGTCTTAAAATAACTTGAAACATTTTTCAGAACTGGTCCGGTGAATGTGGCTCATTACGGCCCTCATTTATCAAATGTGTGTACAACTGAAGAATAGGTGTATGCTTGTTTCCATCCACTGATTGACATTTATCAGTCTGAACGTGGGCGGAGAGTACACTCAAATCCCACGCCAGGTCTGAGCTCATGTACGCAAGAGGGGAGTGCAGCGCAGCAAGGAAAATCTGAGTTATTGGATCATATGAGTGCAGAACATTTTCAGAACAAACAGATGTTCACAGATTAATATTCAGAGAGCTGAATAGATATGATACCAAGAATGTTAATACATTAATTAAAATTCATCACTTATTCTGATTTCTTTTTCTTATAAAAATGTTTCCAATATTGATTCACTCTGAAAATCAGAGAGGCTGTTTGCAGTGATTAAAAACACTCCCATGTCCACAGAAAAGACTCAGCAGAGACTGTTCAGAGGATGCTGGATCAAAGTTGATGTTGTTTTTTTCTTTTTAAGGAAGCCATATTGATCACAGGATTTACCATAGACTGGTAAAAATGTACTTCATCTCACTTAGCCCAAACTTAAGTAACCCCCCACCCCATAGGTCAAAAACTGCTCCCCCTGGTGACTGACTGCAATATAGGCCAAAAACACAGTCTCTTTATTCATTCCAGTTTGGATGTGGTCAAACTTCAAGTCTTGCGTTCAAGTCCTCTTTTTTCTGAAAAGTTTCTTTTTCATTAGTTATTATACATCAAAAACAAGGCTTTACATCATGTTTAGCGATGATTGACAGCTGCTGTTCTTGTGTAGTTTTTTCAGGAATAATAAAATACATCAGGAAGGAGATTTAAGAAGTGATAAGGCTGTCGAAAGAAAAAATCTAAATAATTTTTGTCACCTGCTTCCACTCAGATTTCCTCATCAGAGTCCCTCATAGTCCATGCTGCTCAGACTCTGGCTGCACAGTTTTGGCTCCTGTGATGGAGGGTTTTTTTGCACCAAAACTGTACAATATTAAAAGCTGGAGCCCCACTTTCCATTTTATATAGTCTGTGCGATTTATCATGAAGATTCCTGTTTCACTCCTCACAGTATCTTCATATTAACCTGAACTGTGTGTGACAAAGTGACTATTTAATAACAAAAGACATTTGATCACAACCAATCAGTTCGTCTCATGATAAACTCCGGTCTTTTGAAGCGATGCTCCTCTTTGCAAAGATCCAAAATGACCACAAATTAAGTTCCTGAAATTAGTTTGCAGGTTGTTGGAAATGTTTACCTTTGACCATCCTAAAAAATATTAAATTTTCTAAAATAAAGAATCTGACTCCTAATTACCTTTTACCATTTCCTGTGCAGAACACATGATGTGGATGGAAGAGTAGAGGGAGACGGCTGAGTTCTCAGTCTACGCTAAATTTAATCATTACAATAGATCAAGAATGTGCGAACAGTTTCTGGGTTCAGAATTACCTTTCCCTCTCTTTAACACAGAATGTAGAGGTCTGGGCAAGTCAGAACCTTGCTATGTTGCCCTAGAACCCTTATATAGACAAGTCTCCTCCAATCTAATACAATAGTTATCTATCTCTTCGAGTGCAGGCTGTGCTAAGGATGCGTCCCCTCACTGTCAGCATCTTTTAGTGTTTACCTAAAGGGAAGTGGTTAGTGCAAACTCAGACATACTGTTATCTGGCACCAGGCACATCCTTCTCCATGTGTTCAAGACAGAGTTTTACACCCTTCAGCTCAAGGCCTGCAGCTGGATTCCTACATTTCACCTCAGCACACCTTCTCCCACAGACTTCCTTCCCTTGTAGCTGCAAAGTCAACAGTTCTATAATGCATTTATGTTACACACATTTATACAGGACTGCAATAAGCACAGTTATTACTGATTAATGCACAAAAATATAGTTAATACAGCTTAATATTTCCTTTAAGGTTAACCAGTTCACAGTCCAGATTATTGAACATGTTTTATTATCTTCATCAGACACGGTGCAGGTTCTTCTGTTACTTCTACCTGAAACTGACGCACAGCTTCATTCACCCCTCGGTCTGTGATAGGTTCAGGTCCAGGTCCAGGTCCAGGTCCAGGTCCAGGTTCAGGCTGGAGTCTGACTGCAGCTCTTTCTAGAGCTCAAACACATTTTTAACAGCCATCTTCTCCTTATACACCACCTCACTTGGTGCAGTGATCCGCTCACATGGCTTCTCTTACCACTGCTATGCTGACTACACTCAGCTTTTCATGTCTTTTCCACCAAATGACACAACTGTCTCAGCTCGGATATCAGCGTGTCTGGCTGATATCTCCACTTGGATGAAGGAACGGCACCTTCAACTAAATCTGTCCAAAACTGAGCTAATTGTCCTCTTGTCCTCATTGGCTCTTGTGATTTCATGCATTGACTACTGCAATTCACTGCTTGCAGGTCTCCCTGTGTCTACATTCAAACCTCTGCAGATGATCCAGAATGCAGCATTTTCCATGGTTTTTCTGACTCTCTTTTCTGGATGTCAAACAGCACAGCTTCATTTCTACCTCAGTTGATGTGGTGGTTACGATTTCCAGCTCAGAGAAGTTTCTTTTTCCCATAATGCATCCCTCCATGTGGTAAACTCTGAGGGTTCGGTCGGCTGGACCTTGAATATTTAGGGGTGTGTTATTTAAACTACGATTGTTTTCAGCTGCCAGATTTATCAACACCTGATCAGACGTACGCCGTGACTGGCCCTAGTAAGTTTCATGTGAACATTGCCATGAGCTTGTTTCTACACCCAAATCTGCTTAAGATTAATAAATGAGGGCCATTAAGTAAAACAGACATTTTCTAATTTAAATAAGACACAAAGAGCTGATTAGATTTCAGTTTTTGCAGTGTGTACCAAAGGCTGAGGGAGTAGGATCCAAACAGAGAGCTCTGAAATGCTCACTGAAAATATACTCAGTTATATGTTACAATGAGTCCAGACTGTACTATCTCCTCAATTCACCTCAACTTTATTTATAGAGCACTTTAAAAACAACCACGGCTGAAACAAAGTACTGTACATAAAGGCATTAAAAATAAAATAATATAAAACATTAGCATTAAAATAATTGTTTTATTGTTTTTTGAAACAATTAAAAACAATAAAACACTACTTAAAAACTAAAAACGTAGACCTCGGTACCTCCAGGAGCAGCTGATCAGCTGACCTGAGGCACTGAGCAGGAGTGTGGGGGTGAAGGAGCTCAGAGAGGTAGGACGGGGCCAGACCATTTAAAGATTTTAAAAACAAATAAAAGAACCTTGAACTGGACTCTAAAATGCACACCCTCAGTCTGTTAAAGCTCCTGTCAGGAACTTTCTGTTTGTTCTGATTTTGGCGCCCCCTGTGGACAAATTTAGATCTCTTCTAAGTTTAATGCTCAAGATGTTGTTGATGATGTTTTCTGGTGGAAAGTCTCACCCTGCTTCCTTTCACACAGAACTCTGGGACTTAGTGTAAAAGTAAAGTCTGGAAAAGCTCAGGCTTACTGTTGATGCTCTGAATTCTGTTGATTTGCTTTGCAGCTTATGAACAGACCTCACTGCTCATTTAAACCTGTTTTAGAATGAAACCAAAATATCTCACAGGAGCTCTGACACAAACCTGTGGTGAACTCAGTGTCTTAGTGTAACTTTACATATACGTATTTATATTAAGACACCTCCACTGCAGGCCCACAGAGTTCATTAATAAGTAGAAACTAGATAAGACAGTACACAGTGGCTCTGGGTGTGGATCAGGGCCAGTATCCTGGATTTCCTGCTGCTCTTGAGTCCAGTTTGACCTGAATGTAGGAGCAGAGTATCATCAGTGCAAAGCCTCAGTGACTGTTTTCATTTAGTTTGCAGTCTAAGGCTGTAATGCTGTGAATCAAACCACTGTCAGATAACACAGAGGCTGCTGCGTTTAGTGACCATCACTATGAGCTAATCTCAATATATATATATATATATATATATATATATATATATATATATATATATATATATATATATATATATATATATATGAAAACATACAGTGGATTATATGAAAGTGCTTTTTCCATAAGCTGTAACTATAAAGTCAATTCATCCCAGATTTATTATCAATAAACAATATTAAATTAAAATTCAGATAGGATGATTCTGCTGTTATATAGTTCTCATTCCTTTTCAGATTTGTTATCAAGAAAAACAGGATCCTGAATTTCTCTCACTGAATTTGATATTTTCCTTAATTAATTTAAAATGTTCCTTAAACCATTGAAAAAACTTAAAGGACCAAAAACACAAAAAATATGCTTTTAAATATTACTAAAAAGAAATCCTCACTAAAATATATAAGAACTATTGTCTTATTTTGCTTCGTTTTTTTTTTTTTTTTTCATTTATTTTATGTATATTTTCTTTACCTTTAATTTAACTAATCTATTATTGCATTTGTATAATTTACCTGAGCACAGCCGAGGTGCCCCTTGAGCAAGGCACCAAACCCCCAACTGCTGTGTCACTTTGGACAATAGCATCTGCTAAATGAAGCCGTAAATTGTAAAAATTAATCATAAAAATTAGAAATTGTTATTGTATTGTTCTTGTATCTTTACCACAGATTATTTATATAAAGGCTCTATCAGGCAATCTCTTTGCATATTTAGAAAATGAAATGTCAAGACGTACCCATATTTTGTTTTGTACATTTATAAAAAAGTCAAACATTAAACAAAAAAAGGGAAAATCCACCAGCTTTAGTTTCATTTTCCAAAACTGAAAACGAAAAGAGTATCAAACGACAAAACAGACCTAACAGAACAGTCAGACCACAGACTACATTCAGGAGCAGTAGGCAGTATGGCAAACAGCCTGAGCCTCTAGTTGGTGCTTTGAGTGCTGTAATGAACTAGCTCACATACTGCAGCGACACCTGTGGCCAGAGTCGGTACTGTTTTTACAGGATGAAGAACACACCAAATCTTCTTCATAAGAAAAAAAAAACTTCTTTGTTCAGGACAAATTTTCTCAGGATGCAAAGCCATAAGGTAATGTACTGATTAGTAGTTTAAAAAGTAACAATAATCAGACTTTGTAAACTCAGTTTGTAGTACAGTTTGATGTTTTTAACCATCTAAGATCCATCACTCCATGTACTTTGTCTTTTTTTTTTCAATCTTGGTATGAATCCAGATTTTCTTTTTTTATACATGACTAAATACAGTTAGCAGAGGAGGCTGAGTATGACAGTGTTGATCCAAAGGTTAAAGATCCGGAGCTTAAAAAGACATGCATAAACCTTAATGTTAAGGGACAAAAACTACACCCAAATGCAGGGCTTTGAACCAGTTCACGGAATGAAACAAAAACCGGAAACTTTTGTTATTTTGCTAGGAATGGAAACAAAACCAGAAACTTTTGAGTTTTTAATGTTCTAGAGCAGAACTGGAACATTGAACATTGGTGACTGGTTAATACCACTCTTGAATTGTCTGTCTTCTGGTCACATAGCCCAAATACATTCACTTCCTGTGTCGTTCCCTCTTGACCTGGCATGCCTGCAATGGCAACCTGGCAGAGCTGCTGAGCTTTAGTGGCAGCACCTGACTCTACAGCTCACAGCCAGCTGTACATTCAGGTAAAAGAAGATGTCCACATCCGAACGTCTTCAGTCAAATAATCTGCACTGTAAACTTCTGAATATCTAGAATAAATTTAATTACTTTAAAACTTAAAAGCTGCTGCCTCTGATACTCAATCCATCATAAATATTGATTTGTTTTTTGTTTGTTTATGTGCCTGTGCAAGTGAGTTTGTGAAGCAACTAAAGGGCTGTTAAAGTAAGCAATCTTACCTTAATTCTAAAATCTTAAAAAACGAAACATAGTTGACCTTGTTTTGTCCCTGCTGACCTTACTGAAATGTGCTCACTCTGAAAGCTCCGGCTCTCTATTCATGTCTAATAATCAACATTTAGTAACAAATTACACTGAGAAACCAATGTTTTGGGGTTTTTTCCCCAACATTATTATTATTATTATTATTATTATTATTATTATTATTATTATTATTATTATTATTATTATTATTATTATTATTATCAACAATAATAATAATAATAATAATAATAATAATAATAATAATAATAATAATAATAATAATAATAAAATAAGGCAGCAGGGTCAGTACAACCCTGCTGTGTACAGAGGGAGACTCTAAATCACGTGTTTTTAGATCTCTTGGGTTATGGAGCTGTCTAAATATTTGGCTGTAGTTTGTTTTATTTGTTGTTATCATGGATGTGTTAGCCTGAAATCCCAATATGCCTAATATGACATTAAACGAGTGATGTGTTTTATGTTCATAAATTAGACTACTTATAGCCTATTTACTGATGACATAAGGATACAGAGCGAGTCTCCTTCCATGATGTCTATCAAAAGTACTGATAAAACCTTCATTTAACATTTTTTGAGCAGAAAATGATCAGAAAAAGCTGCAGAGACCATCTTAGAAAATATAACCATAAACTACAGAGATGCCAATTCAGACTGGATTAGTATTATCAGAGGACCTCTGTGTGTCTGAATAATGGTCGGTGATTGGCCCTGGATTAAAAACACAGACATCCTTTACAATTATTACAAACTATCAGAGGTCCTCAGGTGAAACTAATCCCCTACAGATACAGCTTCAATTTTTAAATGTTATCACATTGTAACCAATGTAGGCCAAATGTGCATGAAATTAAAACTCTTGAGTGATACAGCTCGAACAGCAGAGTGTTAAAATATGTGATGCAGCTTATATAATGCACAGGCCTACTGAATGTAGGCCTACTGACATCAAACAATATTAAGCGGTTTAGGAACAAAATTTAACAAAATTTTAAATTTTCTAACCAGGTGGAGAACACAAATTTTGGGGTGGAACCCAAAACCGAAAATGTTAAAATACTGTTTGTTCTGGAACAAACCAATGAGGAAAAATTCTGATTCAAATCTCTGCCCAAATGAAACCTTATGAACTAAACCGTCCATGACCGTAATCATACCACCCAAACATGTTTTCTCCTTAAAGTCTAGAATATGGGACGGTATGTATGAATCATTTTCATCCTGACCCACCAGTCAAACTGTGGCATTAGGAAAGACCCACCAAACACCTTCCAGCACAGATCCAGACCTTCCCTGCCTCTTTACAGCTGGAAGGTGGGGGCTTGAAATGGGTCCAGGTTCTGCTCTGTAAGCTGTCAGTAAGTCAGTGTGAGAATCACCAAGGTCAGATGGCATCAGTTTCAGGCAGACAGCGGTCTGTAAGGGGAAACGGTGTCAAACCTCAACCATCTCCTGCTGCTCACGGACGCTCACATTTCACAGGTCATCACTTCTGTGGGCCTAAATACTCCAAAGCCCTAGGCCTGGATTCTTCTGACCACAACCAGGACATACTGGCTAGCTGAGGAACACAGGGTCTAAACAAAGGGTCTGAAACACAGGGTCTAAACACAGGGTTTAAAACAGTCTGAAACACAAAGTCTGAAACACAGGGTCTGAAACACAGGGTCTGAAACACAGCGACTAAACAAAGGGACTGAAACAGTGTGTACAACACAGGGTCTGAAACACAGTCTGAAAAACAGGGTTTGAACACAGGGTCTGAATAACAGGGTCTAGAAACAGGGCCTGAAACACAGAGTCTGAAACACGGGGTCTGAAATAAAGAGGTTAAACACAGGGTCTGAAATACAGGGTCTTAACAGTCTAAACATGGAGACAAAACAAAGGGTCTGAAACTGTGTTTGAAACACAGGGTATAAAAAAACAGGTTCTGAAACACAGGGTCAAAGACACAGGGCCTTTACAGTGTCTGAAACACAGGGACAAAACACAGGGTCTGAAACATGGCATATGAATAATAGGGGCTGAAATTCTGGGTCTAAACACAGGGCCTGAAACACAGGGTCTGAAGAACAGGGTCAGAAATTCAGGGTCTTTACACAGGGCCTGAAACACAGGGTCTAAAACTGATACAAAGGGTCTGATACAAAGGTACAAATCAAAGGATCTAAACACAGGATCTGAAACACAGGGTCTGAAACAAGGGGTCTGAAATAAAGGGGTTAAACACAGGGTTCTGAAACACAGGGTATCAAAAAACAGGTTCTGAAACACAGGGTCAAAGACACAGGGTCTTTACAGTGTCTGAAACACAGGGACAAAACACAGGGTCTGAAACACGGCGTATGAATAACAGGGTCTGAAATTCTGGGTCGAAACACAGGGCCTGAAACACAGGGTCAGAAATTCAGGGTCTAAACACAGGGTCTAAACACAGGGCCTGAAACATAGGGTCTGAAACAAGGGGTCTGAAATAAAGGGGTTAAACACGGGGTTCTGAAACACAGGGTCTGAACACAGGGTCTGAAATACAGGGTCTGAGACTAAGGGTCTAAAACACAGGGACAGAATCATAGGGTCTGAAACACAGGGTCTGAACACAGAGAATGAAACAAAGGGTCTTATCACAAGGTCTGAAACACATGGAATGAAACACAGAGTCAAAACGGTTTGGAACACAGGGTCAAAACAGGGTCTGGAAAACAGAGTCATAAACAAAGACTAAACACAGGGTCTAAAACAGAGGGTCTTACCATGGTCTGAAACAATGAAAAAGAAAAAGGTTCTTTACAAGGTCTGAAACAGAAACAGAACAAAGGGTCAAAAAAACAAGGTCTGAAACACATGATCTGAAATACAGAGACAATACAAAGGGTCTGAAACACAAAGGTGTGAAACACAGGGAATAAAACACAATGTCTTAATGGTCTGAAACATAGGCACAAAACAAAGGATCTGAAACAGTATGTGACACAGGGTCTAAAAAACAGGTTCTGAAACACAGGGTCTGAAACACAGGTTCTGAAACACAGGGTCTGAAACACAGGGTCTGAAACACAGGATCTGAAACACAAGATCCGAAACACAGGATCGGAAACGCAAAGTCTGAAACACAGAGTCTGAAACACAGGGTCTGAAACTAAGGGTCTAAAACACAGGGACAGAATCATAGGGTCTGAAACACAGTGTCTAATCACATGGTCTGAAAGACATGGTATGAAACACAGAGTCAAAATGGTTTGGGTCTAAAACAGAGGGTCTCACCAGGGTCTGAAACATGGGACTGATACAAAGGGTCTGAAACATAGATTCTAAGCACAGAGTCTGAAACACAGGGCCTGAAATACAGGGTCTGAAAGACAGGGTCTGGACACAGTGTGTAAACACAAGGAATAAAACAAAGGGTCTGAAACACAGGGTCTGAAAAATGATGCCTAAACGCAGAGTCTGAAACAAAAAACCTTAACACAGGATATGAAACATAGAATCAGAAACACAGGGTCTGAAAAACAGTGTCTGAATGGGGAGTGGAACAAAAGGCCTGAAACACAGGGTCTAAAGCAGAGTCTGAAACACATGGTCTGAAATACAGTGTCTTAAAAATAGGGTCTGAAACACAGGGTCTGAAAACAAGGTTCTAAACACAGGGTCTGAAATACAGGATCTGAAACACAGAGTCTAAAGCACAGTGTCTGAAACACAGGGTCTGAAACACGTGGTTTGACCATGGGGTCCAACCTCGGGGAGTCAAACACATTTTAAAAAAACTGTCTAAAAAAGGAAATAATTAACAGTGTCTAAACAGGGTTCGAAACACAGGATCTGAAACGCAGGGTCTAAAACACAGGGTCTGAACTACATGGTCCAGACACATGGACTTATCATGGGTCTAAAACACAGGGTCTGAAACAGGGTCTGAAAGACTGGGCCTGGACACAGTGTGTAAACACAAGGAATTGAAACAAAGGGTCTGAAACAGAGTATCTTAACTTAGGGTCTGAAATAAAAAAAACTTTAACACAGGATCTGATACATAGAATCTGAAACACAGGGTCTGAATGGGGCGTAGAACACAGAGTCTGAAACACAGGGTCTGAGATACAGGGTCTAAAAAACAGGGTCTTCAACACATGGTTCTAAAGCACAGTGTCTGAAATACAGGGTCTGAAACGGAGTCTAAAGCACAGTGTGGGAAATACAGGGTCTGAAACACATGGTTCTAAAGCACAGTGTCTGAAATACAGGGTCTTCAACACATGGTTCTAAAGCACAGTGTCTGAAATACAGGGTCTGAAACGGAGTCTAAAGCACAGTGTCTGAAATACAGGGTCTGAAACACATGGTTCTAAAGCACAGTGTCTGAAATACAGGGTCTAAAACGGAGTCTAAAGCACAGTGTCTGAAATAAAGGGTCTGAAACACATGGTTCTAAAGCACAGTGTCTGAAATACAGGGTCTAAAACGGAGTCTAAAGCACAGTGTCTGAAATACAGGGTCTGAAACACATGGTTCTAAAGCACAGTGTCTGAAATACAGGGTCTAAAACGGAGTCTAAAGCACAGTGTCTGAAATAAAGGGTCTGAAACACATGGTTTGACCATGGGGTCAAACCACAGGGAGTAAAGCAAATTTAAAAAAAACTGTCTAAAAACAAAGGAATGCTTAACAGTGTCTAAACAGGGTCTGAAACACAGAGTCTGAAATACTGGGTCTGAAAAACAGGTTCTGAAACACAGGATCTGAAACACAGGGTCTAATCACAGGGAGTGAAACACAAGGTCTAAACACAGGGTCTGAAATGAAGTCTAAACACATGGAGTAACACAGGTTCTTGTCACAGAGTCTAAACACGTAGTCTGAAACCCAGGGTCTTTACACAGGGTCTGAAACACAGGGCTTGAAACACAGTGTCTAACAACTGTATCTTAAACACAGGGTCTTAACACAGTGTGTGAAACACAGTCTTAAAACAGAGTCTAAACAAAGGGTCCAAACCCGGGGTCTGAAACACAGGGTCTAAACTGGGCCTGAAACACAGGATCTGAAACAAAGGGTCCAAACTAAGGGTCTGAAACACATGGTCTAAAACCCATTTTATAAACACAGAGAGAAAAACACAGTGTGTAAACAGTGTCTTAACACGGTCCAAACACAGGGTTGCTTAACAGGGTCTGAAACACAGGGTCTGAAACACAGGTTCTAAACACAGGGACTGAAACACAGAGTCTAAACACTTGGTCTGAAACAGGGTCTGAAACAGCATCTGAAACAGAGTCTAAAGAGGGTCCAAAATAAATGACCACCCTGAAGTCCTATACCAAGTCCTGTACCAAGTCCCACTCTAGACAGCTGGAGCTTGCCGTGTTGATGGATTTATTTTACTCACCTGAATCACCTGGTAACCCGGGGTCTCTGCTGCTCTCCAGGTAGCTCAGAAGTTTCTCCTGTCTCTCCTTCAGTCCATTGGGTCTGGTTCTTCCTCTTAGTAAAGATGTCCTCTATCACGGTCTCTGTCCCACTCACTCACCTCTTACTCTGGTAGTAATTTTGTCTCCTTGCAGTCTCCTGTGGAATAGTGGATCAGTGGATGGATGAGGTGAGCCTGAGAAAGTGCAAAAACTGATTCCACCTGTGGGGGTTAATCGTCCAACTGTTTCTGAACAAAGGGGTTGATCTGTGGGTAAACTTTGACTGGCAGACCTTTACAGGAGTTTCCAGATCATCAGCTGATCAGAGTGTGACATCTTTAGCTTACAATATTTTACTTCCCACTAGATTCTAACTCTGTGAGCTACTGCACGTTGACCTTTCACTAACTGTGAGCCACAATCATCGCAGTGTACTTATTAAGATGCTCCTGTATACCACACAAACATATACTACTGAGTAAACAGTGAAAATGCAAAATTTGATGGTTAAACCCAGATGATCTAATAAGGATACTAACTAAGCAGTGTCCAGGTTGTACAGAGCTAATATATCAATAAATCAATTAAGAGTAACAGTAAAAAATGCAGAGCTTTTATGGTTGACAGTGCCCATAGGAAACCAAGTCTTTAACCTGCAAAAAAGCTACCAAGACTGGCCACAGGTGTCACTGCAGTCTACACCAAACAGAGTCCTCACAGAGAGTCCTTAATGAGTCCCAAATGAGAGTCCACAGAGAGGGAGCCCTGGGCCTTGTTTTGAATCCTCATCCTCTCTGAGAGTCCTTACAGAGTCTTCAGTGAGTCCAAACTGAGAGTCCTTACAGAGAGTACTCACAGCAAGTCCTCATAGACAGTCCCCACAGAAAGTCCCCACAAAGAGGCCTCACAGAGAGGCCTCACAGAGTCAACATAGAGAGTCCTCAAAGAGAGTCCACACAAAGTCCTCATGGTGACTCCTCAGAGCAGTGGCGGCTGCTGGTCAGTCAAGGAGGGGAAGCTCAATTTTTTTCTGGCCTACATCATAATTTTGTTTATTTATTTAAACGTAAATTCCACCCTCCGTTCCTTTTCAAGGAAATGATCTTATGATTTTACCAGTGTTCTCTCAATGGCCAGCAGAGCTAGACTGCTTAAACGGCCTTGGCCCATTGTGTTGCGGGTGTAAGACTTGAGCCGCTTTAGAAGCTCCTCTCTACACCTGCAGCTGTAGCTGCTTGTTGGTGAAAAGAGAGTGGATCTTTAAACACAACGCTCGTCGTTTTTAAGAAAGGTAAACTTGCTGGGGATCGTTAAAGCCTCCGGATCAGTCCAGAACAACTGAATGTAGAAGTTAGAAAGTCTCCGGTAGAGAGTTTTACTTCAAGATCGCTGATTGGCTCATTTCACTGTCAATCAAAAAGTGATTCAGCCTCAGAAAGATCATCCAATCATCATGCAGAAGCTGAGCGTCCAGGCCAGCCCACTGCCTCATAGACCCCCAGAGATGCTGAGCGTCCGATGGGCGGGACAAAGCCCAGCGTTTATCCAATGACCGTCCAGTTTCCACAGTGGAACAACCCACTCTACCCTACACTGTTGAAGTCTGAAGACGCTCAGCGTACGACTGTGTTAAAGCGCTGAGACGCTGCGGGGATGAATGATAAGGAAGTCGCACCAGTTACCTGTGATAAGTAGCTGATTCAGAACAAAAGATGAAGGATATGATGAAGGATAAGATGCGCATATTTAGGCAATGAAATGTACACACAGCAGGACATATCACCACTTTTTTGGGGGACATTTTAGGGGAAGCTGAGCTTCCCTTGCAGTCTTAGAGCAATCGCCACTGCCTCAGAGTGAGTCCCCACAGTGAGTCCTTAAAGTGAGTTCTCAGAATGAGCCCTCACAGTAAGTCCTCAGTGATGATTCACTGAGTCCTCAGTGAAAACTCACAGTGAATCATCGCAAAGAGTCCTCAGTTAATCCTCTGTAAATCCTCATAGTGAGTCCTTACAGTGAGTCCTCACAGTAAATCCTCAGAGTGAGTCCTCAAAGTGAAACCTTCAGTGAGTCCTCAAAGTGAAACCTTACAGTGAGTCCTCAAAGTGAAACCTTACAGTGAGTCCTTACTGTAAACCTTACAGTGAGTCCTCAAAGTGAAACCTTACAGTGAGTCCTCAAAGTGAAACCTTACAGTGAGTCCTCACTGTAAACCTCACAGTGAGTCCTTAAAGTGAAACCTTACAGTGAGTCCTTAAAGTGAAACCTTACAGTGAGTCCTCAAAGTGAAACCTTACAGTGAGTCCTCACTGTAAACCTCACAGTGAGTCCTTAAAGTGGAACCTTACAGTGAGTCCTTAAAGTGAAACCTTACAGTGAGTCCTCAAAGTGAAACCTTACAGTGAGTCCTCAAAGTGAAACCTTACAGTGAGTCCTCAAAGTGAAACCTCACAGTGAGTCCTCAAAGTGAAACCTCACAGTGAGTCCTTAAAGTGAAACCTTACAGTGAGTCCTTAAAGTGAAACCTTACAGTGAGTCCTTAAAGTGAAACCTTACAGTGAGTCCTTACTGTAAACCTTACAGTGAGTCCTTAAAGTGAAACCTCACAGTGAGTCCTTAAAGTGAAACCTTACAGTGAGTCCTTAAAGTGAAACCTTACAGTGAGTCCTCAAAGTGAAACCTTACAGTGAGTCCTCAAAGTGAAACCTTACAGTGAGTCCTCAAAGTGAAACCTCACAGTGAGTCCTCAAAGTGAAACCTCACAGTGAGTCCTCAAAGTGAAACCTCACAGTGAGTCCTTAAAGTGAAACCTTACAGTGAGTCCTTACTGTAGACCTTACAGTGAGTCCTCAAAGTGAAACCTTACAGTGAGTCCTCAAAGTGAAACCTTACAGTGAGTCCTCAAAGTGAAACCTTACAGTGAGTCCTCACTGTAAACCTCACAGTGAGTCCTTAAAGTGAAACCTTACAGTGAGTCCTCAAAGTGAAACCTTACAGTGAGTCCTCAAAGTGAAACCTTACAGTGAGTCCTCAAAGTGAAACCTTACAGTGAGTCCTCAAAGTGAAACCTTACAGTGAGTCCTCAAAGTGAATCCTCATAGTGAGTCCTTAAAGTGAAACCTTACAGTGAGTCCTCAAAGTGAAACCTCACAGTGAGTCCTCAAAGTGAAACCTCACAGTGAGTCCTCAAAGTGAAACCTTACAGTGAGTCCTTAAAGTGAAACCTTACAGTGAGTCCTTAAAGTGAAACCTCACAGTGAGTCCTCAAAGTGAAACCTCACAGTGAGTCCTCAAAGTGAAACCTTACAGTGAGTCCTTAAAGTGAAACCTCACAGTGAGTCCTCAAAGTGAAACCTTACAGTGAGTCCTTAAAGTGAAACCTTACAGTGAGTCCTCAAAGTGAAACCTCACAGTGAGTCCTCAAAGTGAAACCTCACAGTGAGTCCTTAAAGTGAAACCTTACAGTGAGTCCTTACTGTAAACCTTACAGTGAGTCCTCAAAGTGAAACCTTACAGTGAGTCCTCAAAGTGAAACCTCACAGTGAGTCCTCAAAGTGAAACCTCACAGTGAGTCCTCAAAGTGAAACCTTACAGTGAGTCCTCAAAGTGAAACCTTACAGTGAGTCCTCAAAGTGAAACCTTACAGTGAGTCCTCAAAGTTAAACCTTCAGTGATTGGACTTATTCTGAACAGCTAACCTGCTCCAAAGCAAGATAAGTTTTAGTTTGAATCTGATTCTATAAAATGCCCCACCTACTGGCCAATCAGCTTCTCAGAAACAGGCGAGAAACAGACTCCCCTAAATCAAATCTAACCATACAGTTAGAGTTAATATACCAGGAAGGGATACTCTACTCAAAGCAATCAAACTTCAGTTATAAAGCTCCTTTCATACATTCAAAGACAACACAAAGTGCTTGACAAATAAAAGGATGTAAAGCTTGATGTGAAACAGCACATTATTCTATCATGTCACTCCTACACTCATTGTGTTTGAGGACTTTCTTTATTAAAGAGGGAGAGTGTATATGAGTCCAGCAGCTGATTTGTAAACTGTTAATTTGGGTCAGACATCAACTCTGTATTGTGACGACAACTTTAATCTTAATTTAAACATGATAGGACATGAAACAAACCAACTTACCAGACGCAGTGATGTTTTTGTACTTATTTTTCATTTGCCCCCACGTCTTTTTCACTCCAGAGGAATGAAACTGGAATGAGATAATAACTGCAGTACACACAAATCATTTTCCCAGTGTATTGTTTATTGAGATACACAAGTGTGATCAGTGTCATATTGAGCCATTGAAGAATAACTTACTCATTTACACAGTGTTTATGACTGTGATTGGTCAGCTGTCTCTGAGCCCTCCCCTTATACCTGCGCGTTCATGGCTCTTGATGAGACAAACCTGGGTTGAGTTATTGTGTTGATAACCTGCGTCGTGCTATCGATTATCCTGATTGTCACTGTTGCATTTAGTCAACCCTGGACAGATGTGAGTTATCAAAGATACGCTGATCGTGCTTCATGCTATAGGCCCCTGGTTCAGAACCTAAAAACATGGTTCACAGTGAACTGTGACATCATTCATTAGTGGGCGTGTCAAATTCTGTTGATAAAATGAGCAGGAAGCTAAGGTAACGCCCTCCCACGTTTTTTCTGCTTAACCTTGTATGATTTAACCAAGGTTCTGAGAATCCAGAACAGAACTGGTTCCAGAACAAGAACCAATGCCAGCATGAAAGCCCTCAGAGAGTCCTCACAGAGAGGCTCTAAAGCAGCCTCCTTGTCGTTTTGTTCAAACTGCAGCACCTTAGGACAGCACACTGTGGGAGGAGTGTATCCATCTGAAATTCTAACTTTCTTTGATGTCACTTCTACACTAAAACCAGGAGGAGTGTTTGAAAAAAGCCCCAATCATCTGTTCTTAGTTTTACAGTCATGAAAAGGTCAGAAACCTCATGATGTGGATACAGTCAGCTCACAGCTGTTACACTGAATGAACAGAACCACAGAGTGAACACAGCATGAAGTCCTGTCTGAATGTTTCAGACAAAGCAAACATCTGTCGAGGTGATTCTCTGAAAACGTTTTAATGCATTCATGACAAAATGTGCTCTGCCTGGCTGCACAGAGACTTAATACACATAAATTGACACCAACACTCAGAGGAGGGACTCAGGAACTTACAGAAGTCAACAGGCTGTGAATTCAGGAAGACACAGATCTTATGGCGCCCTCTGGTGGCTAACAAAAGACAAATCCTTATCTTCTTTCAGGGAGAGGCAGCAAATGTCACGAGTAATAAAGAAAGAGACTTGATGACTAACTCACAGGTCCAAAGAGGAACAGAACTTTCTATTTAAAATGTATGTTACAAAACAAGGCCCAGGGCTCCCTTGTGGGTCCTGTGGACAGAGTCATATCACATACATGACACTGATCCTGCAGAGTCTCAGCTGTCCTCAGGTCTGTTTATGTCCTCGGGCTGGAAGCTAAAGGGCTTGTCATAGCCCATCAGGTGGTTGTAGTCCGCAGGGATGGGGAACAGGTCAGGGTTCACCAGCAGTCCCTGGTCTCCTGCATAGAGGGTGGTGAACATTTTGCTGACAGCAGGGATCCGGACTTGCTTCTGGTGGAACACGCTCCTCTTCTCTGTGAGGAAGAGGCTGTAGGTGACGGCAGTGTAGGTGTCCGTGTCCTGGTGGTGGTACAGGCGGATCACGTAGCCTTTCGTGATGAAGTGGAGGAGGGCTGGAGTGAGGAAGGTGAAGAAGCCAATGAGGCTGCAGAAGGCAGCCTGCAGAGCAAAGCTCTTAACCCCCAGCCCAGTTTTCAGCAGGATGTGAGGCATGAGGAGGAGGCTGGCCACGCTGCTGCTGTACGAGAAGAACTTCACTCCTGACATGGAACAGAGATCAGAGACAAGACACAGATCAGACAGAATGAAGACCAGACACAGAACAGACACAGATCAGAAAACGCTTACAGAGGACAGGGTAAGAAAAAAATCACTACCAGTCTAAGAAGAAACCTGAAGACTGTGAAGTGAAGCACCATCAAGGTAAGAAACTGTGATGACTTTAATGAAGGTGCTCTGTCAGGACAGTGAATCCACAGATTGAGCACCACACAGATCATCACAAAACACGCTGATTAATTGATGGAAATAAAAAATGAAAAATGCATGATGTCGCTTAGCCTCCAGGTCGATATAAGGTATAATATCTGCGGAATTTTAAGACAGCTCTATAAGCCTACACCTCTGTAAACGATGATTAAGTCCAAATTTAGACAAGAAACCACCAAATAACCTTAGATTCATATAAAAATACTGAATGTTCTCATAAGTTATTACAAGTGGCTGAAATGCTTCCAATGACACGAGACACAGGAAAATAAGACACTGATCCAACATGATGAGGTCAAGTTTCTGTCAAATTAACACTGATCACTAGGACTAGGTTTAAAAAAAGAAAGATGCTCATTATTCAGATTTGATTTGAGGTCCAGATCAGATCAATCTTTTAATATAATAAAAATAAATTCCCTTTCCCAACTGAATTCCTGCACGTGACTGCAGGGACTTTGCATTTTCAGTTCTTGCAAGACTGCTGCTGATACTGTGGGATACATATTCATCCAACAGCTCTGTATAACTCACAGCCAGTCTTTGTAAGGTTATATGATGTGCAGATCAACTGAAGACATCAGCACTTCTCCTCATACACTCTCTCATCCTGAGAGGAGGCTTCTGTCCTTTAGGAGACCATAACTTTGACATACAGCCGTCTTAACATGACAAACTTAAGGTAACGTTAAATTTGATTGAAACTACAGAAAGTCAGCATCTGCTCACCTGTTTCAGCGTGTTTGTCCTGCTTCAACATGACCTCTCTATGTCAGACTTTGAGGAAACTAACGGACTATCATACTCCTTCATCAGCTGACGCTCACCTGTGCTAAAGCTAAAGTACACACACTAAACTGTTAGCCCCACGGTGTGAAGTGTTTTATGAGGGGTTGTTTATTTGAAGGTATTCAGTTTTATTCTGGGGGTCTGAACAGGTCAAGATATGACTTGACTGTTCGTCTTTAGACTGATGCACTGAGAGCTGTCAGCTGCTTCATGAATGCATAAAGAGTGTTATGAAGGGTGCGTCTGATTTATTCACCCAGTCTGTCCTGTTTGAAGGACAGCTACTGTGGAGGGATGGCGTTTTCACCAGGACAGTTCATAAATTTTACAGGTAAACTCTGCACTGTTTATTGTGCTGTAATAAAATAAATGTGATATAAATCCAGAAAAAAAAATCTGACAACTGGTGGTGATACCCAGTCCTACTGATCAGAGAACACTACTGGAGGATTACAGGAGGATATTTTCAGTACAGTAGATCATCATGGGCTCCCCTCCTAGAGCCATTTCTCACTTTGAGCCTTAAACGGAGACATCATGAGCACACTACGCTGTCTCCTGGGTCTGAGAGCTGTGACTGTGTGTGTAGTAGTACCCAGTGAGGTGAAGTCATCCTTGGTGAGCTCACAGACTCTTTAATGCATGTTAACATGTTGGACGTCACTGACCTCTCACAGCGCGGCCCAGATTGCCGGTGTACACAAGCCGTCCATCTGTAGAGGGAGTCTCTGTGGACACACACCTGCTGATGAAGGGACAGAGGGACTGCACCTACACACACACCGAGTAAAGGAAGATGTAGAGTGAACAGGTGGTGATGTTAATAGAAGTCTGATCATGAAGGTCAGCTTACTGCACTCAGGTTTATTAACAGAAGCCGTGTTGCTAACGACGTTTCTGACGACATGGTTCAATAAGAGCCATTACAGAGGACTGTTTGAAGTCAGTGAAACACATTTCAGAGCCTTTCTGAAGAACAGATCAATTTAAACTCACAGAGTAGCTCTGTGACCCGTGTGGGTCCATCATCTACAGGACATGCTACAGACAGAAACAATCGATCCCGCAGTAATGTCAGAGGCTAATGCTAACTGAGCTAACCTGAACTCCTCCTCCTCCCGTTGCTGGAGTAAACTTGAGCAGTGCAGTCTTACCTCTATCCATCAATGAGGGTCAAACAGACAGCGGGCATCAATGCCACTCACCTTGTTACATGAAAGGATCGACCTTCTGCCCGCGTGCAGCTGCTCCTCTACCCGCACACAGCGCGCGCTAAGAGTAGGAGCCCGGGGCCGCACGTGCCTGACGGTGGCGGTAAAGTTTACGGTCTGAGAGAGAGCACGGGGTCTAAATCTACGGAGAACAATCACTGACAACATGTTTCACCTGTCAGAGAGTCTGCTCCGGTCTGTGAGGTCTGCAGGGCCAACAGGACCTCAGCTTCCTGCTCTCCTTCTTCTTCTTTCGTTTTATGGCAGATCGTAAACAACGTTTCGGTGCATACCGCCACCTACTGTACAGTGCACTGAGTGTGCACCTTCATGTCCCCATCTTTAAATTCTACTCATCAGTTTTGTCTCTTTCAGAAAGTGGAGTAACGTTTTCCTAACATCTCTGATCTTTTCTCTTTCCCCTTCTGTTCCTAAAATTCCAGCCAGACTCCATTTCTGCTGCACTGCCCTGACTTTACCCTGAAGCCTCTTTCTCTATGAAGCAAACTTTACGCAGTGAAATACGTGATCCCTGTTTTCTTTTAAACCACATCTCTTGCACTAGTCAGTATTTGTTTCCCCTAACACATTCATTATGTCATTCTGACCAGTATATGCCCAACTCTTAGCCTCACCATGATGATTTCCTCTCTTCTGATTTGTTGTTATAAATGATTTTTCTGTGCTGTGGTATCTTCTTCCTTTCTGATCATCTTCCAAATCTTCCCTATCACCCTTATCATTGTTTTACCCTTGTTAAGATATTTCTGGTTTGAATCGTGACATCATTCTCATGGTTATCACTGTCTTGTTACATGGTTGGTTTAGCTCAGAATTTTATCTTTCCTTACGTTGTGTACTCGTACAATCTCAGGAACAGTGTGTATAGCTGGTTGATAGACAGATAGCTCCTGTCTCCAGCTCACGTCTGCAGGCCTCACTGACTCTGAATGACCTTCTACACAGTCTCCATTAACAACATGCTCAAATAACACACACACACATTTGAATAGTACATCTCTCTGAAACCTGACGTCAGCTGTGGGTTGAGACAGCTGATTCAATCATAATAATGGCCTCTTACTTCTGGTTGTTTAGTTAAGCTCAACCTCTGTATAGGCGTAGCTAATGAATGTGTTAAAACTGTACTGCACCCGGATATCAGGGCTCATTCTGTTGAGACCAGCGCTGTGAACTTTGCCTGTGACCAGAATAAATGCTGAACTGAGAAATAGCTCTTCTTCAAGTGATTCTTGGAAGGTGTTTGTCCAAAGAACCGGGATATCTTAACACCCTCTCCTTTTCCATGACTGTTATATTCTTCTCCAGAGCCCTTTTTTGCTAGGTTATCAGCAGCCTAATTCCCCTTCACCCCTGTGTGAGCTGGCACCCAGCAGAACTGTACTTCAGTTCCACCTCTGTGAAGTCTCAACAAACTGTGCTGTACTTCATTGAACAAATCTTCTCTGATTACTAGAGGTGCACCGATCTCAATTTTCTGGCCGTACTGATGACGATCTTTAAACAGCCTGACCTTCCGATACCTATTTGGCCCGATACAGATTTTTTTTTTTTTTTTTTTTATAACTGACAAAATACATCTTCAGTGTGCCAATCTTATTGTATTGAAAATCACCTGTGAAACTATAAAATCTTTGTTTCAACTTATGTTACGCCCCCCCCTAGTTATGCTCGTACAAGTGAGACCAAACATATGAACAAAGCCAAGAGTTGCAACAAAATTCAATTCTTTATTAATAAAAAGGGTAGACAGACCGTGACCAAGAAACAAACAGTAATCCTAACTAAATATTTGCCCCCAAACTAACTAAATACAGGTGGGCCAGCCAAAAGGAAGAAAAGAAAGGAAGCCACCTCTGCCGCACCCCACAAGGGCTGACGGAACAGGGTTCTCCCCTCTACCCATCACAAAAAAACACAATAAACCTAAATCATGAAAACAAAACCGCGAAAACTGAACTACTGGACCCACCTGAAACAGGGAAACAGAAAAGAAACCAAGAGTCCTACACAAGGTCACGCCCCAGCTACCCAGTCTTCCAAATCTCCCGCCGCCGCCGCCGCTAGGATGGAATGAGGTGAGAGAGGCCAACTGCAGTCCCCCTCCCCCTCTTAATTTGCCCTGATTGCTACTCAGCTACACCTGTTAGAAGAGGGAGCAGACAGAAGTGTAAGAATCAGGCTCATCAGCAAGAGGAGGAGGGGAGGAGCATGTAACACTTAAACAACCAATAGTGTCCTGAGTTTTAGGTTTTCTTGTAGTGCAAAAAGAAAAAAATGCCCAAAAGCAGCAGCTTTGTGGCTCTCAATGTAAAAATATCAAACTAAAAATAACTTGCAACAGGTTACAGGACAAAAGTTCCTAAGAGTCAAACATGCGACAAAAAATAAAGTGCAGCAAGTGAGACATTTTCCAAAACAGCAAGTGCAAGTCTGTGCATATCACCACTCAATCTGGTCTGACCTCCTCCACTCACTGTAAACCTATAATTGCTGCCACCATCTCTGCTGTGAATACTAACAAGTGATCTGATAGGCATCTTGAAATTCATTCATTCATTCATCTTCTATACCGCTTATCCTATTCAGGGTCGCGGGTGGCTGGAGCTTATCCCAGCTGTCTTAGGGCGAGAGGCGGGGTACAACCTGGGCTGGCCGCCAGTCAATCGCAGGGGCGTCTTGAAATCTGTTCTCCAAATGTTGGTATGTACACCCCTGCTCCCACACACCCCTTTGTGTTCTTAGATCCATCTGAAATATTTTTAGATATTTGGAATAACTAGTTCTCAGGTATTCACTCGTTCTCTCTCCCTCTTTGCTCAGATACCTTCTTTCTTCAAATTATTTACATTCATGTCCACTTTTGCTTCAGGGTAAATCCATGGGGGCCCCATACTAACTGGGCTGGGCTGTGTGAATTCTAAAGCATCTATCCCATATTTTTTGGCCCACTCATTTCCTGTCCACCCAAACCCTCTCCTATGGAACCTGGAATATGCTTTCTTCAGATTTGTAAAACTTGTGCAGCTACTACCTTTAATCTTGATCCAATAAACTAATGAACCCTGTAACTGATCTTCCCCTAGTGCTGTATACCCAGTGCCTTTTAGCACTGCTTTAAGCTCTTTCATTAAGTCCATTTCAAGTGCTGTCATAAAGCTTTTTTTATGTCTCTCAATTCTCTGAGTATTATCTCCTTTTGCTGCTGATGCTTAGCACCCAGGTGTTCGCTGCTATGCACCGCAGCAAATGTCTCACCTAAAACAGCTTTCTTATCATTGTTTGCTGTAACTAACCTCATTCACTGACCAGTGCTGGAATTTTAACTGAACTTTTCACATTCATTTTCTTAAACATTGCCCAAACATTATGTAATTTTATTTCTCTTCCTATGGATAAACACTTATTTCTCTGTTTCCCTTGTTGCCTCCTTAATCATCCTACAGGCCAAAGCCTGTTTTCCTTTGGTAATCTAAAAGATTCTCTATTGACATGTTCTTTCTTAGCATTCAAAGAGCCTTGTTTCTTTCTTTAATTGTTCTGCTGCACTCATCATTCCACCACAGGACTACTATTACCTCACCTTTTGTTGTTCTTTTAGGTATATTAAGATTTGCAGCATCTAAGATATGACTCTGTAACTTGACTAACACATTCTTCTGTTTCCTTCAAGTGTTACCATGTGTGCAGTCTCCATACATAGTCAGGGGGCCAATTCTGAAAAGTGCTTCCGTTAAGACTTTTGCGGACATGTCAGGGTACAGGTTGTCAACCTGTTTTTTTAGTTAGAGGGGACCCCAAGGTAAATTGTTAGGGTGGTTGTCAAGCTGAATTTTTTGGGTGGGGATTTTTACAAGCATTTTAAGGTGAATTTTCAGGTTTCCTGCATAAGACGATATGTCCACAAAAAATGTTGAATATCTCCACAACCGCAAGGGCCATAAACATAAACTTGGTATCAAATGAAAGCTTACACTCAGGGGTTACCTGCTGAAGTGTCATAATCAAATTTGTGTGTACTGTTGTAAGAAAAATAGAGCTAGAACATGTAGAAATCCATTTCCGTCTAGGAAAAACTATATTTTAAAATTAATTCCATCTTGGTAACATAAGATAGCATCCCAAAACCTCTTTCAATCAGTGTACCAGTCTATGGGCAAGAGTCATGCCAAGTTTTAAGCTTTTAGCATGAGCTGGTGCAACACTACATAAGTTTAAGTACTTCAATGTCCAGGCGGAAATCTGGAACTTTATATGGGGCCTTTGGTGATATTTGACTTTATTAATGTACCAGATAGTAAAATGAAATCATATTTAAAATAAATACCACTTTAGTAATAAATTTCAACCCAATTCAGTTGTTGTTTTCCTTCTTTAAAGTTTGTATTGTTTGCTACTAGTAGTAAATATTACTATTACATACACTCACCGGCCATTTTATGAGGTACACTTTGCTAGTGCCAGGTTGGACCCTCTTTTGCCTTCAGAGCTGTCTTAATCCTTCGTGGCATAGATTCAACAAGGTACTGGAAACATTCCTCAGAGAGTTTGGTCCATATTTACATGATAGCATCACGCAGTTGCTGCAGACTTGTCGGCTGCACATCCATGATGCGAAGCTCCCATTCCACCACATCCCAAAGGTGCTCTATTGGATTGAGATCTGGTTACCGTGGAGGCCATTTGAGTACAGTGAACTCATCGTCATGTTCAAGAAACTAGTCTGAGATGATTTGAGCTTTATGACATGGCGCGTTATCCTGCTTGAAGTGGCCATCAGATGGGTACACTGTGGTCATAAATGGATGGACATGGTCAGCAACAACACTCAGGTAGGCTGTGGCGTTGAAATGATGCTCAATTGGTACTAAGGGGCCCAAAGTGTACCAAGAAAATATCCCCCACACCATTACACCACCAGCAGCCTGAACCACTGATACAAGGGCAGGATGGATCCATGCTTTCATTTTGTTGACGCCAAATTCTGACCCTACCATCCAAATGTCACAGCAGAAATCCAGACTCATCAGACCAGGCAACATTTTTCCAATCTTCTATTGTCCAATCTTGATTAGCCTGTGTGAATTGTAGCCTCAGTTTCTTGTTCTTAGCTGACAGGAGTGGCACCCGGTGTGGTCTTCTGCTGCTGTAGCCCATCAGCCTCAAGGTTCGACGTGTTGTGCGTTCAGAGATGCTCTTCTGCATACCTCGGTTGTAACGAGTGGTTGTTTGAGTTACTGTTGCCTTTCTATCAACTGGAACCAGTCTGGCCATTCTCCTCTGACCTCTGGCATCAACAAGGCATTTTCACCCACAGAACTGCCGCTCACTGGATATTTCCTCTTTTTTGGACCATTCTCTGTAAACCCTAGAGATGGTTGTGTGTGAAAATCCCAGTAGATCAGCAGTTTCTGAAATACTCAGACCAGCCCGTCTGGCACCAACAACCATGCCACGTTCAAAGTCACTTAAATCACCTTTCTTCCCCATTCTGATGCTCAATTTGAACTGCAGCAGATTGTCTTGAGTTTCTGCCATGTGATTCGCTGATTAGAAAATGGCAATAATGAGCGGTTGGACAGGTGTGCCTAATAAAGTGGCTGGTGAGTGTAATTCTGTGTAATAGTTCTCAGGCAAAGGGACATTTGAGGCAACTTGTTTAGTAACAAAAATATTGTTTACAGAGGCTATGAGGACTTTTCTGGAAAAGCTAATGATTTTTGGGAGGATAAAGACCCCACTTCCCATAAGCAGTTGCTCCTGCCTGTAGTTATCATAGACATGGATAGAAAGATATGACACTTTGAGCAGCATGCCAACAGCAAGTCTTTGCAAGTGTCGGTGTCAATGCATTCAATGGTTGCAGAAGGCACGAAAACTAAAACAGCAAGGATACCTGCACATCGTGCTGCATACAGTTGCACACTACGCTGTACGGTTTTGACACTGACACTAAAGCAAACTATGACTGGCGATTTGGTCTTCAACCCCGTGCTATGAAATGTCTAATATTAGTGAATCCTGGTTATGTGCTACCAGAGCTCATCTACCAACTCCAACCTCACGAAGCAGAGCAAACGTAACCTCACTCTTCATTTTATTGACATACTCTCAGCTTTCTTTGCGCTTCTGTCCTTTTTTTGTCCCACAGTTCAGCTCCAGTGTCCACCATCACTAATAAATAAACAACATAAATAGTTTTCAGCAGAGAAAAACACTGATCTCTCTCTTCTCACTGCTGAACTTTGCTGGCTAGAATGGGATTGTTGTGGGGACCTCAACATGCGATTAATCAATCCCAACACGACTAAGAAGCTAAGAAATAGCATTGTGAAATAACCTATTTTGGCGCTGATAATCTCATTTTAAACTGTGGATTATAACCAGGCATAAATCTAGAAGCAGATCTTTTTCAAGATTACTTAGAAAGTCCTCACAGTCCCTTTAATTAGTAACAGCATGAAACAGAAACTGTTTTTTCTTCATCCAAACTATCATATTCCAGAAACAGCGGGAAAAGTAGGCAGCCATCAGAAGGCACCCAGGGACCATTTCTGAGTGCTTAGTCCAAGTCCTGGTCAAGGACACAACAGGCAAGTTAACTGTTTTTGTTTTGAGTATAGATTTACTTTCACAAAACAAGACTTGCATCACACCAAAGGGCATAACATTTATGATGATAATGATACAGGTACCTAGGTATTCTTGCACCACACTGCGCAGGCACACCAACAAGCGCCCACTGCAGTACACACCATTTCTTCGACAGCTGCACTGCCTATAAGCCACTGCACTGACTTCTACTTTTCTTGCATCAACAAATCACCAGCCCTGAACATCTGAGCCCATATGCATATTCAGTCATTACACAAACAGGTCCATAATTCTTAACATACTGTTATAGAACAGCTCATTCTGCCGTAGCGTTAGCTGCATTCACAACAGTAAATAATGTCTGTTTAAGTATTTGCGCCATGAAAACGAGGCAGGTGCAGAATGTCATATGTTAGGGAACCTCCCAGAAAACTCCTATTCAATGTTTTCACTTGTGCATGCCTACTACACATAAACAGCGATAAACCTGGTGAGCAGTCATGGTGTGACTGAGAGAATATCAAAAAAATACATTTTTTCAGCTGCTAGTGGGCCCTCATCAGGTGCTGTGATAAGGCATCCTCTGTTGGGGGTCAGGTGTTCACATTGGCTTTCACTTTCTGAAGCAGGGCACAGCCAGTATCATGGTTGGAGTTGGTAATTGACTGTGGGTCATACAGTCTGCATACAAACTGTTCTGCAAAGGACAGGGTAGCTGGACCCACTTCATCCTCAGATGTGGAGTTGATAAGGGCACTGTTGAATCACTTTCCATGCTGTTCTTTTCCGTGTCCTGGTAATTTGGCTCATGGTTTCACATTTAAAATTGATTGGTTCCATAAAAATGCATTAGAAAACTTGAGTATTGGATCATTATGGTACCAGTGATCCACTAATGAAGGTTGTGCTTTTTGTTAAAAGACACAATTTCGAGTCTATATATAGCCAGCACATTTGAAGGTTCTTCAGAGACAAAAAGGGCTAAAAAAAGGCACTTAACACAGGAAACGCAACCTGAAGATACAGACTCTCAGCCAGGAAGGGTACAGCTGCTGCCCAATAGCCAGGAAGTGCAGATGCCATCCTTCAGCAGTTGGACAAACTATGCAGAAATAGAGACTAACCAACAGCTTAGAAGACAAATCAAAATCTGAGTGGTCAAACCAAGCTGGTGTCGGTGTTCCACCTGCACTGTACATGGCCCACTTTAGATTACGGCTTGAGGTCCTACAAGACTGTCAAGAAGACCCAGATCAATAAGAGACAGAGGTAAGCCAGGTGTCGTTGGACCCAAGCACATTAAAACTGGACCTGCAGGAACTGGAAGAAGATCCTGTGGTCAGATGAGCCCAGTTTCCAGTTTGATTATCCTCCCGCTGATGTAAGGGTACATTGAAGGCCAGGCCAAGCATTATCTCCAGCATGTACAAGAGCTACTGTCAGCATGGCGGAGGCAGAATCATGGTTTGGGGACCATGAGTGCTGCTACCCTTCGTCATCTCACTGTCTGTAATGGCACATTGAACTCTGACAAGTATTGTACCATACTCTAAACCCAGATGCTCCCTTCTGTACATGCTCTGTCCAGATCAAAACTGGATGTTTTAACAAGATACTGGCCCTCACCAAACATCCAGGGCCAGGAGAACTTGGTTGTAGGAGCACAGGATCCAGGTCTTAGAGGGGCCAGCTCAATCTAAGGACATGAGCCCCATTGAAGATTTATGGTGAATTATAAAACGGTCTGTTTCAAAGTATAAACCAAAGAATTTAGAAGAATTGAACACAGTGATTCAAGAAAAATGGGACAAGATAAGCTCTTAACAGGCTAGAGAGGAACATGGCAGCCAGGATTAGAGTTCTGCTGTGTGCTTATGCAGGGCTACTAAATAGTCATTTCATGATGTGATGGTTTATTTATTTTTTGTTCAGGTTTAGAACATATTCTCTTTTATTTGTTGACTTTGATACAGACAATATTGAGAAGTGACACATTGAAAATGAGAATTTAGTTTTGTTGGTTTTTCTTAATAACAAAAGCGAACTATAGTTTGTCTCTGTCTATGCTGCCACACTTTTTGAAACAAGAAAATATTTTTCCACAAATAATACATGATAGTATTTGAGATTGTGTAGAATTTTAAGGGTGTCCAAAAACTTTTCCATCATTGTATTATAATTTCATGACCATATACCATATGATTGACTAGGTGTTCCCTGGTATTTTAGAAGACTAAAACACAAAACTGGTCAGTAAGATAGTAATCATGTAGTAGCCTAGCTACTTAGCTGCTTGCTATTTGAGCTAGTTGAAAAAATGTTAAGCCTTCCTTTTTCTGGCAAACTTTGATGGTTGAGTCTTAATGTAAATGTTTTTGTTTGCAGATAAATAGACAAAGTTAATCTGTTATGTGAAAGTCATGAATTTTTGTTCAGCCTGTTGACACCTGCTGTGATCATCTTCGATGGCCTGCTTTCTCATGCCAAATCACAGCTGTGCTGGCTCACCAGCGCCCCCTTGGTGCAATACTCCTTGGTATTTATTGATTACTTATTTTAACATCATGTTTGCATATGAATTAAGTTAATTTAGAAAAAGAAAAAGCTCAACATTACTGTTGGAAGTTTAGAATAATAAGGAAACACTTAGAAAAAAATCCGATTTTACCACTTTTTAAAAAACAGTCAATAAAAGGACAAAAAAAACATTTTCTAAGTTGACAACCTAGCTAGAATACATGTTAAGGGGTCAAATATTGATACTGGATAGGTTGTCAGCCTGTACCCCGAGGTGTCCGCCAAAGTTGCTTTTTCAGTTCTGGCCCCCTGACTAACAGTACAACCTGAAATGTTCCCAGTTAGCTTTACTAAAGCACCATCTCGTGACTTCATTATGTGGCAAACCTGGGGAATCCCAACACACACACACACACACACACACACACACACACACACACACACACACACACACACACACACACACACCTCATAGAGAACAGTGACACACTCCCAGGCTGGGAGAGGTGGTTGAAGGAAATATTAAGCTGTATTAACAACATTTTTGTGCATTAACCAATAATAATTGTGATCATTGTGTCATAAACCGTGAACCAGATGCAAACACAAATGCACAACTCACAGACGGGATCAAAAGACAAAAGGGTTTTAATGACAAGTTCAGAGTCCGGTACACAAAGGAGGTAGTCAGCCAGGAAGGGTTCGGTACACAGTTCAGGGTTGTCGGACAGGCGAGGGTCATACACAGAGTATCAATCAGTGATCAGGCGAAGGTAACCAAAAACGTGAGGCAAAAAGGCAAAAACCAGAATCCAAACAAGGTACATGAACGGTGGGGTAAGACTATGAAAAACGCTAGGACGAGGACATGAAAGTACAACAAATTGGCAACGAGACAGAGAGACACATGAGGTGAAATACAAGAGGTAATGAGGGGTGATGACACACAGCTGGGGAAGACAATCAGGTGAGACAGACGGGGCAAAAGAAATCTAGAAGACAGAGACAAGGGTTAGAGATTACAAAATAAAACAGGAAACCAAAAACATGAACCGGAATGTGCTAAATAACAGAAACTTTACAGACATGACACATTGCAGTCCTGTATTAATATGTGTATTTACAGAAGGTTGAAAGCTCCTGGAGGGCTACAGATCATCCAGCATGAAGGAAGAATGGACAGCATTAATATGAAGGGTTCATTTGAATGCTTTGATGAATGTTTAACTTTGTTTATCCATGGATATAACACTTTTAACGTTGCAGCAATAAGGGAAAGGCTGTGTTAGGCCCCGTTTATACGACAATGGTATCAGGGTGAAACGCAAAAGTTTTGCTGCGTTTCGACCTCTCGTTTATACAGAAACGCCATTCCAGGCTCTTCCTGCCCTCCATGATTTAAGGACAGACAGTTTTACAACCTCCTGCAGCTGCATTCTTTTGTCTCCAATCAACTTTCACACTTTCAAACTCTCAAAAACAAGACATTAAGGCCCCATTTATACGACAACGATTCACAACGTTTCACTCAAAAACACAAAAAACAGAAAAAAATCTGCGTTCACACGGAAATGCTGAGGGACTGAAAACGCAGTAGTATGCATACAAGTCTTTTGGTAGTCTGCTGCAGAAATAGCTGTGGGCTGATCATCTGGTGTATTAAATGGTCTTATCTGAGTGCAGAAGAGGAGCAATGAACTTTTTGTTAAAGGCAGTCAGCAGATTCAGCAGCACAAGAACAACGCGGTAAGTCCACCATTGAACTATTATTGCTGTCCGGTTCACAAAAGTTCCCACAACGAAAGAGGAATGCGCTCCAAACAGCTCCAGATTAAGAAATATATAAAGAAACAAAAAACTCAAAATATGGCAGTGAGCCTAAGCTATTGATAAAAAAGAAAACAAAACCTGTAAATACAGATTCAACAAACAGAAGCCCACAAATATGCTGAAATATACAATGAATATCCACACCAAACTTACAGTTCAAAAGTTTTCATAAAACCCTTATGTAAAGCTCCCTGAAGATGACACCGTCTGTTACACTGTTACCCCCTATTCACACGGGCCTGTCAGCGCCGCGGCCCGTGAGCGCCGCGCACTGCGCTGTTTTTCACTGCCATTCAAGTCAATCAGTGCATTCACACAGCCCACGCCGCGGTCTGTCTGTTTCGCTGCGAGTCTATTCTTGCCGGAGTACGCTGCAGAGACGCGTCAATCTCCACGGAGCAGATCGTTCCAAACAGGAAAACAGACACGAAAAACAATCAGAGTTTCCGGTCTTTTCAAAATAAAGCACCATGTTCAGCCTGTCGATCGTAAAATTATCCTCGTATATTAAAACTACAACACTGGCACAGGGCCAGCAGTCATCAGCGGGTCAGACCCAGAGGAAATCTGACGCCATGGACGAGGAAAAGTTTATATTGGAGGCAGAAAACCTTATAATTATATACGATACAACACATCCTTTATATAAGGACACCAACAGAGACTAAAAGGGAAGGACTGAATTAATGAAGCTCTGGGAGGACAGGTGAGTTTAACATACTAAATATCATGAAAGTAGTTGTCATGGGTGTGATTCCTGCAGGAACATGTGGTTCTCCTGTGATATTGTGTTCTTGCGTATCTGCTATGGAGTACGCTGAGCTCCGCTCCTGACGGACCGCGGCGCCGACGGACCGCGGCGCATACGGAGTATGTGTGAATCAGGGGTTAGTCCTTAAAACAAAATGCAATAAGTTGAAACTCTGTACTCGTTCATTCTACAAAGTGCATTAGACTAGAATGCTGATTTAAGCTCACCTTTTTTACCTTGAGAAATGAAATGCTGGCGCCCACAATCACACTACATCCAACGTAGTAATGCCTAAAACAATCCATCTTGTTACCATATGGACATAACACATTTCCTACAGTGTCATTTCACAACATACATATATATATATATATATATATATATATATGTGTGTGTGTGTGTGTGTGTGTGTGTGTGTGTGTGTTTGGTTTTAATCACTACTTCTTAATATTTTTCCACAAGAATACCAGAGCCGTCAACTCCAGTGCACCCACAAATTCTTCGCGAGCAATGTAAACAGGAAGAAAAGACCACTCTTCACTTGGGAGAGTAACTTTGTTGCTATTCAATGCTGCCACCTAGTGATCAACACCTGAATCTGCCTGTGGCGGTCCACTTACAACAGACCTGGGAAAATTATGGCCCGGGGGCCACATCCGGCCCTTTGGGCATCAATGTGTGGCCCGTGCGATGTCAATCATAAATTAGAACATGAATGGGAAAAAATAGTATGCTGTGCATGTAATACAGCTGTGTTGCTTTTATTTTGAAAAGGGTGATGTTTGCATTAATTCCATACGGATGCATTTGCAAGCATGAGCCCTGCAGTGAACCACAATGTTCACGTGTGATGTCCAGTGATAAAATTCAAATCCAAATACAGATCCTCCATCGATGATGATTACCTCTCAGCTGTCCTTCATGCAGCCATCTTGGAAACTCAGCCAGTTTTCAATGCACTTGTCAAGTCCAAGGTGGACTAGATTTCTCTTAGTGAAGAGTTCAAATGAAGTGAAAAATATTCAAGTTATTGTTTTTTCTTTTTTGTATAAAGTTGATACAAAGGTTTCAGTATTTGTGGAGACTTACAAGCTAAACGTAAAATGAAATACTGATGGAGTGATTGTTTTGGTTTTACCGTTTATTACTTCTGTCGTTGTATTTTCCTGTTTGACCTGCCCTTCACTTTCACATATTTACAGATGTTCCTGATTCTTCTGGTTATTAATAGCAGCTAATCAAAATATAAGTAAGTTCACAGTGAGTAGAATTAAGTTCATGATATTGTTGGTGCAGCCCTCTGACACAATTCAGTTTTCTCATTTGGCCCCTTATAAAAATTAATTGCCCACCCCGATTTAGAGAATATAAAGACATAAAGATAGTCATTATTTTCGTTGGGACCCAGTTTTGATTTAACCTTACGCATGGTGCGAGCATTGTGTTGTGTTTGATTAAAAGTAAAATCTTTTATGTTTATGATGCTGGCTTGAGAGCTCTTTTTGGTTTTCTTTGTGCAAGGTTTGTTGCTTACTACTTCAGAGATAGTCTTTATAGAAAAGGCTTTTCTATTTATCCTGTGAAAGTTCTCCCTTGTGTGAGTTTAATGCTGACTTGATAAAAGTGAAGCACTATAAAGTTACTTGGCTAAGAGAAAATCCAGCCTCATAGTACAGGCCTCAGGTTTGATAATTAATTAAACCTCACATCATTTCAACGTATGACAAGGAAATTAGCAGGTTTTAGTGAATTTGGGCTCCACACAATGGTTGTTATCGCTCAACAGCCCCCATGAGCTGCCTACATATAGCTTATAGCATATAGCTTCTCTCTCTCTCTCTCTCTCTCTCTCTCTCTCTCTCTCTGCTCTGTCAACAGGAATAGACTTGAGCCCTTCCTGATGGAGAATTTATGTTGAGCAACCTGGAAAAGAAGAAAACTAAGTTGTTTTGCTCACACTCTTAACCCTACAGTTAGAATGAAACATCTAACTTTCATTGGTAAATGGTCTCAAGCCTCCTATTGAGTTTTGCATGTAATGGCTCCCGATTGGCCACAATATCCATCTTGCTTGCACACATTATTATTTATTGTGGTAATAAAGCGATCACTTCCCTGTCACGTCTGTTAAGTTCACATCATTTTTGCACATTCATGTTTGATGTTTCTTGTCTTCCTTGTTTTTTTTTTTAAATGATTAACTCTGGTCTCTGTTTCAGATCTGTTCCTGTCTGCCCTGCCCCTGTCTGTCACACTTGTTTCCTGATTGTCCTCCCCAGCTGTGTCTCATTACCTCTCATTACTTCTTGTATTTAACCTCATGTGTGTACCACTGGCTTGTTGCCAGTTTGTTATATGTCACCGTCTTTGTTCCAGTCATGTTTCATAGTCTTGTCATAGCCGTGTTTTGATCCTTGGGTGCGTCTCAAAGCGCCAAAATGCAGTCTCCTCTCTCCTCCGCGGCACCGGAAGTACTTTCTGAGTCGCCATATTGAAGGGTGTCCCAAAGCGTTATTTGTGGCCAGAGGAGAGAGGAGGGAGGAGGTTGATCGGAGGAGCGATAATCAAGGAGACACAAGAGCTGCCTTTGCGGAAGTCTTTTCACCGTCAGACACGCCCCCATATGGGATATCACTCACTGATTGGACGCTGCAGCAGCTCAGCCTTGAAACTCTGAAACTTCTGATCACTGGAGTTTAATGAGAGCAAATAGACGGAGCTGAAAACAGTCAGTATCCAGAGGATAATCCTGAAACAGCTCATAAAGCTGGAGTTAAAAAGACTGATGTGAGTTTAAAGCTCAAAATACTGAAGACAGCCGTCATCAAATCAATATAACAGAGGATCACTGAGGAGTTTATAAAAGTGTTCAGGTCAAATTCATCATCTAACAGAAAAATAATTCATAGAGTGAAATAAAAAAGATTGAAAATAAATATTGGTGATCAGTTATTTCTCTCCTTCATTTTCTTGTTGACTCACGTTTTCTTTATGAAGAGAATTTAAGTCTGAGAGAAAAAACAGCTGTGAGGTTTGTAAAGAGTAACAGGATTTCTGTTTTCACTGAGATCTAATAAATAATATCCAGAGTTCCTGAGATATCATAAACTAGGTTATATTAATAAGTTTCAGGGTTCACCATCAGATACACTCTAGGCTGAATAATTACTAAATAATCTAATAATGACGCATTTTAGCGGTAAAGTGATCCGTGTGCTTCTAAACAGTTCACAGAATAAACAGAGGTCAGGTTTTCTTCATGTGAAAGTGTTTGTTAAACAGGTTCAAAACACAGACAAAGATCTGTTACTGTTTTTATTTGATTAGAGTTATTACAGCGCACATGAGCAGACACACAAACAGCTGTTAGAGCTGACTGATGATCCAGAGGTGATCAGCTGTTAGAGCTGACAGATGATCCAGAGGTGATCAGCTGTTAGAGCTGACTGACAGATGATCCAGAGGTGATCGGCTGTTAGAGCTGACTGACTGATGATCCAGAGGTGATCGGCTGTTAGAGCTGACTGACAGATGATCCAGAGGTGATCGGCTGTTAGAGCTGACTGACTGATGATCCAGAGGTGATCAGCTGTTAGAGCTGACTGACAGATGATCCAGAGGTGATCGGCTGTTAGAGCTGACTGACTGATGATCCAGAGGTGATCAGCTGTTAGAGCTGACTGACAGATGATCCAGAGGTGATTGGCTGTTAGAGCTGACAGATGATCCAGAGGTGATCAGCTGTTAGAGCTGACAGATGATCCAGAGGTGATCAGCTGTTAGAGCTGACTGACAGATGATCCAGAGGTGATCGGCTGTTAGAGCTGACTGACAGATGATCCAGAGGTGATCAGCTGTTAGAGCTGACTGACAGATGATCCAGAGGTGATCAGCTGTTAGAGCTGACTGACAGATGATCCAGAGGTGATCGGCTGTTAGAGCTGACTGACAGATGATCCAGAGGTGATCGGCTGTTAGAGCTGACTGACAGATGATCCAGAGGTGATCGGCTGTTAGAGCTGACTGACAGATGATCCAGAGGTGATCGGCTGTTAGAGCTGACTGACGGATGATCCAGAGGTGATCAGCTGTTAGAGCCGACTGACGGATGATCCAGAGGTGATCAGCTGTTAGAGCCGACTGACAGATGATCCAGAGGTGATCAGCTGTTAGAGCCGACTGACATGATCCAGAGCTGATCGGCTGTTAGAGCTGACTGATGATCCAGAGGTGATCGGCTGTTAGAGCTGACTGATGATCCAGAGGTGATCGGCTGTTAGAGCTGACTGACAGATGATCCAGAGGTGAGCAGCTGATGCCGTCATCACCAAAACATGTCACGTCATTTCGCGTCTGGTGGGAGGGACTAAGACGCAAGTGAACGACGCAAGTGGAGGTACCAAGGATTGACATTTGGCGCTTTGAGACCAACCCCTTGTCTGTTTTTTGATTGTTAGTCTTTTCACCTCACTTTTGCCTGATACCTTTGCCTGATTGGACTGACTTCCTGTGTACCAAACTCTGACTGTCAAATCCTTTTTGCCTCTTGAAACTTTTTTTGGAGTTTTGCATTTGTGTCCACTTCTGGGTCAATGTTCATGACATTCCCAGTGTAGAATCATCCTTAACATACATTTACAAATATTCCCCATTTTATTTGACACCAGAGTCAGGTCTAATATTGACACTGTTCCTCTTTTTACATTGATTCTGGTTCCTTTTCCATTAATACAAACCAAATGTCTCTCATCCATCATTTCTTCAACTATACTCCCGCTATCATCTGTAAGATTACTGCCCCATAAGCTGTTAGATGCATTAAAATCCCCACACCAAATTCTCTTTTATGTACTGTACCTGCTATTTCTTTGAATGTATCATAAGATAATTTCCTACATGGATAGTAGAAATTTATTATTTTCCATTTTTTTCCATCTGTGAGCTACAGAGATCCTCTAGAACACACTCTATCTCTTTTGGTGAGGTGATCTCTCTGCAGGCCAACCCATCTTTGATAAATGTGGTACATTATCAGCCATTAAGGTTATCATCTCTGTCATGTCTAACTGTGCTGAATCCAGGGATTCTTAAATCTATCTGTGGTTTCAACCAAGTTTCCTGAACAAACAACATCTGGAACTACTTCCAGATCATAGGTATATCTTTTAAGCTCCTATCCATTCGCAAACAAACTTCTGTCATTCTTCTGAAGTATGTGTATAACCATGATTAGTGCATTAAACCACATCTTTTGTGTTTTATACTGTTTCTGCTACTGCCAGTAGTGTATCTGATCTGCTTTAATTTCTGTCATGTCAAGGAATTTCCCTGCTGCCTCTACATATTACAATACATATTGTGTTTAATATGTATCGCTTTTCTACTTGTTTACTGCTACATTGATGCTACATTGATGCTACATTGATGCTACATTGATGCTACATTGATGCTACATTGATGCTACATTGATGCTACATTGATGCTACATTGATGCTACATTGATGCTACATTGATGCTACATTGATGGCATGGCAGATAAAGGCCACAAAGTTCTCTTTATTCACCACCATGGTGCTGTCATCCACTTTACATTTGTGTGTGCACGTTCTTTGCTCCAATACATAGGGCACTCCTGTTAGGGTCTGATTTTCTCTGAGTGGTTGCTCTCTGCACTCTATCCCTCTGTCCCCTTCATACTGTATGTTCCCTCCTTTCTTACTCTTCAGAGTTACTTCTTCAGAGCTTCCGTGTGTGAGATATTCCCCATAATTTTGACTCTCTGGGCTTCCCTTGCTTCTTTCTGAACTATGTATTCTCTGTATGCAGCCATGTGATCTCCTCCACAATTACAGCATTTCACTTGAGCATCTTTTCCACTTTAACAATATGTCCCATTCTTTGACATATGAAACATCTGATCAGTTTAGGTATGTACTCTCTCACACTGCAATATATTTGGAAAATAGACATATTTTGCAATGTTGTTTTCAAACTGCAGTTTTACTGCCAGAGTGTCTTTCTTTTTTTTTTGAACAAAGTTTTATTCATATATCAAGCTTTACAATATGTACAATCCTTACAAATTTTTTACAAATTTCTTTATGTAGAAAGCTCCATAACTTTTATACCATAAAGAGAAAGGAAAAAACAAAAAAAAAAAATGAACAAATGAACATAACTATTCGGCAAACTGGTACCTCAAATCAGTGTACTGTTGTAAGAAAGAAAAGGTCACATTTTTTTCTATCAGCTTACACTTATTTTAATAATTATAATAATTATATATATATATATATAAAAGAAAAAGACAAATATTAACTCCCCACACCAGACTCTCAAATGCTACTGTCAAATTCAAATATATTTTCACTGGATTCCACCTCTTCTTAAACAAAACAGTGGTAAGGTTTAGGTTTGCTGTTATTTTTTCCATTATATAGACCCTCACTATTCTTTCCTTCCATTGATTTATTGTTGGAGGAAGCGGTTTATACCAGGAGATAGTTATCTTTTTTTTTTTGCTATCAAAACAAGAATTTTCAAAAGATATTCTTTATCCTTATTTAAAAAGTTAACAGGGAGCACCCCAAAGACAAAAATCAGTGGGTCAAGTTCAATGTGAGTGTGTAATATTTTGGAAAGTTCCCCCCTAATTCCCTCCCAGAATGACTTCAGTTTGGGACAATCCCAAAAAATGTGTGTGTGATCTCCAACTTGCCCACAGTGTCTCCAACATAAATTTGTTTTCGTTTTGTCAAATTTAGAAATAATAAATGGGGTTTTAAAATATCTAACGTTCACTTTCCATATGAACTCTTTCCATGTTGGGCTACTTGTCAATTTGTGTCCATTTTCGCACAATTGTTCCCATTCTTGTTCCCCAATCACAACATTCATTTCTAGTTCCCACTTCTCCTTTACCCAAAGAGTACTCCCTGATATATCCAAATGTAAGCATTTGTAAAGATTCGACACAATCTTATCACATTTATCTTTTTTCATAATCTTTATGAAAAACCTTTCCAAGTCAGTAGCTTGTGTTTGAAGAGATGACCATTCTTTATGTGACATCAAATAACTTCTCAACTGCAGATATCTGTAAAAGTCAGAAGAAATCAAACCATATTTCTCCTGAATTTGATTAAAGGATTTTAAGTGTTCTCCCTCAAACAAATCATCAATAACCATAAGACCCTTCCTTTCCCATTCACGAAACCGGGAATCCAGTTGACCAGGCAAAAAATCTAGAATGTTAGAAATTTTCATAGCCCTAGATATAAACTTAGGAATGTTTATCTGTTTTCTAATACTACTTAACACTCTATGAGTGCACTTCATCCAGGTATTTGTGATTTTATGTTTGGTCCATAACTCTGTTGAGCAAAACACATAAGACTGCAGTGAAAATTTGGGGCATGCATTTTGCTCCAGAGTTAACCATGTAGTCTCCTTACTCTGTTTTATCCATTCCACTACACCACGTAATTGAGCTGCCCAGTAGTATAGCTTCAAATTAGGTAGATTAAGACCTCCACATGCTTTACTACTGGTCAGCTGTGTAAAATTAACTCTAGGTTTTCTTTTTTGCCATATAAAGGCAGAAATCATTTTATGTATCTTTTTAAAAGTAACAGATGGAATCCAGATAGGAAGGGACAAAAACAGGTACAGAAACCTGGGAAGAACATTCATCCTAATGGTCTCGATTCTACCAAAAAAAGAAAGTGGTAATATTTCCCATCTCTGTAAGTCTCTTTGAATTTGATCAACCAGTTTCCCATAATTTGCCTTGTACAGTTGAGAGGCATCTGAAGTAATAATAATTCCTAAATATCGAAACCCATTAGGAGACCATTTAAATTTAACCTTTTTAGATAATTCCGATGGCCAAACCCCCTTTATCATCATGGCTTCTGATTTTGACTCATTAACTTTGTACCCTGAAACATCACTGAAATCCTTTAAACAATTTAAAAGTGCAGGAACAGAAGTCAATGGATCTCTAATATACAAAATGACATCATCAGCGTATAATGATAACTTGTGGGTCCTAATCTTATCTGATATACCTAAAATCGAAGGATCATTCCTTATTAATTCTGCCAAGGGTTCTATGCTGATAGCAAACAAAATTGGTGATAAACAACACCCTTGGCGTGTTCCTCTTTTCAAGGGAAAAGGTTCGGATATGTGACCATTGACACGTACTCTTGAGGAAGGATTTGTATACAATACTTCAAACCACTCAATAAAACTTTTATTGAAACCCATTTCAACCAAAACATGTTTCAGGAATGTCCAATCTACCCGGTCAAATGCCTTCTCAGCATCAAGGCTGAGAAGCATTGATGGGTGATGATCCTCTTGAGCTGTTGTGATTATATTCAGTGTACGTCTTATATTATTTATTCCTAGTCTTTTTGGTATGAATCCTGTCTGATCAGGGTTAAAGAGTTTATTAATAATCCAGAGTGTCTTTCAAAACGCCATCCCTTCTGCTCGTAATCCTGGTAGCATTGATCACTTTCCCTCCTTTGACTTCTTTTTTGATATCATGAATAGGCACAATGAGTGGTATCCCTGAGATTACTCATTTCAGCCCTGCAAGAGCTCCAGCCAGCCAACAATTTTCAGCCCCCAACTGAATCTGCTTCTTCTGCTGGATCTGACTCCACATTTTGCTTTCTTCTTCTACGGTCATTACCTGATGTCAATCAACCCATGATGTGTTCTTAAAATAGCGAAAAATATCTGCTGTCTACAGCAGGAGTAAACCTGGGAAAACACCAACCAATCCTAGTGTTTTGGATCCAATTTATTAAACCAATCAAATCCCATCCTGCTGTTCTGCCCTCCTCCTGTGTGTACATTTCTCCAGTGTGCTCTAGCCCTGATTCAATACACATAACCAAGAGGGATCCAAGTAGTCTGTGGTTCTGAATCAGTCACCATCATATGATCGCTAATCAGCAGCGCTCCTGCATGTGAGCGGGGGTGTCATTTTGGAGGAGCTGAGTGTGGGAGGGCGAGGCTAAACGAAGTCCTGAGGAGATGCTACATTCAAATTCATGCTAGTTTTCTGTGACTACCAACCCTGCCTTTAACTAAACCACATTCATTTACACACTGTATGATCCCACTAAACTTTTTTCTGGCTGTTTTATGTTTGGACCACTGAAAGAACTGAAAAAGTCTCTTCTCTTGTTATTATACGTCACACAACTTTACTCAGGAAAGTTTTTTTTTCCTTTTCCAGACCTGTGATCCTCTGTTTCCCTCTTTTACCCTCCAGTCACTGAAAGATGGGTAGTGGTTTTTCTATAGGTGCCTCCCCTCATCAAGTCTACCTGAGTGCTCCTCCCTTACTGATTGCACATGTAGCCTTCTAATGAGTGTTTTGTCTTCATTTTTGCTCAGTAGAATCTGTAAATCTCTTTTCTTTATCCTGGGTGCTTGTTTAGCCAGAATTACTACCTGGTCATTATCCAAGCAGGTTAACACAGACATGCTGTTAGATGCTAAAACTGTCTGATGCTGTTTTCTAATATCCACTGCACAGCTGTTAATACAGCAACAAGTTTGGTTGTTGAGAGATGGTCTGATAATCTGTTCTTTGTGGATATCTCTTGTTCTGAAAAGTAAACAGCCACTCACACACATCCTGTATTTGAATCTTTAGAATCATCTGTGAACATGAATGCAGAGTTTGGATCCTTTTGATCCAGGTTAACACTGAGAGTTTAACACCGAAGCCCGCTGAGTCTGCGTGTTAGATCCTTTTTATGGATCCAGCGTGGCTCTGCTGTGTGGGACTCAGGCAGGAGCATGTTCTGGGTCTGATAGCATGATGCATTGTTCTTCGCTCCTCCACTAGATGGTAGCATTACCAAAGAAGGTATGCCTCTACTCCAGTCAGGTAGATGTGTCCCTGTCCTCCTGAAAGATTTAGTGAGAGCCTCAACATGACTATGAGCCATCTACCACAGGAACATCTCCCTCTCTGCTCAGGTGAAGAAAACAGACTGCTGGACTCACCTGCAGATCAGCTTTACCTCCAGGCCCTCTGACTCATTGAAACCTGTGCACCAAGGTTCACCTAAACAGTGTATGGATTTTGACATAAATGTTGGATTAATAGTTAAATTGAAGAGACATGCATGTTGTGTTTTAAGAGCCTTAAAACTCAATGTAAAATCTAAACCAAAGTTTGGACAGAGATGAAGAGCTCTGCTCCAAACGTCTGTGCTGTAATAAAGTCAAACTGAGTGATCAGAGTGCTGTCAGTTTATATTGTCCTATGAATGAATTTTGGATAATCTCATGAATTACTAATTAACAGAGTCACAGCTTGCTGACAGCATTCCGTCCTGGATTTTACTACAGTAACAGTGTCACTCTGAGCCTGGATGTATTGTTTAAATTCTTTTTATTTCTAAAGAATAACTGTCTGCCCCTCCATTGTAAAGTAGGCTGCACAGCAGGGTTTCTCCTGTTTCTCCATGTTTGTGATTGGTCAGACGCTGCAGACTCCACCCCTTTAATGCGCGCCCTGATCCAGACTGGAAATCTCTGGGTTCACTGAGTGAGTTGATATCAAGCTTATCAAGACTGAGAATGACTCATTAATTCAACCCAGGTAACAGTGAGATCCTGGATGTGTTCATCCAGCTTCATAGTACAGGCCTCTGTATCACTGCCGAAAGGACTGTTTTCCCCACTACACACTGACAGTATCTTTACAGTGAACCAGTAAGTGACATGGTATAACCATACACTCATTTTTAGCACATTGTCAATATGTAATTCTGAAGTTGGTTTTTCTTATATTGTTTAAATCCTAGACATACACTCCCCTCCAAAAGTATAAGAACAGGGAGGAAGTTCCTTTAGATGTGCTGTAGACTGAAAACATTTGGCATATGAAGAAGAATATGAGTCAAGAGATCAACATTTCAGCTTTTATTTCCAGATATTTACATCTGGATCTAATCCACACCTTAGGAGATGTCATTATTTGTACCAGAAAGCCAAATCTTTAGGTGAGTAAAAGTATTAGAAGAGACTTAAAATACAAAAATAAAAAAAACTGAAGAAGACTCAGTATCTAATTGAAAATCCTTTGGATGTTATGACTGCATCAAGCCTGTGACCCAGTGACATCACCAACGTGTTTCAGTCTTCTTTTGTGGTGCTTCTTCAAGCTTCACTGCAGCCTGTGTCAGCTGTTGTTTGTTTTGTTCTTTAGCAGGTTAAATGCATGCTCTATAGGGTTTATGTCTGGAGACGGAAGTGGTCAGTTTAAAACCGCCCACCTTTTGTTCCTGATAGACTCCATTGTGGTTTTGGGGAGGGGGGGGGGTGATCTTGCTGCATCACAGTCAGTTTGGCCACATCTTTTCTTTTTTTTTAAATTGGCAGATGAAATGTTTCTGTAGACATCTGAGTTCATTTTCCTGCCATCACTGGTTACATTATCGATAAGAAGAAGCCATGGAGGCCAAGCCATGACATTACTGCCACTGTTTTACAGGTGAGCTTGTGTCTTTGGGATTATGTGGACATCCTTTTGCTCTCCAAACTTTAGCATTTCCAACACTTCAGTAAAAGTTCATCTTTGTCTCATTAGTCCATAAAACTTTGTCCCAGGATGTTTGAGGCTTGCCTCTGTACTCCTTGGCAGCCTGGTCTTCCTATTCTTCTTGCTAGTGATTGGTTTGCATCTTCTTGTGTAGCCTCTGTACTTCTGTTGGTGAAGCCTTCTTCAAATAGTAAATTTTGATACATTCACTCCTGCCCTCTGGAGGTTGGTGCTGGTATTACTAACAGTTGTTTTAGGGTCTTTCTTTACAGCTCTCAAAATGTTTCTGTCATTATCTGCTGTTGTTTTCCTTGGTCTCCCTGTCCATAGTCTCTTTCTCTGTACACATGGTTTCTTTCTTCTTCAGGACACTCCAAATGGTTGTTCTGGCTATGGCCAATGTTCATGCAATGACTCTGATTGAGTTTCCTTCTTCTCTCAGTTTCACAGTTGCTTGTTTGTAACTCATAGAAAGTTTTCAGGTTTTCATGTTGGTTATACCTCTAACTATAAATGCAGTCTGAACAGGCAAAACCCAAATCTGAAATGAGTGTTGACATCCAGTGTTATTTAGTGTTTGTGATCAATGTAATAAGACACACCTGGGCAACAAAACACACCCATTAGTCACATGTTTGGACGTTGTGTGAAATGTAAATAAAAACAATACAATGATTTGTAAGTCCTGTTTAACCTTTTTTCAATTGAATACACTACAAAGGCAAAATATTTATTGTTAAATCTAATCCATTTTATTACTTTTTTTGTCAATATTCACTCATATTGAATATGATGGCTGAAAGAAGTTCCTAAAAAGCTGGTTCAGGCTCATGTTTCCACTGTGTTCCATCACCTTTCCTTTGAACAACACTCAATAAGTGTGTGTGAACTGAGGACACTAATTGTTGAAGCTTTGGAGGTGGAATTCTTTACTGTTCTTGACTGATGAACAACTTCAGTTGATCAACAGTCAGGGGTCTCTGTTGTTGTATTTTGTGCTTCATAATGCTCCATACATTTTCAATGGGAGACAGGTCCTGACTGCAGGCAGGCCAGTCTAGTACCTGCACTCTTTTACTACAAAGCCACGCTGTTGTAACAGGTGCAGAATGTGTCTTGTCATTGTCTTGCTGAAATAAGCAGGGACGTCCCTGAAAAAGACGTGGCTTGGATGGCAGCATATGTTGCTCCAAAACCTGTATGTACCTTTCAGCATTAATGGAGCCTTCACAGATGGTCAAGTTAGCCATGCCATGGGCACTAACACACCCCCATACCATCACAGATGCTGGCTTTGAGACTTTGACCTGAGAACAATCCAGATTGTCCTTTTCCTCTTTGGCCTGGAGGACACCACGTCCATGATTTACAAAAACAATTTGAAATGTGGAGTCAGTCCATCTCAGATGAGCTCTGGTCCAGAGAAGCCGGCGGTGTTTCTGGGTGTTGTTGATATATGTCTTTGTCTTTGCATGGTAGAGTTTGAACTGTCACTTGTAGATGTAGTGATGAACTGTGTTAACTGACAATGGTTTTCTGAAGTCTTCCTGAGCCCACGTGGTAATATCCTTTACACAATGATGTTGGTATTTAATGCAGTGCTGCCTGAGGGGTCAAAGGTCACGGGCATTCAGTGTTGGTTTTCAGCCTTGCTGCTTATGTGCAGAGATTTCTCCAGATTCTCTGAATCTTTTGATGATATTATGGACTGTAGATGAGCAAATCCACCAATTCTTTGCAACTGTATGTTGAGAAACATTGTTCTTAAACTGTTGGACTGTTTGCTCACACAGTTGTTCACAAAGTGGTGAACCTCTTCCGATACTTGCTTGTGAACAACTGAGCCTTTCAGGGATGCTCCTTTTAAACCCAATCAATCACTCACCTGTTTCCAGTGAACCTGTTCACCTGTGGAATGTCCCAGTGCTTTAGGAACGTGTCGTGTAGGAACGCAGGCATCAAATTCAAAATGAGTGAATATTTGCAGAAAAAATAATAATAATTTAAAAACAGTAAAATGTATCAGTTTGAACAATAATGTCTTGTTTTTCTGCAGTGTATTCAGTTGAATATAGGTTATACACGATTTGGAAATCATTGTATTCTGTTTTATTTATGTTTTACATAACATGCCAACTTCATTGGAACTGTGGTTGTAAATGCCTGGAGATAAAATCTGAAATGTTGATCTGGTGTCCCTTATTTATCTTTTGATGTCAAATCTAAACGTTATAGCAAAAATAAAGAAGTTTGCCTCATTCTTCTCATACTTTTGGAGGTGAGTTTACTTCTGTAATATACTGTAAGATGTGGAATGTTCACAGAGGGGCTGTGGGGACTGCAGCCTTGACTCTTATTATCAGGTCAAATTAATAATCCCAGGCTAAAGTGAAGTCACATCAGGGCTGAAATAGTTTAATGTGACTTTTATATGATATGACATCAGGGGTAAATGCAGTTCATCATCCTTTCTCATGTGGATTGATGTCAGGGGTAAATATTGGGTGGACAAGTTCAGGTTCTGTCTTTGACCAGTAGAAACCTGCTGGGTCTCAGGGCCGTCTGTGGGGGCTTCTTCAGTTCATCCCTGGATTTCTCAACATCATGTTTGCTTTCACTGATTTACTCAGAGAAGATGTGTGTGTGTAGGGGGGGCAGCTACATGTCCACCTGTTTTACACACACACACACACACACACACACACACACACACACACACACACACACGCACACACACACACACACACACACACACACACACACACTGTGACAGGAAACAAAGGTCACATTAAACGTGTCACCCTGTTGATATGACTCTGCTTAGGTGAGGGTGGCTTCTTCCTGTCACATGACGTTTTGACCTCAGTGACTCAATAACATGTTTTTATACATCGGCTCATCTTCATTAGGACACATCAGCTACACATACTGTGTGACCACTCTCTGTGTGGCCACAAGCTCTGTGTTAATATTGTTTATCATGTCAGAGCTCAGGTCAGTTTATCAGTCAAACATCAGTTTTATGGCTCTGAAGGAATCCCCCAGTTTGAGTCTCTGTTTGATCCTGCTCACATCAAACCCTCAGGTGTGTCCCAATCAAACTCATAGTCTCTCCGATGTGTGTTGTTATGCTTCACCTGTAGTAACCCCTATCTGAGTCAACCGGGGTCAGGGCTGAGTATGACCAGGGCTTATGTTTGAACACATCCAGCTTCTGTTTCTGTCTTCAGGGACACAGCTGGTCCTTTGTCAACAGGTGTGGTAATTATTATGAGCTGTGGTCAGCTACCAGCATGATTCTCCAATCATCAACCAGATAAACAGTCTGCTTACAATCAGGTATCAGATAAGTGAGAGTCACACACAAACACACACACACACACACACACACACACACACACACACACACACACACACACACACACACACACACACACACACACACACACTCTTGTGTCAGCCACCACCTCCATAGGGTCCACAGGGTCCAGGACTGAGGTGGTCTTCTTCACCAGTCTGTTCAGTTCCTCTCTCTCCTGTATCCTGTCTGCTCACAGCAGGTGAAATCCTTCAATGTGTTGTTCGTGTACGGTGTCAGCTCTCTTAGCTGCATTAGCATGGCTAGCTCGTCCATCTAATTGTAAATAGCTCTTACATTCTCCAAAACAATGGAAGGCTAGGTTGATGTTGTCTCTGGCTAGGTTGATGTTGTTTCTTCGTAGCTCACACCATAGTACCGGCCTCGCCTCCTCCTCAGCTCACAGGCAACTTTTGGCAACTATGGTCCCATTGTCTCATTATTGTATCGTCCCATTGTAAATGGTAAATGGTAAATGGACCAGTACTTATATAACGCTTTTTTAGTCTTTCTGACCACTCAAAGCGCTTTACACTGCTAGGTTCATTCACCCATCCACACCACATTCACACAGTGATGCCAGAATGATCTATCATGACCGTCAGTTTTTCTAACACATTCATACACATTCACACCCCACTGACCAACAGTGGGTTCAGTGTCTTGCTCAAGGACTCTTGAAGACACTGCAGGAGCTGGGAATCAAACCCTCGATCTTCCGTTTGAGAGGTGACAACTCTACCACTGATCCACAGTTGCCCCATTGTCTCATCGTCTCATTATAGTTTGGTCCCATTTTCTCATGGTCTTTATTGTCTTCTGGTCTTATTATCTTATGGTCTCATTATTTTATGATCCCATCGTCTCATTGTCGTATTGCCTTCTGGTCCTGTCTTCTGGTCCCCTCATTGTCTTACAGTCCCATTGTCTCTTGGTCTCATTATTGTATGCCCCCATTGTCACATGGTCCTGTTGTCTTGTGGTCCTGTCTTATGGTCTCCTTCTTGTTTTCTGGTCTCCTTGTCTTTTTTCCATGCCATGAGGTTTAATGTCTGTAAAGTTTTTATTTTGCACATACTGATTCCATGATTTTGGTTTCCTGTTTTATTTTGAAGTGTCTAACCCTTGTCTCTGTTTTCTAGATTTGTTCCTGTCTGCCCTGCCCGCGTCTGTCACACCTGATTCTGGATTGTCTTCCCCAGCTGTGTGTCATCACCCCTCATTACCTCTTGTATTTAACCTTATGTGTGTCACTGTCTCGTCGCCAGTTCATTGTACCTCACAGTCCTTGTTCCAGCATTTGTCATAGTCTAGTCTTGCTGTTGCGAACCTTGTTTGATTCTTGTTTAAGCCTTTTGCCTCATGTTTTGGCTACCTCTGCCTGTTCAGATTGAATACCTGTGTTTTGAACTCTGCTTGTCTGACTGTCTTGATTTGCCTCAAACCCTGCCTGGCTAATTATCTCCTCAGTGTACCAAACTTGGATTGTCTTATTAAACCCTCTTTGCCTTTTGGAATCTGTCTGCGAGTTTGCATCTGTGTCCTTTTCTGGGTCTGAGTTCTGACATGAGGTTGCTGTGTTTTTATCTCTTATGGCTTTGCTGACCTTTTGTGTCAGTAATTTTGGGTTATATGAGTTCATTAGAGTTGTGAAGTTTTGAGTTTGTTACACTTTGTCTACTTTTGGATTTTGTTTTCACTTATATGTTTGGTGGGTCTGCACCTGTGGAGACAGCTGAAGTCAGGGTTTGGACAGTGCTGTCCATATCCCACAGAAACACCAGGACAGAGGGATGGAGCTGCTGCTGGCAGCTCTTGTTTGGTGCACCGGCTGTCTGGTGCATTGTGGCATTTCTAATAGGTGGTGTGCAGACATAGCCTTCCTGGGGGGCGGTCGTGATAGAAACTTGAGGTGTCGTGTGGGCTCTCAGTTTGACACCTTACTCACTCACTCACTCACTCAGCCAGCTAACAGGTTGTGATCAGATACAGCTGAGGTGGAGGACAGGACAGCTGTTGACAACAGGCTTTCTTCTCCTGCTTCCTGAGGGGTTACACATCAAAACATACTAGATAACATATGATTTCTGTGGTTGATGTCTTTCTGTGTTCAGTGTCAGGCACTTAGCTTGAAGGAAAACAACAATGAAACCTGAGGAGCAGAAAGTTTTTCATTCATTCTGACTGAGAAAACAAATGTCAGCTGCACAGAGGAGAGGAGATTTATAGCTTGACAACATGAGGTGGTGATTTATATTTGAGGGCTTTAGAAAAGTTTTGGTTGGTTCATACTGATTGCAAAAGTCTTTGTTAGTCTGAAGCGCCAACCTGACCGGACTCAAAAGCTGAATACAGTATGTAAGGAGTGACTTGTGAGGCTGGGTGGGAGACAGACAGGTGCTATATCATCAGCATATTTAAGGAGTCTGTAACCTCCTCTTCTGTCTACCACTTCTTTGTTTTGTTTTGTTTTTTTAAAGATGTTCCCTCCTGCCTTAGAATTTGAACTCAACATAGAGACTTCTTTTAGCTACAAACTTCTTCCATCCAGGCTCAATTCTCAGCAAACCATGCCTTTTCTCCATCTTTACAACATAGGACATTTTCTAGGAGGGCTGAAAGATTTATAGACTCAACCTTTCCATCTTTTCAACAGCTAGTTAAAAGTTTTCATCACCTCAAGGCCACTTCATTAGGTACCTCCAAATTTAGAATTTAGTTTAAGCTTTGGGTCCAATCCTATCCCCTCTTCCACCTTAGACTTAGATACTTTCCTGTATCCTTTCCATCATTTAAAGGTGTAATATCTGTCATTTACTCTAGTTTTCCTAAAATCAGCTCAAACGCCACTTAAAATACCCTCAAAATATTTTGGTCGACTAGTTTGGGACAGAAAATTTCCAGTGGTGTTTGAAGGATATCAAGCAGAGGGTACATCCATCTGTGTGTATTACTGGCCTTCTCTCACAAACTGAGAATGAGATTTTTGCTGTATTGTCCAAGGTCACAGGTTGTTCTGAATGCTCTCACTGCTTTGTTAGCTGTGTTGACCCCTGCACTTTGTTTTCCCTCAAATGAAAAAGTTCCTGGTTCTACTCCCAACCCTGCAGACCAGGAGGCTGATTCTGCTGAGATGGAAAAGGTAAAAGAACTCTGATCCCTGTGTAAGACCACCAGTCCAGGTCAAAGACTGTTCCTGTGCTGTGGTGTGTTTTCCCTGAGCTGGTCTTTTACATAAGAGGACAGCAGTACATCTCATGTAAAGAAGCAGAAATGTTGTAATGGCATATGTGGGCTGACAGTTTCATTATGTGTGTTGTACCTGTGTGACACACCCCTCTGTGTTTATTGCATCAGTACAAAAGGACTGTGACACTTTGCTCTGCAGGTTCTGGAAACAGTTTGCTTAGAAAGCAAAGCAGGACTTTGAGTTTGTATTCAGTCACACCTTATCCTCTGAACTCAGAGCTGACAGCAATGCAGTAAATTCATCTGCTTCCAGCTCTTCCTTAGCAGCTCAGTTTAATCTATGAGGCAGTTTCAGTCCTGGCTGCTTGTTCTCATCCTCTTCATTCACTGACTGCAATAGCTCATCTGGTTTCATCCTGATGAAGGATTACAACAGGTAAATGAAGCAAGATTCAAACCACCACAGCCTGTTGCTGCCTTTTGGCATTTGAAAGAACTGAATCTTAGCTGTCAATCTATGCTATGTAAAGTTTAAAAACTTAAAAAAAACTTTTCCTGAGATTGAATGTCTGAATGTTGCCTGCACTGAAATGCAATAATGAATGAATTATCAATACATTTTACACACCATCTTATACTTCTGATATCTGTCACTGCCATTTCACCTTTACTGTTCTCATCATCATCCTCATCCCCAGGCTCATGGTCACTTTCATTCTTATTTTTATAAGTTTGCCTGCAGCTCATCATCTTTATCACTTCAGTTCTTCTTCTTCCTCACTAAAATCAACTGAGAATACTCGTTCTACCTTCTTCCCCCTTGGACAGCCATAGAGTGATGTTACATTCATTCTGTAAATGAACGAAAATCATGTGGAAAATAAAAGCATGTGGTTTGCAAAGAAGGCTCACAGAGTTCACTGTTATAGTAGACGAGAGTCTCCAGCCCGTATAAAAGTCTGAGCTCTACTAAAACTAACATCAAATTTCTCCAGGTTATAAATTGTAGAGATACAAAGAATATTTTGGTGACTGGTTTGATTTTGAACAGGATGTAAAGCTATAGACACAATAGAAATGTTGTCATAGTGAATCTTTAATGGTACAGTGTTTATTTGGAATTGGGGTTGTACATGAAACTATTAGAAATTTGCCTTTTCTTGCCCATAAATATGTTTACTTTTTTTCTGACTGAGAGAGGCAAAAAAAGTAAATAAAAAAAGTTAAACAAACGAAAAAAAACAAACAAATTAATTAATTAATAAAAAAGAAAAGTTTTCAGGCAGTTTTGTGTGGAGAAATGGCCGAGTCCATCCTAGTTAAAAAGTCTGCAAAAAAGGGGTCAGCATGACCTCCGGAGGGTCACATGGCAAATTCAAACACTGCTATTGGTTTCTTATGGGCTAATCTCATTTTTTTAAAGTATTTTATGACAACAGGGATGTACTGTGTAGGTGTAAAAGGCCAGCATCGTACCATAGAGGGTTAACAGCAGTGGAGATGCTATAGACAGGTAAACATGGTCCTGTTCCAGCTCCTCTGAGAGCTTTGGTCTCTGACAGCGCTTCCTGCCATCACATTTAAAATGTCCTTATGACTTTATTAAAATGGGTTAAGTTTGTAGTTTGTAGTTTGGGGCGACTGTGGATCAGTGGAAGAGTTGTCGTCTCTTAATCGGAAGGTCGAGGGTTCGATTCCCAGCTCCTGCAGTAACATGTCGAAGTGTCCCTGAGCAAGACACTGAACCCCAAATTGCTCCCACTGTTGTTCAGTGGTGTGTGAATGAGTTAGATAAAACTGATGGTTTCTAGCTTCCTCCTCCCATCAATGTGTGAATGTGGTGTGGATGGGTGAATGACACCAGCAGTGTAAAGAGCTTTAAGTGGTCAGAGAGACTAGAAAAGCGCTATATAAGTACTGGTCCATTTACCATTCCATTTTAAACGGCTGACCTGTTGTCTTTGTTCTGTTGTAGATGAAGCATGAGTTTATGAAATAAACCAGTGTGTTGTTTTTATGATCTCATCTTTCTTCTGATTTGACTTCTTTAAAATTCGAACCCTGTCCTGTCACTTTGGACTGCCTGTCTGGCTGTATGAAGAGTCAGAAATGCCAGAGTCTAGGTTCAAACCAAAGACAGAAAACCTTTGGCTTCTATCTGCGCCCAGATCTGTTGAGATAGCCCACAACGTTCATAGTCTGATCCCTTCACTGCACCCATCGACCCCCCCCCCCCCCCCCCATGTATGGACATATGGACACCAGAACATGACGCTCAGACCGGAGTACAAATACATCAATTTATTATCTGTTTGTACAGCACACACACACACACACACACACACACACACACACACACACACACACACACACACACACACACACACACACACAAATGCAACCACGTGCAGTGAACATTCAGTGAAAAAGTTCAGATTGTCAGGGAATAAAAGGTAGAGAGCTCTGAGGCGTGCCTGTGTTTACAGGCTGATTCTACACACACACACACACACACACACACACACACACACACACACACACACACACACACAAACACAGAGAGAAAGAGAGAAAACACTGATGTCTTTACAATCTGAAATATTAACACTAGATTTACTCAGTGCACTGATGCTGAGTTTCAGTAAAAGTCTCCTGATGAAGATCAGGGTTGGAGGTCTGGTTCAGATCAGAGAGCACCCCATCACGTGTCTGTGCAACATTCAGTTTGCAGCTCTGTTCAAGATCACAGGGACCACATGAACTCTGTGCCCCTGCATGCTGAAGCAGCTTCATGGTACTGAGCCGGCAGGTGTACCTGACACACACCCATAGTCCTGTTTTAGAGAGAGACGGGGTGAGACCACAGAGACTCCATGACTGAGAGCAGCTCTGGAGAGTTTTTTGAGGTATCTCTCACACACACAAACACACACTCACACACACACACACACACACACACACACACACACACACACACACACACACACACACACACACACACACACACAGGAAGAGTTCATGTTCTTCTGCAGCAGATTAAAGCCTCTCAGTCCTTCCTTTGGTCTATGTACAGCTGGGCTCTCCATCACATATACACTATGTACAGCAGGATCTTCATTCACAGTCTACTGGCTGCATTTCAGCTTGTACCTAAAGTCTACATCATACGTGGGCTGCAGGATCCCCAGACCAGCTCGGGACTGGTCCAGAGGTGGGACTTTGATGGCAGGGTCCAGCAGCTCCATGTCGAAGTAGCTCAGCACCAGGGTCAGGAACTGCTTGATCTCATACACGGCGAAGAACCTGCCTGGACATTTTGTGACCCCCGAGCCAAACGGCATGTAGAAGTACCGCAAGCGCCGGCCATTACGGTAGAAGGTGGTCTTCTCCTGACCCTGTTCATCCAGGAAACGGTCAAACTTGTACTCCTGCAGGAGGAAGAGGAGGGAGGAAGATGAGTTGACACCAGACAAAGACTCAGTCTTACTGATCAAAGATCTGCCCTTCAGGCTCTTACATGTGGATCCTCATAGATCTCAGGGTCAAAGTGAAGCATGGGGGGGTAGAGGGCGATAACATCATCTTTCCGTATACGGTAAGCTTCCTGGTTGTCCAGGTGGAGCAGGAAGTCCTCCTTGGCTATCCGCACATTCATTGAGGCGCTGGAGAGACGCATGGCTTCCTTTACGATGCTGTCTGTGGGGGGGCAGAGCGAAGACTGGACTTTAGTGACTGACCAGGAAGAAACCCTGTTTGAGCTTCAGTCTGCACACTGTGTACACATGAGCTTACCCAAAACTGGCATGTCATCCAGCTGCTCCCGGGTCAAATTCAGGGTGGGGTTGTTGGGGTCCACCGTCAGACCTGAAGCTTCCAGAACGTTCTTCACTTCCTCACGGGCTGCTTTCATGGCATCTGGACTCCTGAGGGCAGACACAGGAGCTGGTTAGTGGTACGTCCTCTCCTATTGCTTACAACCATGGACCCATCCAGAGCAAAGACCAACAAGCAGAGATGTGGCTCAGCTGTTGGACGACAGTCCATCTGTCTCCTCTGAACACCAGGACGGTCTCTACAATCTCAACGCCGCGAGGTTTCCTGGAGGAAAACCTGAGCCCAGCTGAGGTATCCACATGACAGACCTGTTACATCACAGAAAGGAAGCTCCTTGACCCGACCACACGTCCCACCCCAATTATCTGACTGATCTGACCTGACAGGGTCTCAGTGTATCACAGCCTGATGATAAAAGTGAGGCAACATGATGTAACAGCTCCAGCTCTGCAGTACACAGGGCACCGGCTGATACGGGACCAGACAGATCTGAAGGGTTTGTTCTCTGACTGATTGGACGTGCTGACACCTGGTTACTCTGCCTGCTGTGACAGCTGTGTTAGCTTGCAGCACACAAACACACGGCCTGTCACATTGCTATTTCTGAGTCAGAGCAGCTGGTTAAACTGGTCAAATGTGTGTTGAACATATCATGTGTTTAACTAAAATTTTATTTACATCATTGCTTTCAGTCATCCACCCAGGCTGCAGGCAATCTGTGAACAAAGGGCTGTAACCTCTGATGATTATCCTTAGGAGGAGAAGGAGGAGAGCTTAGTGAGACATGGCGTGTGACAGACCATGCTCACCTGATCATGAAGAAGAGGCTCCAGAATGTAGCCGGCAGGGTGTTGGCCTGTGAGGCCCACAACAGAGCCACGTGGGTCCTGGCCTTGCTCACGTCGTTAAAGGTGGACAAAGAATCATTTAGGATCATCCTCATGGAGATCAGATCGGACACGTTCTCCCTCTTGGACAGGTTTTCAGCGTTCATGGTCTTTGCCAGGTTCTGCAAGTTTAAAAAGAAGATTTTAAGACAAAGATGGAGCAGCAGCTTTGTTTCAGTCTATTTGCAGTGTTGACCCTCGCCTGCTGACCTCTCTGGCACTGTAGGCACTCTTAAAGACGTGGATGGGCAGACCGGCCACCAGTGCGGGAAAGATCTTGTCAAACTCTTTGAAGTTTTCCAAAGCATTGAGCACCAAGGCTTTCTGAGCCTCCTGCCGGGCCTGACACTTATCATCTCCAAACTCCTTCCCAAACAGAGTCAGGTATCCGGACTCAAACATCACCTGCAGGACACAAACACACCTGTGTGATTGCTGGGGACATGGGTCCAAAGGGGAGTCATGGAGGCTTCACAGGGATCAGGCTGAGGGGTTTTTAAGGTGGCAGACCTTGTAGCAGAAAGCGAAGATGCCGTCCACCTCCCAGTGCTCCTTGCTGGGGCTCAGTGTGTCAGATTTCAGCATCACGTCCTGCAGATGGCCCATCATGGTCTCTATGAGAGAGGGCAGAGCCTCCCCCTGCAGGGTCTTCAGGAAGGTCTGGTGGAGGTTCTCTGTGGTGTGACCGTGTCGAGGGTCGAAGCTGTCATGGCCGAACGCCTGCAGAGGGGAGAAAGAGCAGGTTCAGAACCCCTGTAGGACTCACATGTTATCTGAAAAGTCTTCTTCTGATACACAATGATCCTACAATGAAACCCACCTTGACGGATGTGGCGAAGTGGAACTTCCTCCAGTCCAGGTGTCTACCCTGTCGGATGACTGAGTGGTAGGAGAAGGGGTCGCACAGGAAGTGGATGTACTGGCCGGCGATCTTGCAGGTGAAGATGTGTCCATATTTGTTTTGGCGGCTGCGGAGAAACTGGAGAGGGTTGGCTCCAAACTGCAGAGCACAGCCCAAGTACGGGATGAAGCCATTCTCCAGGGCAGGCTCACCAGGCTGCCTGAGGAGGTTCAAACCATACAGATGAGGTTGAGTATGAAGCAGAAACAGAGCTGGAGGCTGATGGTGTCAGACAGAGAGCATGATTTCAGCTCACATGGGTCTGACACACGGAAGAGGACCAGCTACAATTAGACCCAAGTCTAACCCTCCACTGACTCCGGAGTTTGGTTATTAAAGTCTGAAAAGAGCTTATGATCCATCTTACATTGAGACCTTGGCACCTTGCTGGCCCTGTGGTGTGGTCTCTCCTCTGTCTAGGATTTTGTGTCAGATCTTACAACACACTTACAGTCAAGGTGATCTTGCTGCACCTTTTTCTGTTGCTGATGATTCATTCAGGCTCATTCAGAGTTCCTTAGAGAGTTTTAACAAACCACAACATTTAAGGAGGAAGACCACGAAGCAGCCACATGCGCCCTGAGTGTCATCTCTACACGTTTAAAGACCTCTCTATGAAAAGTTTATATGTTTAATCATCTGACAGATTTATCATGGGTCCAGAAATCAGCCACTCTCAGCTCCTCTCTGCCAGCACAGTGAAGTGACTCAACAACATACCCAACAAGTTCCCTTAACAAAGGCCTTTGTTTAGCCAGCACATGCTGCCTGCATACTTCTGTCAATCACTGCTGGGTTACATCACAGACCACACACACCATGCTCACTACCAGGCTCACCCAGAAAAACAGCAGGCCGCTGTTTATCTCGCTGTTCCATACACGCCATACACAAAGATACACACCGCACGTACGGGTATACACCACAGGCACACACCACAAGTACACACCACATTTACACACCACAGGTACACCTCTACACCCTACATCTGAGGTCTTACCTGTGCCGTGTTCCCACAGCCAGCCACAGCAGGCAGCAGAGACCCACCAGGACAGCCCAGATCAGAGCGATGCTGAGGATCATGGTGAGGCTGACAGCGATGATGATGGTGGTGATAAGAAGGAGATCAAACACCACCAGAGGCTGAAAACACACGTCCCCACAGAGCCCACCTGGAGCTGAGTCCTGCAGAGAAGAGTGTGTGCACAGAGGCTGCAGAGTAACCTGTATGTGTATGTGTGTGTGGGTGTGTGTGTGTATGTGTGTGTGTGTGTTTGAGCGTGCTGTCTGATCAATGACAGCTTGTGTTCGGCAGGTTTTTATACCTGCCAGATGCTGGAGGTGGGGCTACAGGGTGGATTGTCAGGACAGGTGTGATGTCATCAGCAGACTCACAAATAGTCCAGAAAAAAAAAAGAAAGTTTTTCCTCAATTAATGTGCAACCAGGTGAGCATCAGGATAACACCTGGATCATTTCTTACGCATGAATTTGCTTGCATGTGCTGCTGAATAAAACATGCACAAACGTGTGTGTGTGTGTGTGTGTGTGTGTGTGTGTGTGTGTGTGTGTGTGTGTGTGTGTGTGTGTGTGTGTGTGTGTGTGTGTGTGTGTGAGTGATGGCCTTGACTGTTGTTCATGGACAGTGTTACCTGAAGGACTGAGTGATAGTGCATCTGGGTGGGTAAATACATTCAAGGTCTCTGCTGTAGTGTTTTTTTAGTGTGTTTCTGTGTGTGTGTGTGTGTGTGTGTGTGTGTGTGTGTGTGTGTGTGTGTGTGTGTGCGTGCGTGTGCGTGAATGTGTGTGTGTGTGTGTGTGTGTGTGTGTGTGTGTGTGTGTGTAACTTGTTGAGGCGTGTGTGACTGATGAAATCTTGTAAATCGAGACAGACAACATTAAAGTGAAGAAACTGCACAGGAGGAAGTAAGTCATCCTGCAGGTAGGTATGTGCAGGTGGTCTCAGCATTTAAAGTTAGCATGGTTCCTCCTTGTTTGAGGCTACAAAAAGAGGACTGATTGACAGCACTGATGGCAGATGGCAGCATGGTGTGGATTTGCTGTTCATCATGAGACTGGGCTCCACATTCAAGATTTCCTGCTGCTTAACAGAAGGTTTTTTCTTGCCGCCATGATGGAGGGATTCATGATTGGCTATATGGATTCATGTTGGGTGTTGGATGTATATATTTGTATATATATGTATATGTGTATCTTTATATGTATATATGTATCTATGCATATATGTATATCCTTAGAATGAGGAGCTTTGTGCTCTATTGTAAAGTGTCTTGAGATAACACTTGTTATGAATTGGCACTATACAAATAAAGATTGATTGATTGATTGATTGAGATGAGGCTCCTGCAGCGCTAGGTGCACTCAGTGGTGTAGTCGAGGGTATATGCCAGTATACGGAGTATACCCACTTAGTTTTCAGTCAGCATTGAGTATACCCACTTCTAAATCCCCCTGATGCTCACCATTCAGTAATATCTAACCACCAGATTGCCCTTTTTTCCCTCAAGGATGGTGAAGCCATGAGCCACCCTCCTCTGCCTCTAATTGGCTGGTACTCGCTGCCTTCGCTCATTAAATCGGTTAACTTTAGGCATGGTGACTGATGAGCCAATCAGAAGCAGAATAGGGGTGGTCATGCCGATTCAAATATCGCTAACACCTCAGGTGTCTGTGTGTGCCACTTGACTGTGAACGGCAGCAGAGCAGACCAAACAACAGAACAAGCGGCAGTGAGTTGAATATGAACAAGAACGCATCGTCAACTTCAGATTTAAAGTATTTTATTCAAATAAATGTTAAAAAAATAACTGAAACGCCTCATGATAAATACATTTGACATTCATCCATTCTGCTTGTGTGACCAGTAGTAACTACTAACTGCTCCTAATTAAGTCATGATAATTTTATAATAGTGAGCAAATAGAAATGACAGATTTTTGGGTAAATAGAGTAGTCTTACATGTCACTAGTTCTAAAACCGTCTTTTTTTTCTGTACTACTTAAAAAAAGGTGAAAATTTAGAGTATACCCACTTCTCAAGGGACCACTACACCACTGGATTCTCAGAGTTGAGGAGGAAACGTGACACACACTAACAAGGAGTCACTAAACCTTCTCTAACCCTCTGCTTCAAATCCGCACCAGACTCCAGCATCCCCACGCCACAGACTGTGTTTTTTACGGGCGGTTTTTCATCTATACTGATGACAGTCTGGAATCTTACCCTGCTGCAGCAGTGCTCTGCTGTCTTTAAAATGGACCAGGTTTTGTTGGAGGACCTGAATCCAGGCTGTCAGTGTGTCAACTGTATTTCCAGTCACAGGGTGGATTTCTCTAGAAACTGTCCTGATGGCTCTAAGCTGATTGATGCTTGGTCTTGGTGCAGAGATGGTTCTGGTCAGCTGTTCTCTTTCTTCTAGAAGTATAAGCCGGTTTCTGGAGGACCAGACTGTGTCTCTGATGGATTTGTTTTGTTTTAGAGGTCTTAAACAGAGCTGATGGGTCTGCTTTGAGTCAGCTGCCTGTCACAGAGTCAGTGCTGGCAGAAAGTTTTAGTCTCTTTAAAGCCTGCAGACCAACAATTGATCCGTGCACAGAAAACAGAGGATCACATCCATGCTGTGTCCACATATATGTGCAGAAACCAAGTGACAGCAGAGGAAACATGAACAGCGATGAGTTTTGGGGTTGGAATGGCAGGTTTCAGTTCTGCCTGCTAACTCTGCCTTTTTATCCAGGGCACTGAGTTAGTCTGAACTGAACAGGACAGCTTCAGAGACAGAGACGAGGGCTGATGTGCACCAAATCCTGTCAGAGCTAGGACTCAGTAGAATCAGCAGTGTGACAAGGATCCAGTTGAGCTGGGTCTCTGAGAGGTCTCCTGCTGAAAAGTTGTTCATGGATGGGACAGGACACAGTGCTCTGACCCTGGAGCTCATGTTCTTCTCTTTGTTCCTTTAGCTCAAGCTAAGAACATGTTCTTCTGCACTCTTTGTGCTCCTGCTGATAATGTCTGCAGAGAAAAGAGACATGGATGACTGGAGCACTTCTACCTTTATGGCTCAGGGACAAATGAGTCACTAGCTAAAAGCAGACAGAGAGGAAAGGTCCTGGTGTTGTCTGGTCCTGGAGGTGTTCAGATTGATGGTCTGAAGTGGTTCTGATTAGCCAGTCTGAGGGTCAACAGAGCCTGACTTTTTCAGCTTCTCTGGGTGTGCAGCTCCGTTGGCTCATGAGGAGCAGAAAATCACCTGCTTTTAATGTTTGTCACGGCCTCCTCAGTTATCAAACTAACAGATGAGTTCTCCAGCAGGTTCTCCATTCAGGATCTTATGGTTTCTTTTAGCATTTGAAAACTCCTTCCCTCCAAAGATGTACCTCCTTCTACTCAGGTGGGACCCCGAGAAGTTTTTTCTGGACGAGCTACGGATGAGGAGTCGACAACTCACACAACTCACAGGAACCAGCCTCTGTCAACCCTGACAGCTTCTCTATAAAGGTGTCAGACTGACAGGAAGGTCTGTCCTCTCAGCAGGAGACCTGCCCGCGGACTGGTCCTGAGGGAGGCTGGCTGCAGGTGGACTGGTCCTGAAGGAGGATGAAATAATACATTGTGTGATCTCTAACATCTGTTGTGTGTAAGAATCCCTGAAGCCACCATAGTCTAAGTATTTAAACCTTCATTAATTCTCAAATAAAAAAGATATTGAGGTTGCCCTCATTTTTGATGTTGTCGAGATCACAGACATTATATGAACAACAATAATAAATAACACAAATCTGTCAATCACGAAAACAAAAGAATTAATTAAAACAGTTACAATAAGAGGAACAGTGGTCAGTAATCAAGGTCTTAAACTCTGTATGAGAGGGAAAGGCTGTTATTTTTAGAGTTTGTTGGAGAGTGAGGGGCATCAAAGGAAAATGCAGATTTGCCGAGTTCAGTGTAGACTGGAGGGACTTAAAGACTGAGTGAGTTGGATGAACGAGTCTAAGATCCGTCATATAACCACAACAGGTTTGAAAGGTAAGATGGTGGCCTTCCAGTAAGGGCTTTTAAAATATACAAAAAACAATGTTTGTTCTTCCTCGGATCTAGAGATGATGTGTGTTGTACCTGTCAGTTATGAAATGGAGAGCAGAGCAGTATACTGAGTCCAGGGGCTTGAGAGTTGAAAATTGTGGCATGTCTGTATATTATATCACCATAATCCAAAATGAATAAGAACATGGCTTCCACAATCCTCTTATGGCATGATATTGGAAAACATGATTTATTTTTGTAAAGGAAGCCAACTCTCTTCTCCAACTGGGTGGAAAGAGTGTTGACATTATGCTTAAAAGTAAATTCCTAATCGAGCCATATCCCAAGGTATTTAAACTCTGTGACTCTCTCAATTTTACATCCACTGGAGGTACATATTGCTATTTTTTCAAAGTAAATATTCCTAGCCCTGGATGGAGAACAGCATGAATTTTGTTTTACTTGTGTCAAATACAAGTTTAAGTTTTAAAAGACATGCTTGTAAACTGTTAAATCAAGTTGCAGGATGATTATGACTGATTGAACAGTATCTGAAACACAATAAACAATAGCATCATCTGCATAAAGGTGTGCAAGACAGTGTTTTAGGGTTGACACAATATCATTGATGCACACTGTGAAAAGCATAGGGCCCAGAACTGACCCTTTTGGCACACCTCTATCAATCAACAAGAAGTCTGATTTGGCCTGACCAACTTTCACACACTAAGATCTCTCAGACAAATAGTCCTGAGACCAAATACAAGAACATTCATCCACACCAATACCTGATAGTGTTTTTAATAGGAAAAAGTGATCAACTGAATCAAAAGCTTTGGACAGATCAATAAAAAGAGCAGAACAATGTTATCTGTTATTTAGTACAGATGTCATGTCACTGTAACCAGTGTAATGGCTGAAACTGTCTGAAACCAGACTGGTGTGGGTTGAGAGTTGAGTAGTCTGAAAGGAAGGACTTGAATTGATTATTTACCAAGGATTCCAAGACTTTTCATAGACATGATGATTTGGAGACCGGGTTGTAGTTGTTTAAATCGTGCCTAGCATCACACTCGTGAAAGGGGACCACATGAGCAGATTCCCACACATTTAGAAATCTGCCGGTAGAAACTGAAAGGTTAAAAATATCTGGAAATAATTGGAACTGCCATTTTAAGAAAGAAAGGGTGTAAGTTGTCCTCACCAGCAGAACTCCTGGGATCAAGGTTTTTTTAGCACATGCCATACCTCAAAGTGGGAGAAAGGTCAAAAGGATAAACTAGAGGTGTAGCTCTGAGCACTCGCACCGTCAATTTGTGCCTTTGTGTGTGCATCACTGACTGAACGGTGCCCAGTATGTCCTTTTCCAAACAGATGTCCAGCATATATAAAGTGTTTGTTTAAGGTATGACATATTTGTGATAAAGTGGAGATCACACTCTTATTGACTTTTATAGTTAAGGGAAATTAATTTAGTTTTACTTTTATCTAAATTTACTGTTTTCCAGAACAATGCTGGGTTTGAATTGGAGCTGATGATGAGTTCCTGGTAATAATATGATTTAGCTTTTTGAAGAGCTTCTGTGCATCTATTCCTGAGTTGTTTAAAAGAGCCAATGTTGAGGGTCTCCTGTGTGCCTAGCCTGAGAGCAGGCTTTATTCCTTTCTGTGAACATGGCTGAAAGTTCCTGTGAGAACCGCGGAGCAATTCTATCTTTAGTTCTGAATCTCTTGATGGGGGCATGTTTGTTAATGAATGTTTTAAAAGTGTTTGAGAAAAAGTCTAAGGCTACCTGAATGTGGTCTCTGTTGGGAGATTTGCATAGTTATGCCTTAAATCTTCCAGGAAATTATGCTGATTAAAGACTTTAAACTTTCTCTTGAGGACTGTGTGTTTAATTTTATTTTATTTTTTCAATTTGGTACTTCTCACATACACTGTAGGACAGTGGTTAGTAACCACTGGTTACGAGCACCTAGTTTGAAAACCCCACAGGGAACAATTTTATCTGCCCTCTTTAAGAATACAAGATCTATTCATTTTGATTTTGAGCTGTTTTTGAGATTAGGTCTAGTGGATTCTGATATTAGTTGTGATAGCTGCAGATTTGAGCTGACTTCTTTGAGGTAATCTGGGGTGATATGGAGCCAGTTCAAGTTAAAAATCCCTGACAACCAGCAGTTCATTGTCAAAATACTCAGAAATTAGATTTGCTAAAATGTCAACAGACTTTGGGTGATGGGAGTCTATATACACCAATCACTACCAGCAAAGAATGCCTCAACTGGATTTTTAAAGCAATGGATTCAAAACATTTTGACAGACACATAAAATGTTCACATAGTCCAATTTATGCATCAGACTCCTGATATTTAGGGCCTGAGCCTCAGAATCAGGGCGAAGGCCGTCTTGGAATCCAAAGGATTATTGTTTGTTTCTGCCAATTTAAATCCAACTAGCATTCCTTCAGCATGTTCAAAAACTCACCTAACTTTGCACAAAATTCAGTCCCATATTAAATTTTATGACTGCAGTGCTTTTCATGTCGATCCGTGCCCAACAGCGCCCCTAGTGAGTTTAAACTGCAGCCCCTTGTGCTACTTTTATCTACAGGCCTTATCTTTGGTGTGCATAACCATCATGACAAGACCTTCCAAAAAGTCTCTTACAACCATGGTGAATTTCAAACTTTTCAAATTGGAATTAATCGTCTGATTTTGCGATTTTCAAGGGTACATATTTGATAAAACCTGTCCCACAATTTTCATCCGATCACCTTGAAATTCTTTATGTGTACACTAGACATATTGATGATTAAAAGTTATTAAAGGCATTTTTAAATCTCAATGGGCGTGGCCAAGGGGAGGTCAACAAAGTTGACAATATTTTCTGAAAAACTAAACAGATTGCATGTACAATGTTGGGTCTGGACCAAAATGCACACACATGCAGTGTCAACAGGAAGTCATTTGACGATGTATGTATGTATTTGATCAAACTTGTCCCACAGTTTTTTTCCAATCATCTTGATGAAATTTTTGTGTATTCTAGACACATGTACAATTAAAAGTTATTAAAGGAATTTTTATAACTCAATGGGCATGGCCAGGGGAGGTCTCCAAAGTTGATGATTTTTTCAGCAAAATACAAATCTGAACAGCACCCATATATAATATCGAATCTGGACCAGAATCTGGACCATCTGTCCTGTTTTAATGCCGATACGTGCTCCACAGCGCCTCCTAGTGACTTAAAACTGCTGCTTCTTGGGATACTTTCAGCTAAGGGCCTGATTTTTGGTGTGCATAACTATCATACCAAAACCTTCAAAAAAATCTCTTATGACAACAGTGAATTCCAAACAGGAAGTTTGGAAGTTGGGCTTTAATGTCCAATTTTTACAGTTTAACAGGAACGTATTTAAATGAACTTTTCCCACAGTTTTCTTCAGATCATCTTGAATTTGTGTGTGTGTGTGTGTGTGTGTGTGTGTGTGTGTGTGTGTGTGTGTGTGTGTGTGTGTGTGTGTGTGTGTGTGTTTGTGTGTGTGTGCATGTGGGTGTGTGTGTATCCTAGACACACTGGTAATTAAAAGTTATGAAAGAATTTTTTATTTCTCGATGGCCATGGAAGGTTTTTTTCTAAAAAATGATAAACTTAACAGATTGCATGTATAATGTTGGATCTGGGTGAAAGTGCACACGTTTAGTGTCACAGCCTGAATGCATCAACATGTTTTTTTTTCAGTGTTAAGTACAGCGCCCCCTACTGTCAACAGGAAGTTATACGTTATACTCTGTGATTAAAAACTACTAAATTTTTTCAAGATTTCATTCTGTTCTGGTCTGTAATGTCTGCCAGGCCTTCATAAAGCATCACTTATCAGGTCATGTCTTGTACAAAACCCAAAACCAGTGAAGTTGGCATATTTTGTTAATCATGAATAAAAACGGAACAATGATTTGCAAATCCCTTTCAACCTACTTTCAATTGAATCCACACCAAATACAAGATACTTAATGTTCAAACTGAGAAACTTTGTTTTTTTTTTTTTTGCAAATATTAGCTCATTTGGACCAGTACTTACATAGCGCTTTTTTAGTCTTTCTGACCACTCAAAGCGCTTTACACTGCTAGTTTCATTCACCCAATCACACCACATTCACACACTGATGGCAGAGTGATCTATCTATTGACCATCACTTTTATCTAACACAGCAATTTGGGGTTCAGTGTCTTGCTCAAGGACACTTCGACATGTGACTGCAGGAGCTGGGAATCGAACCCTCGATATTCCGATTAGAGGCGACAACTCTACCACTGAGCCACAGTCGCCCCATTTTGAATTTGATGCCTGCAACATGTTTCCAAAAAGCTGGCACAAGTGGCAAAAAAGACTGAGAAAGTTGAGGAATGCTCATCAAACACTTATTTGGAACATCCCACAGGTGAACAGGCTAATTGGGAACAGGTGGGTGCCATGATTGGGTATAAAAGCAGCCTCCCTGAAATGCTCAGTCATTCACAAACAAGGATGGGGCGAGGGCCACCACTTTGTGAACAAATGCTTGAGCAAATTGTCAAAGTTTAAGAATAACATTTCTTAACAGGCTATTGCAAGAAATTTAGGGATTTCATCATCTACGGTCTGTAATATCATCAAAAGGTTCAGAGAATCTGGAGAAATCTCTGCACGTTAAAGGCAAGGCCGAAAACCAGCATTGAATGCCCGTGACCTTTGACCCCTCAGGCGGTACTGCATCAAAAACCGGCATCATTGTGTAAAGGATATTACCACGTGGGCTCAGGAAGACTTCAGAAAACCACTGAGAGTAACTACAGTTTGTCACTACATCTGTAAGTGCAAGTTAAAACTCTACTGTGCAAAGTGAAAGCCATTTATCAACAACACCCAGAAACACCGCCGGCTTCTCTGGACCCGAGCTCATCTGAGATGGACTGACACAAAGTGGAAAAGTGTTCTCTGGTCTGACGAGTCCACATTTCAAATTGTTTTTGGAAAATGTGGTCGTTGTTTCCTCCGGGCCAAAGAGGAAAAGAACAATCCAGACTGTTATAGGCACAAAGTCTCAAAGCCAGCATCTGTGATGGTATGGGGGTGTGTTAGTGCCCATGGCATGGCTAACTTGACCATCTGTGAAGGCTCCATTAATGGTAACCCTGTAGTTACCTCGCTAAGACATTAATCCTGCTTCGTGCTATAGGCCCTAGCTCTCTTTGTTTCTGACAGGAATCAGGACTCAGTGCATTTTTCTGAAGAATGGACTCAGGCTAGAAAAGTTGAAATTTTGCAGTCAGGTGCAGCGGGGCATCTGCTCTCGAAGATCCAGCTTCAGTCTCCAGAAAAGACACCACACCGGCTGCTGGTGGACTGGTCCTGAGGGAGTCCAGCTGCCGGTGACCAAATGCTCCAGTTTAATGGCTGGGAGAGGGTGTGAGAAACGACAGAATGACTCTTAGAGGACAGTGTCTGAGAAAGTCTGAAGTAATGAAGCCAGTGGGTGTTAGGGTGAATTAAATGTTAAAATGATGCAACTTTGTGCAGGAATAGGAAGGAATAGGAATAGGAGCAGAAATACAGAACTCAGACACACACATACACACAGACACACACACACACACACACACACACACACACACACACACACACACACACACTTAATCTCACACACACTTGACAGTATAGATAAGACAGATAATTGTAAGTCTAACACTGTTAATGTTCAAGGTCAATGGGCCAGCTGATAAGTCTCTCTCTCTCTCTCTCTCTCTCTCTCCCTCTCTCTCTCTCTCTCTCTCTCTCTCTCTCTCTCTCTCTCTCTCTCTCAAATTCAAATTCAAAATGAGCTTTATTGGCAAGACTTAAAAAAAACATGTTTTCAAAGCCAATGCACCATTAAATTCACAATAAACACCAATAAAGTCATAAAGTCAGATCTGTTCCTCTTTGGGCAGATTAAGAAATTCAGGGATTAAATGTGTAAATTTGGGAAATACATGTCTGTAATATTTGTCTAATTTGGACAGGTGATGAGGAAACGGATCTCAGGTTCTACCTGTCCTATGTGACAGAGCCTACAGACTTTCTGAGATCTCTCTAAACACTGATTTCTGAATCCACTCGTTTCAATGGCCACTTTATGATCAGAGAGTCTGTATTTATTGAGTGTCTGTCTCTTTAAGGTATCTTTAATTATTCTTAAATATTCTGCATATTTAAATTCTCTCTTTAATACTTGATAACTTTCTAATTTGTTGATTGATTGAGTTTCCAGCTTCCTCTGATGGTTAATATTTGTCCTGTTTATTTTGCTCTTTTTTCTGTAGTTGGGAGTTGGTGATGACTTGTAGGTTCTTATTCTGAAAAACAGATCTTATTTCCTGAATTGTGGTGTTTTCCTCTGGGTTCAGAGAGCGTTGCTCAGTGTTTGTCTGAGTCGGGCTCAGACTCCATCAGGTGGTTGGTAAATTAAATCCTTCTCTTTTTAACTGGATTCAGCAGAGAGAGTTGGTCCAGCTCTGTTCTGCTCTGCAGCCCTGGTTAGGATAGTTCCTGTGGACTCTTCAAATGTTCTCATACAACTCCAGGTCAATCTTTTCTACTGGCTTTGAGTCCATGGTGTAACGTACTGTTGTGTTCCCTAAAAAAAATGTATATTGTTCTGATTTCTGCCTCTTTTTTTTTGGAAAATCATCATTTTAGTTTTGTGTCCATTCACATTGATACTCCAGTTTTCACAGTAATCATGGAGGATGTTCAGGAGGTCTTGAAGTCCTTGTTGTGTTTGAGACAACAACAGTTAGTCATCAGCATAAAAAAGACATTTAACATCTTTTCCCCCCAAATGGAGACCTGGGTCTGGAGAGTTTTCCAGCAGTTTGGCTGAACGATGGATGTAAATATTAAAAAGAGTTGGTGATAGACTGCAGCTCTGATGGACACCACGCTGTTGTTTAAAGAACTGTTCTTTTCTGTTCCATTTTAACAGCACATTCATTCTCACAATATTTACTTTGAATCAGTTCAAACATATTTCCTCCAATTCCACCTTGGAGCAACTGCTAGAAAAAAAACCATGGGCCAAATTTTTCTCTCTCTCTCTCTCTCTCTCTCACACACACACACACACACACACACACACACACACACACACACACACACACACACACACACACATACACAGTTGCATCTTTGTGCTGATCAGGTATTGATCAGAGGCTGGTATTGATCTCAAACAGACAGAAAATGTCTGAAAATGTCTTATGTCCTATGGATATAAGGACATAAGGACAGAACTGATATGTCTCCCAGGTCAAACACCTTCACCTGTCACAGCACAACTTGACCTCAGCCTGCAACCACCAGGATTCACCAACGGAGCCAGTACAGCCCTAAAAACAGTCCCTCGAGTGCCCAGACAGGCAGGAGTCTCTTTGAGGACTCTTTGGTCAGATCTGTCTTTTCCTCAAGAAAAGGATGTCTCAGATTTATTCTGTAGTAATGGACACCACTTTAAGAGTCACCACTTTACAACAGTAGGTGATGGTGCTCATGGGAAACAGAGTCTTCACCCTGGAAAAACAGTACCAGTTCCAGCCACAAGTGTCACTGTAATCAACACCAAACAGAGACTCAGAGCAAACCGACAAAGGGTGCATCTCCGAGCTCCAAAATACCATCCTTCCTTCCTCCACTTGTGTCGTTCACTTGTGTCTCAGCCCCCCCCCCCCCTCCCCCCATGGTGATCCGATCACCTCTGGATCATCTGTCAGCTCTAACAGCCGATCACCTCTGGATCATCAGTCAGTCGGCTCTAACAGCTGATCACCTCTGGATCATCTGTCAGTCAGCTCTAACAGCTGATCACCTCTGGATCATCTGTCAGCTCTAACAGCTGATCACCTCTGGATCATCTGTCAGCTCTAACAGCTGATCACCTCTGGATCATCTGTCAGCTCTAACAGCTGATCACCTCTGGATCATCTGTCAGTCGGCTCTAACAGCCGATCACCTCTGGATCATCTGTCAGTCGGCTCTAACAGCCGATCACCTCTGGATCATCTGTCAGTCGGCTCTAACAGCCGATCACCTCTGGATCATCTGTCAGCTCTAACAGCTGATCACCTCTGGATCATCTGTCAGTCAGCTCTAACAGCTGATCACCTCTGGATCATCTGTCAGCTCTAACAGCCGATCACCTCTGGATCATCTGTCAGTCGGCTCTAACAGCCGATCACCTCTGGATCATCTGTCAGTCGGCTCTAACAGCTGATCACCTCTGGATCATCTGTCAGCTCTAACAGCCGATCACCTCTGGATCATCTTTCAGTCAGCTCTAACAGCTGATCACCTCTGGATCATCTGTCAGTCAGCTCTAACAGCCGATCACCTCTGGATCATCTGTCAGCTCTAACAGCTGATCACCTCTGGATCATCTATCAGTCAGCTCTAACAGCTGATCACCTCTGGATCATCTGTCAGCTCTAACAGCTGATCACCTCTGGATCATCAGTCAGCTCTAACAGCCGATCACCTCTGGATCATCTGTCAGCTCTAACAGCTGATCACCTCTGGATCATCTGTCAGTCAGCTCTAACAGCCGATCACCTCTGGATCATCTGTCAGTCAGCTCTAACAGCTGATCACCTCTGGATCATCTGTCAGTCAGCTCTAACAGCCGATCACCTCTGGATCATCTGTCAGTCAGCTCTAACAGCTGATCACCTCTGGATCATCTGTCAGCTCTAACAGCCGATCACCTCTGGATCATCTGTCAGTCAGCTCTAACAGCTGATCACCTCTGGATCATCTGTCAGTCAGCTCTAGTCAGACAGATCACTAGCAGCCCAATGTGTTTGTACATTACTTGGTCATCAGCACAGAACTGAAGACTTTCATTTAGGATGCTTTGATTAAAACAGCTGTATAAAGAATAAACAGCAATGAAGCCAACAATGACCACTGTTGGACTTCTTAGGTCACAATGAGGGGCTAGAGGTGCAGCTCTCTGCCTGGGCACACTGAGTCCTGCCTGCCAGACAGCTGTTAAACCAACCAAATATTCAAAGGTGATGTTATTGAAAAAGCTGCTGAGTCACTCAGAAAGAAAGAGTTACCATGGCCTCCTGTGGATTCATCAGATTCACTACAGTTTATCAGCAGTTTCAAGGCCGAGCCAGTCGATTACAGAGAAGTGTTTGCATGTTTCAGCTTAGTGATTATCATTCACTTTGACCTTTTTATCTCTTCTGTCTGTCTCTCTAACCCACCTCCTTCATCAACCCAGAGAGATCCAGGTTATCTGCCCACACAAAACCAACCGTCTCCCCTGACACCATGCCAGACCTCATATCAGCTTTCATAACTCTAAATAAATATATAAAGAGTGACTGTCGGTCAAAATGAGGTAGGAGGCCTGTCTGAAACCTCCCAGTGACAAAGACGACAGTGATGAAGATGATACTCCAGCTATTCTTATTTCCTGAAGGAGGCAAACAAAGACACTTTGTTCTGTACAGTCAGATTCACTCTTACACACACACACACACACACACACACACACACACACACACACTGTATGGCATTGTAGCTAAACAACCAGAGGGTTTAAAGAAAACACGTGAATTTGACAAGATGGGTTTCTGAGGAGCCAAGCCAAAGACTCAGAAGCTTTTTATACCCAGTTGAAGAATTATACCAGTTATAAAAGACTGATGAGCCTCATGACCTTCAGTGTCCACTACAACTTAACCAGCCGGCGAGCTGGGAGCTGGCAAGCCAGCATAGCTGCTTCCAGCAGACTGAGGTCTGTTTCTATGAGCTCCTCCACACACTGATCTGCTGTCAGGTATCTATAATTCTACAATTTCATTTAGCAGATGCTTTTATCCAAAGCAACGTACAACACAGCACATCTACTTCACAGTCTCACACACACTCCATCCAGGCTCTCCCAGTTCTCCCAGTAATGAAGAAACCAAAGTGTTGATAATAACACAGGAACAAAGACGGCATTCTGTCTGCACTAGTGTGTTTATTCAATAACTCAGCTCAGATTTCATCCTCCAAAGGAAACGTAACAGACCGCATGCTGCCTGCAGTCCCCCTGCGGGCCGCCTGCAGTCTGCCTGCAGTCCGCCTGCGGTCCGCTGCAGTCCACCTGCGGTGCTTCCAGGGTGTTGTTGGCTGACATTACTGCAACCTTAACAGGCCTGGTTAGGATTTTACACAATTTTTTGTAGATGTTACACATGTTCAATCAATCAATCAATCAGTCTTTATTTATATAGCGCCAATTCATAACAAACCTTATCTCAAGACGCTTTCCAAGCGTTAACAGGTCTAGACCTGTAAATGGTAATAATAATAATGTTACAACATCAAACACTCCAAACTGAAGACATCTGCTGCAGAGCGAGTGAGCTGTGTGTAACAGGACAGCATCCAGACCACTCATCCTGAGGTAGCATGAATTATAAATTGGCACCATACGATGAAGAGTCACAGGTTTATGCATGACTTGGCTCTGACATCACTCCTACATGGTTCCCATCTCCAGCTGCCAAAAAAATGCTGAAACCTAACAGGTTTCAACAGGACTGCATGAATGAAGACGATGAAGAGATTTAAGCTCCAGAATTTAGAGTCTTCATAGAGTCTCTGCTACTGTTCTAAAACTTGTATGAACCTTTCAGTGTTAATGAAGCCTGTCCAGATGTGTACGCTCCTGAAATTGGCACTGATGCTACCCAGGTGATCAGAGAGGCTGGCTTTAAACTATGAGCTAACAACAGGCTAAATGGTTCCTCTCCTATTTGAACTCCAGGGCACAGCATCCATGGTATAAAAAAAATAGATTTGTGTGACTCAGAACAGTTCTCTACTTTCCCTCAGTCCACCTTAATTATCATAAGAGGTCTCTGCTGGTCCTTGGTCACCTCTACAGAATCATGTCTGTTTTTAATGCAGTGATCTCCACTACAGAGTCACGTCTGTTTTTATTAATGCAGTGATCTCCACTACAGAGTCATGTGTGTTTTTAATGCAGTGATCTCCACTACAGAGTCATGTGTGTTTTTATTAATGCAGTGATCTCCACTACAGAGTCATGTCTGTTTTTATTAATGCAGTGATCTCCACTACAGAGTCATGTCTGTTTTTATTAATGCAGTGATCTCTACTACAGAGTCATGTCTGTTTTTAATGCAGTGATCTCCACTACAGAGTCATGTGTGTTTTTATTAATGCAGTGATCTCCACTACAGAGTCATGTCTGTTTTTATTAATGCAGTGATCTCCACTACAGAGTCATGTCTGTTTTTATTAATGCAGTGATCTCCACTACAGAGTCATGTCTGTTTTTAATGCAGTGATCTCCACTACAGAGTCACGTCTGTTTTTATTAATGCAGTGATCTCCACTACAGAGTCATGTCTGTTTTTAATGCAGTGATCTCCACTACAGTCATGTCTGTTTTTATTAATGCAGTGATCTCCACTACAGAGTCATGTCTGTTTTTATTAATGCAGTGATCTCCACTACAGAGTCATGTCTGTTTTTATTAATGCAGTGATCTCCACTACAGAGTCATGTCTGTTTTTAATGCAGTGATCTCCACTACAGTCATGTGTGTTTTTATTAATGCAGTGATCTCCACTACAGAGTCATGTGTGTTTTTATCAATGCAGTGATCTCCACTACAGAGTCATGTCTGTTTTTATCAATGCAGTGATCTCCTCTACAGAGTCATGTCTGTTTTTATTAATGCAGTGATCTCCACTACAGAGTCATGTCTGTTTTTATTAATGCAGTGATCTCCACTATAGAGTCATGTCTGTTTTTATCAATGCAGTGATCTCCACTACAGAGTCATGTCTGTTTTTATTAATGCAGTGATCTCCTCTACAGAGTCATGTCTGTTTTTATCAATGCAGTGATCTCCTCTACAGAGTCATGTCTGTTTTCATTAATGCAGTGATCTCCTCTACAGAGTCATGTCTGTTTTTATTAATGCAGTGATCTCCTCTACAGAGTCATGTCTGTTTTTATTAATGCAGTGATCTCCACTACAGAGTCATGTCTGTTTTTATCAATGCAGTGATCTCCTCTACAGAGTCATGTCTGTTTTTATCAATGCAGTGATCTCCACTACAGAGTCATGTCTGTTTTTATCAATGCAGTGATCTCCACTACAGAGTCATGTGTGTTTTTATCAATGCAGTGATCTCCACTACAGAGTCATGTCTGTTTTTATCAATGCAGTGATCTCCACTACAGTCATGTGTGTTTTTATTAATGCAGTGATCTCCACTACAGAGTCATGTGTGTTTTTATCAATGCAGTGATCTCCACTACAGAGTCATGTCTGTTTTTATCAATGCAGTGATCTCCTCTACAGAGTCATGTCTGTTTTTATTAATGCAGTGATCTCCACTACAGAGTCATGTCTGTTTTTATTAATGCAGTGATCTCCACTATAGAGTCATGTCTGTTTTTATCAATGCAGTGATCTCCACTACAGAGTCATGTCTGTTTTTATTAATGCAGTGATCTCCTCTACAGAGTCATGTCTGTTTTTATCAATGCAGTGATCTCCTCTACAGAGTCATGTCTGTTTTCATTAATGCAGTGATCTCCTCTACAGAGTCATGTCTGTTTTTATTAATGCAGTGATCTCCTCTACAGAGTCATGTCTGTTTTTATTAATGCAGTGATCTCCTCTACAGAGTCATGTCTGTTTTTATTAATGCAGTGATCTCCTCTACAGAGTCATGTCTGTTTTTATCAATGCAGTGATCTCCTCTACAGAGTCATGTCTGTTTTCATTAATGCAGTGATCTCCACTACAGAGTCATGTCTGTTTTTATTAATGCAGTGATCTCCACTATAGAGTCATGTCTGTTTTCATTAATGCAGTGATCTCCACTACAGAGTCATGTCTGTTTTATTAATGCAGTGATCTCCACTACAGAGTCATGTCTGTTTTCATTAATGCAGTGATCTCCACTACAGAGTCATGTCTGTTTTTATTAATGCAGTGATCTCCACTACAGAGTCATGTCTGTTTTTATTTATGCAGTGATCTCCACTACAGAGTCATGTCTGTTTTTATTTATGCAGTGATCTCCACTACAGAGTCATGTCTGTTTTTATTTATGCAGTGATCTCCACTACAGAGTGTTGTTTAATGTCCCTAGTGATGCAGAAAGCCTCCATTAAAGTTCCAAAGTCTTTTTTTCAAGGTTATTCAGAGAGATGGGTTTAAAGGTGGCCTTCTATAGGACTGTCAGATAAGAAATTGAAAACTAAAGAGCTCAAAGCTTCCTCGTCACAGGTGACCTTGACCTGACACAGTCACTGGGCTTCATTCATGATAATAACAATTATCAGTCCTTATCACTGTTTAGAACACAGAAGCTCAACAGCCAACCAAAGCCTTGCGCTGACGGCTGGTTCACTATTTACAACTCTGATTTACCTGTACATTCAATTATCTGCTAAACATCAACCTTTTATGGCTGTACAGCTGACCTGTAATGAAATTAGATGATAAATACAGGAGAATATCTAAGCTGACAGAGTCAGGGCCGTCAGTCACTCTTTAAACTCCTGAATTACAGATTATACAGGAACAGATATGATTTAAAAAACACATCAAAGAGTGCTGTATATACTATGCTGTCTTCTTTTTAAAGTATCACAAGGAAACATAAAGAAGGTAGAGATGTGCAGATACAGTAACCTGAGCTCACTTGTTCACATTTTAGAGAGGCTGGTAAAGGAACATATATGGTCCAACCAAACTGGCACCTTAAGACCTCAACACCCATCTGTGTAACTGGCTGCTTGATTTTCTCATCAACAGGTCCCGACCGATCGGATGGTGAACTTCTCCAACTCTACCTCCCTGAGCACAAGCGTACTCCAGTGAAGCTTGCACATATACGTTTGACCACATTTTTACAGAAATCCCTCAAAAAATAGAAAACAAATGGAACATTCATGTTATTTTCAGGGTTATAAATATGTCAGTAAGAGCTGCTGGTTCTTGGTCATTGAAATCACATTAGGCCCTCTGATATACAGAAAAACTGACAACCCCTAAAAGTAGAACCAATGATTTGAGCTCATACAGTAAGGAACAAACCTAAAAGGCTGATCTTGATCTATCAGAGTGTGTAATCACAGATAATAAAGTGTAGATCTTAAATTCTCACTTTTCTTTGTCCTTTCAGATAAACACAGAAACACAGTGAGTGTTAGTCCTGCACAGCTCTGGTGTTTCCTCTTCCTCCTTCTGCCTCTGAGTGTCAGCGTCCCTCTAACAGCCCTGCTGAGCAGCTGTTTGCTTTTCAAGCTGATTTAATTTAAAGGTGCTTATTGTTGGTTGTTGTGACCCCCCCTGCAGATGGACATGATGAAAAGTGTGTCTGAAATGACCGGGTCGTGTATGATGATGATGAGGGGTAGGCTGACTCCAGCCTCCCCCTCTGTGTGTTTGCTGCCCTCTGGTGACTGCTTTCACTTTATTAAATCAATCTATAACTGTTTTTTGACGCAAATACTGGAAATGAGGTGGGCTTTAAATCCCTGCACTAACAGCTATAGGAAGAGGATCAGTCACATGAGCTGAGCTATGACTGGGTGAACTCACCCCCTAAATATCTTTAAAACTGCTTAGTAACAAAAAAAAAGTTCAACCCTAACAATGTGTGCTGACAGAGAAAGGAACTAGTAAGACCTGAGTCCCTTTATAAACCAGGCTGTAAACAAGATTTTTGATGCCGTAATGATGATGAATGTGACGATGATGATGATGATGATGATGATGAAGGTGATGATTGTGACAATGATGATGATAATGATGATGAAGATAATGAAGAAGATAGATGGTGATGAAGATGATGCTGATGATGGTGAAGATGATGTTAAGAATGAAGACGATGATAGTGGTAATGATGACGACAATGATGATGATCATGATGATTATGGTTATGATGGTGATGATTACGATGGTGATGAAGATGAAGTTAATAGTAATGATGATGATGATGGTGAAGATGACGGAGATAATGTTGATGATGATTGTGATAAAGATGAAGATAATAATGATGATAATGACGATGATGACGAGGAAAATGATGATGAAGAAAAGATGATAGTTATGATGGTAATGATGCAGCTAATTAAGAGGATGATGAAGATGACAATGACGATGATGGTTATGATGGTAATGATGAAGCTAATTAAGAGGATGATGATGATGACAATGACGATGATGGTTATGATGGTAATGATGCAGCTAATTAAGAGGATGATGATGATGATGACAATGACGATGATGGTTATGATGGTAATGATGCAGCTAATTAAGAGGATGATGATGATGATGACAATGACGATGATGGTTATGATGGTAATGATGCAGCTAATTAAGAGGATGATGATGATGATGACAATGACGATGATGGTTATGATGGTAATGATGCAGCTGATTTTGATGATGATGATGATGATGATGATGATGATGATGATGAATACAAAGATGATGGTTATGATGGAAATGATGCAGCTGATTGTGATGATTATGATGATGATGATTATAATGATGATGAAGAAAGATGAAGGTTATGATGGTTATGACGGTTATGATGAAGATGATTATAACGATGAGGATGAGGATGATTATGATTACCTAGAGTCCTGACAGCATATATCAATGTTGGCTCTTTTTCCTGCTCTCTGTGCTAACAGCTCTGTTCACTAACTGCTGACAAACACAGCATGAGTCACCAGGAAGAACCAACCCCTCCTCCCCCTTCTACTCCTCCTCCCCTCCTTGCCCTCTTTCCCCCTCCAATTAAATATGACCTTGGTAGGAATCTTGATCCAGAGCCAACTCTTCTTCTGAAGGATCCAAACCCCATCACTGATACAGAGACTTTTTTCTCTCTGAAGTCACCAGCTGTCGTCTGTTTCACCACTGGAGCACAGCCTCGGCCCACCTCCAGGAAAGACTTCCTCACAAACACAGGAACCATAAAGTCATCCCCCTCCAGCAGATTCTGAATTTATACACAGATTCTGGGAGAAGAGAGGGATTGGACAAGTGGAGGACACAGCGACCTGCTGACAGACTGTCCTCAGTCAGCACGTTTGTCTCAACGGGAGGCTGATGGAAGAACACCTTCAACTGTCAGACAGACAAACCAGATCAGAGTCCCCCATCCTCCTCCTCCTGCTGCTGCTCCTTTTGAGATGATAAAAAAATGAAAATATATAAAGAACACTTAAGTTTTAAGGGATAAAATCTGTCAAATTAAAGCTCGACTGAACACAGTTGGTCTTTAGTTTAAGTTTAAAAGTCTGAATGTTTACAGCTCCTCTCAGATCCTCCGGCAAGCTGTTCCCTCTCCTCTAAGAAACAGCAAAAAAAGAGGAGCCAGAAGTCTGAGAGGCCTTCCTGGTTAAGAATCAAAAAGCATCCCTGAGATCTAGTCTAGTGTGAGGCCATGTGGAGTTTTATATGATAAAAAGCTGTTTTAGTGGTTTAAAACCTCATGACCGTCACATGTTAGTGATCGTTTATGTGTCTCCATGGTTAATATCATACTATGAATTAACAGCACCAAGCTAACACACATCAAGATACATAATGACATGACCTGCTACAATACACCTGATCAAAATATAAAACCAGATGAAGTAATTGCAAGAATTTTATATTTTTCTACTTGCATCTTAAGAAGGTTCAAATGGAGCAATTCAAAATGCAACAAGAAAAAAAGAGAGAGACAGAAAAATTGAGTTCATTTTTTGAAAACAGCAACTAAAAGTAAACAGTCTGTTCATCAGCAGATCCAAAGCTTAGGAGCACAACCTTTAAAAGACAGTCTGCACTGAAATGTGGACTGAATGTGATTTTCTGTCATGTATTCACTCTGTCATGACCTCCTGATGGTGAAGGCAAAAAAGTTTTCTCTCTTTGAACGTGGTCTGATTGTTGAGCTGCATCAGCAAAGCCTCCCACAACGCGTCATCGCTGCTGAGTTTGGACGCAGTAAGACAGTCATTTTGAGTTCCTTCAAAGATCATGAGGGTTATGGAACAAAAAACGTCAAGTGGCAGACCCAAAAAAATTTCACTGGCACTGAGCTGGAGATCCAATTGGCTGTCCGTCAAGACACGGGACGATCCTAAACCCAAATGAAGGCGGTTACTGGTGCTGGCTGCAGCCCAATAACCATCAGATGGCATCTAAGAGAGAAGAGCTTTAAGAAGAAAAAAACACTTCAAACATGAACCTTTAACCTAATTTCCAAACAAATGTTCAAAACTCGAATAAAAGTGACAGCCCTGTAAGGAGATCCCACTGGAGATGGTTTCTAGGCTGCACAGTGGAGGGGGCGCCATCATGATCTGGGCTGCTTTTTCCTTCAATGGAACAATGGAGTTTCAGGTTGTTCAGGGCCGTCAAACGGTGGCTGGCTATGTGGAGATGTTGCAGGGGGCGTCCTTCATGACTGAGGGCCCTGCTCTGTGTGCTAATGACTGGGTTTTTCAACAGAACAATGCTGCAGGTCACAGTGGCCGCCTGACAAAGGACTTCTTCCAGAGGAATTAGTTCACTCTTTGGCACCATCCTGCGTCTTCCCCTGATCTAAATCACACTGAGAACATTTGGGGATGGATGGAGAGGGAAGGTTACAAATATGGACGTCAGTTTTAGACAGTGGACTCCCTCCCTGAAGCCATCTTCACCACATGGAGCAACGTTCCATGAGCCTCCTGGAAACACTCACATCAAGCATGAACAGACCAGTGGAGCTCCTCATGACTGAGTCCTTTATTCACACTTTGAGTTCTATTTTTTGTTTGGTTTTTTTTTAAACTATGGTCTTTAACTTTGAACTGCTGGTTAACAGAATATCTTTCTTTAATTGTTGTTTTCAACAAATTGTTAAAAATGTTTTTTTGTCTCACTCCCATTTCTTCTTTTTGTGTTTTGAAACTCTGCTCTGAAATTTTTATACTGGTCTTAAATTTTGATCAGGTGTGTGTCACTGAGCTTTGACCCAGAGATGATTACGATGACAGATGTTCGACACCAGAGGGCAGCACAGCTCAGACACACACAGAGTCTATTGAATTCACACCATGACATTTATAATGACATCATTTTTACCCACACATTTTTACCCCTCACATTTTCACAGAGGAATGACCAATCACACACCAACATCACCCCAAAAAACATGACAGGAATAAAACACCATATCTAATCGGAGTCAGACCACAGAGGGTTAAAAACTGTGACATGACCTCAGAGTCTGGAGCCAGCTGAGGTCTGGCCTGGTCCAGGGACAAAGACCCAATATTCATCTAACACATTCAGATCAGATGTGTGCTCTATCATGGAGCTGAATGAGGATTTTACCGTAAGCGTTGAAAACGATGGAGGTCTGTCACTATCTGAGCACAGAGAGGATCATGAGGGAGAGGAGCAGGTGATCCAAGTCTTTGTGTGAAGTAAGAGCTCCCCTCTGATCAGTCAGACTGTCTTGATGGTTTTAGCACTGGCTTTTGTAATATAATAATATAATATATATAATATAAATAATATATTATAATAGCCCTATTTTTAAAAACAGAGACCATCTTAATCCTTATAAGTACAGAGGAGTGTGTGTCAATTCAAATGTAGGCAAATTATTCTGTTATACTTTATATTCAAGATTACTTTCTTACCTGGCTGAAGGTAATGATCTGAGTAAATCCCAGATTGGTTTTATGCAAAAAAAAAGAAAAGCTGATCCCGTTTACTCTACACACACTGATACGAAAACACATCCAAGAGAAGAGGAAAATTAAGATCTTTGCCTGATCTTTGCCGGAAAGCTTTTGATTCCGGCTTTTCTAGCAATTACTCCAAAGTGGAATTTGAAGAAAAATGATTCTCATTCATTGATTCTGAGTAAGTTCTGAGAATGAATGTGCCTTTAAAATGGAACAGAAAAGAACAGTTCTTTAAACAACAGTGTGGTGTCCATCAGAGCTGCAGTCTATCACCAACTCTTTTTAATATTTACATCCATCATTTAGCCAAACTGCTGGAAAACTCTCCAGATCCTGGTCTCCATTTGGGGGGAAAAGATGTTAAATGTCTTTTTTATGCAGATGACTAACTGTTGTTGTCTCAAACACAACAAGGACTTCAAGACCTCCTGAACATCCTCCATGATTACTGTGAAAACTGAAGTATCAGTGTTAATGGAGACAAAACTAAAATGATGATTTTCCAAAAAAAAAAAAAGAGGCAGAAATCAGAACAATATACATTTTTTTAGGGAACACAACAGTACGTTACACCATGGACTCAAAGCCAGTAGAAAAGATTGACCTGGAGTTGTATGAGAACGTTTGAAGAGTCCACAGAAACTGTCATAACCAGGGCTGCAGAGCAGAGCTGGACCAACTCTCTCTGCTGAGAGTATATGCAGATTGTATATGCAGATTGTATATACAGAGTATATGCAGATTGCCATTATAAAAACTGAAACAGCAGACTTTGTGAAAATTAATAGTTGTGTCATTCTCAAAACTTTTGGCCATGACTGTACTTATTGTTGTGAGCTGCTGCTGTGACACCAAAATTTCCCCCATGGGGTATCAATAAAGGAATATTCTATTCTATTCTGTTCTATTCATACAAACACTGAGCTTATCATGAACAGCAACGCTCTCTGAACCCAGAGGAAAACACCACAATTCAGGAAATCAGATCTGTTTTTCAAAATAAGAACCTACAAGTCATCACCAACTCCCAACTACAGAAAATAGAGCAAAATAAACAGGACAAATATTAACCATCAGAGGAAGCTGGAAACTCAATCAATCAACATATTAGAAAGTTATCAAGTATTAAAGACAGAATGAAAATATGCAGGTAATTTAAGAGTAATTCAAGATACCTTAAAGAGACAGACACTCAATAAATACAGTCTCTCTAATAATAAAGTGGCCATTGAAATGGGTGGATTCAGAAATCAGTGTTTAGAGAGATCTCAGAGAGTCTGTAGGCTCTGTCACATAGGACAGATAGAACCTGAGATCTGTTTCCTCATCACCTGTCCAAATTAGACAAATATTACAGACATAATTTTCCCAAATTTACACATTTAATCCCTGAATTTCTTAATCTACTCAAAGAGGAACAGATCCAGAAGATTCTGGGGGAACAGAGCTCTGCTGCTCAACAGTCAGCTGAATATGTGACAGCTTGTCACAGAGTGAGACAGGCTTCAGTTAAAGATCAATAAGGTGTTATTAAGGAAAGAAAAACAGCAAACATCTATAGCCATGTAAATAAAGATCACTGTTTGTTTTTTATTGTTGTCTGTATTGGTTTTGTTTTATTCTTTTTATTTTTGCATGACTTTATTGGTGTTTATTCTTTGTTGGTGGTTTATATGGTACACTTGCTTAGGAAACCAATAAAGCTTATTGTGAAATTGAATTTGAATTTGAGAGAGATCGAAAAGAGAGAGAGAGAGAGAGAGAGAGAGAGAGAGAGAGAGAGAGAGAGAGAGAGAGAGAGACTGGTGTTGTACAGTATGGTTATTCATATCATTGCCGGATTAGCAGCAGCGTCGAGCACCTGCAGGCCTGAAAGCAAACTGATAAGCGTGACAGGATACTGTCTCCAGCCACACACACACACACACACACACACACACACACACACACACACACACACACACACACAGAGCCAGGGTGGATGGTTCCGGTGCAGAGATGAAGCAGTGTGTCGGATCAGTCAGACAGGCAGTGAATGAAGATGTGGAACTGTTCAGCCATAGTACAGCTTCCCCTGCTGACAGCATGTACACACAAACACACACACACACACACACACACACACACACACACACACACACACACACACACACACACACACACACACACACACACACACACACACAGCCTGCAGCCTGCATGGCTCAGTGTGTGTGTGTGTGTGTGTGTGTGTGTGTGGAATGTGTGCAGGCTGTGTGGAGAGAATGGGAGGTATGTCTATATCTTCACGCTGAGCAGAGCGTTCATCAGATCACTGTGTAAGTCACACTAAAGGACAGTCACATGACCTGCACCTACCACCACAGGAAGTGATGTCACTGACTCTGACTGACTGTGCTCGATAGGAGGAACCTAAAAGGTGTTCATCCACTTCTCTACATTTACGCTTTCATTTCCAGACCCCCAAACCTCAAGACCTCAACAGCGCAAAACCTCCAGATCTCAAGACCTAAAGACCTCAGGGCCTCCAGACCTCAAGACTGCAAGACCTTAAGACCTTAAGACCTCAAGATCACCAGACCTCAGGACCTTAAGACCTCAAACCCTCGTCCTCCTCCACACCCCTGTTCTTTGCCTACTCCTCCTTTTCCTCCTCTTCCTCATCCTCCTTGTCCTCCTCCCCTTCTGAAAACATAAACATCTCCTCCTGGTGATGTTTCTGAGAAAAAGCATGTAAGATTAATAACGTGTTGGACCTCAAACTAAACCCTGATGGACACCATAATCCTGTTTCAGTTATCTGTCAAATGGTGAAAACGTACCTTGAAAGCAGTGAAGGAAGGTTCTGAGGTGCATCCCAGTGAAGGTTTACAGTGCATCCCAGTTTATGGTCAGATTGAAATTTAAACTGACTCATGTCTAGAGTTTGGTGTCTGGTGCTGTCATGAAGTTTGACCCAGATAAGGACACAAATGCACAACTCCAGACCAGGTTCCAAAAGGGTATGCTTTTTCCGGGGCCGATACCGATACCGATTATTAACCGCGAAGGAGGCCGATAACCGATATTTGCAGCCGATATTCATTTGCGGTAAAAGTGAAAATATTGACATCAAAATTTTGAATAATACAAACTCTGATCCTTAACTTTATTTAAATGCCTTTCAGCACATGTTTATTTAACATTTTCCAGGCTCAGCAGCATGTCTTCTAAAGGTAAATAAAAATTCAAACAAATAAATAGCTCCCTTAAGTTTTCTACAGTATATAAACTGTTTCAAAATTTCAATACAACTAAAATGTTTATCTCTTTTTTTTTACTTCAAACAATAACAATAACAATATTATTTTCAAGAGCCAAGCAAGCTGTGAAAGTTATAATAAGTTCATAGACTGTGAGATAGTCACAATGCTAATTGCGTTAGCCGGTCAATGGGATTTTCTATTCATGTTAGCATTAAGCTAGCAGGCTTTCGCTGACCGAAGCAAAGTAGTTAAGAATAGCTTTCCTTTGCCAAGTTTTGAAGTGACCTATTATCGGCTGTCGTATTTAAAAAAAGGCCGATGCCGATATGGGTCAAAATGACAAATATATGCGCCGATAATCGGCCCGGCCCGGCCGATAAGACAATCAGAGTTTGGTACACAGAGGAGGCAGTCAGCCAGGCAGGGTTCGGTACACAAAACAAGACAGTCAGACTAGCAGGGATCAAACAGGTTATCAGTCCAAGCAAGCGTAGAGGTATCCAAAAAACGTGAGGCAAAAGAATTAACAAGAATCAAGCAAGGTTCACAACGGGAAGACAAGACTATGAAACAAAGGCTGGAACGAGGACTGTGAGGTACAACGAACTGGCGACGAGACAGTGAGACACATGAGGTTAAATACAAGAGGTAATGAGGGGTGATGACAGGGAAGACAATCAGGAATCAGGTGTGTCAGATGGGGGGCAGGGCAGACAGGAACAAATGTAGAGGACAAAGACAAGGGTAAGACATTTCAAAACAAGTAAGGAAACCAAAAACATGAAACATGAATGTGCTTTATTACTAAAACTTTACCGACATTACAGGTGCTTTGTGTCTGGTACTTAGTTTCTGGTGCATCCTTTCTAGTGCTTGCTATCTGATGCTTTCTGTCTGGTGCTGAGTGTCTGGTTCTAAGTGTCTGGTGCTTTTGTCTGGTGCTCGATGTCTTATGCTCAGTGTCTAAGGCTTAGTGTCTGGTGCTTTTTGTTTGGTGGTTGATGTCTGGTGTTTAGTGACTAGTGCTTGGTGTTTGGTGCTTGGTGTCTGGTCTGGTGTCTGGAGCTTGGTGTCTGGTGCTTGGTTTCTGGTGCTTGGTGTTTGGTGCTTGATGTCTGGTGCTTGGTTTCTGGTGCTTGGTGTCTAGTTTAACATGTCTGATGTCTGGTGTCTGGTGCCTGGTGTCTGGTTTCTGGTGTCTGGAGCTTGGTGTCTGGTGCTTAGTTTCTGGTGCTTAGTTTCTGGTGCTTGGTGTCTGGTGATTCATGTCTAGTGCTTGGTTTCCTGTTCTTGGTGTCTGGTCTTACGTGTCTAATGCTTGGTAGCTGGTTTCTTGTGTCTTGAGCTTGGTGTCTGGTGCTTTTTGTCTGGTGCTTGGTATCTGGTGTCTGGAGCATGGTGTCTGGTGCTTTGTGCCTGTTAATTGGTGTCTGGTGCTTAGTATCTGTTGCTTTATGTCTTGATGCAAGGTGTCTGGAGATTGGTGTCTGTTGCCTGGTGTTTGGAGCTTGTTGCCTGGTTCTTGGTGACTGATGCTTGGTGTCTGTTGCTTGGTGTCTGGTGCTTGGTCTCTGGTGCTTGGTGTCTGGTGCCTGGCTTCTAGTCCTTGGTTTCTGGTCTTACATGTCTGTTGCTTGGTGTTTGGTGCTTGTTGTCTTGGTCTTGGTGTCTGGTCTTTCGTGTCTGGTAGTTGGTGTCTGGTGGTTGGTGCATGGTTCTCAATGTTTGGTGATTTGTGTCTGGTACATGTTGCCTTGTGCTTGGTGTCTGGTGCTTAGTGTCTGGTTCAGGGTGTCATTTGCTTGGTGTCTGGTGCTTGGTTTTTGGTGCTTGTTTACTGGTACTTGGTTCCTGGTGCTTGGTGTCTGGGGCTAAGTGTCTCGTCATTCGTGTCTGGTGCTTTCTGTCAAGTGCTTAGTGTCTAGGCTTTCATGTCTGGGGACGGGTGTCTGGTGCTTGGTGTCTGTCGCTTAGTCTGGCGCTTCATGACTGGTCTTTGTTTCTTGGTGTCTGGTGCTTGGTGTCTAGTGCTTGGTGTCTGGTGCTTGGTGTCTAGTGCTTGGTGTCTAGTGCTTGGTGTCTGATGTTTGGCTTCTGGTGCTTGGTGTCTGGTGCTTGGTGTCTGTCGCTTAGTCTGGAGCTTCATGACTGGTGTCTGTTGCTTGGTGTCTGGTACCTGGTGTCTGGTGCTTGGTGTCTGGTACCTGGTGTCTGGTGCTTGGTTTCTGGTGCTTAGAGTCTGGTGCTTGGTGTCTGTTGTTTGGTGTCTGGTGCTCGATGTCTTCTCATTTAGTGTTGATTCAACCTGTCCGTCTTCAGTAACATAAAGCTCCATCGAACCAGCACAAGCTGAAGCTTCTCTGTTCTCTGAGCCTTATTGCATGTTTCTCAAAAAGATGTTGGCCGGTTCTCTTCTATGTGGTGACTGATTGGTGAATGGCACCTTGTGTGAGCATGCTATGACTGGTCCCTTATCTTTGTCCCTGGTGGGAGAACACTAAAGTCTGGGTTGATACATTTGATTTATGTGACTTATGAGCTAGATCCCTACCTTCAGAAAATCTAAAGGGGGTCCGAGTCTACCACACTCTGACTCCTGCTTTACATCTGACCTTGGTTCTTTGACCTTTACAAGCCCCACCCTCTTACAGAGTAGGCAGATGTCCTCTGTGAAATCTGTAGAATGTTTGTGCATTTGCTCTCATTGTTTGCAGTTTGAGTCAAACACTGAAGCTAATCCAGCACGCCCAGAACATTATGTGAGAGTCACATCACATCCCCCACACATCAGCCAGATTCCACCAAAGATGAGGACTAGGAGGAGGAGGATGAGGTGAGGAGAGGAGGAGGATGAAGTGGAGGTTAATTGGTTAATTTTTGTGAACAAACATTAGCCTCCTCCTAGAGGACTTGTTGTAAACAGAAGGAGGAGGAGGAGGAGGAGGGCAGACAGAGAGGAGACGGAGGAGGAGGTTAATTGAGGACATGTAAACAGATCAGAAGCTGATATCTTGCACAAATCTGAGCTGATATGAAGAGCTTACCTGAAGATCATCATGTATCTGCTGGGATAAGGCTACATTTCATGGGTTTCTGGATAGTGTGTGGAGCTGCCAAGGTATGAAAAGAAATGTCATGTAGGTCAAAGTAAGACCCAATATGTGCCCATCCTTCTTAGCGTTCTGCTCTCAGGCTCAAATCCAGCAGGGCCAAAAACCTCCACTTCACAGTGAGAGAGCAAAAGTTAATGATTTCAAGCTGTATCAGGGCATAGTGTGGTTTTAGTCAACGATTGATGTTGACAGAACTATATTGGTGACGCCCCTTTATATGCCATAGAGAGGTGGAGAGCCAAACATGGCTCTCTGATAACTTAAACATGACAAGACTTTAGTGAGTTTTCATTGGCGAGATGAGACTGGATGTAAAGGTGAATGTGTGGTCAGTCAGACGTTCAACATGTAGCACTTTTCTGCCTGTTGTTCATGTAATCTGCCTGTCAAAAGATAAAAAGTATCAGCAATTCTGCTTCTTTCTGTCCTTGTTTGGTCCACCACCTGGCATGCAGCACACATGCTGCACAACACACCTGCTCACTAGTTACAAAAAAAGCATGTATAAAATATACACAGAAATCAACTTCTATGGAATTAAGAGCGTTTTAGAGCAACTGGTGTTTTGGAGTAACTGTGTTAACTGGATACCCTTAGCCACCCATCACTGCCACATTTGGTTGAGAGTCTCCAATTAATAGGGTCACACTTTACACTGAAACAGCAGTGATGTCTGCAGCTGTTATTCATTGTCTCTTCTTTATCAAACCTCATGTTAACCGGGTTAGACCACAAATAAATAATTTAAACTTCAATTCATTTGCTAAATCCAGTTTTTACTTTGAGTGTTTAATGAAAAAGGAGGTTTGTAGGCAAGGTTATGACCAAATATGGACTCACTGTAGAAAGTAAAGCGAACTTATAAGTAATGATTAACAGATTTAGTTGTCTGCCAAAAACAACACTTAGCCAAAGTGAAACCCCCATCATGGTCACATGTTGGTCAAAGGCTTTGAGCTGCTCTCTAAGAACAGACAGGTGCTGCTCTGAGCAGTACGCTCCTTTGTTAACACATGATGAAGATATTCATAGTGTGTTAGTGGACTCCTTTAAACCAGTTACCATCATAGCCCTCACCTGAAACCACACTTAAGTCTTTGCTTTGGGACAGAAACCCTCAGTGAGTCAGGGAAGGGGCTGGCACAGGATCAAACCTGACAGGCAATCTTCTTTAACACTGTGAAAGCTAAATTACAGGCCTCATCCTGAGCGTCAGGGTTAATTCCCTGAGCTGCTGTAATGAAATGATTCCACATGACACCTCACAGCAGCGCACTCGGAGCCCAGCCCACCAGAGGAGCCTCCTGTCACAGAGGATTTCAAACACACCAGACGGCAAATCAGACTGGCAAGAGGACGTTGAGCAGGAAAATTACCTTTGTGCTATAGAAATCCCTGCAGCTCAGTGAGCTTATTAATTATAGAGATGTGATGAGGAGGGCAAACAAAGAGCTGATCAATGTGGGGACAAAAACACGGCTCAGTGGGATCAAATAAACACAAGTAGTGTGTGCAAAGGAGCTGTAAGCAAAACTGGTACAGAGCCAGCTGTCTGTCTCCACCCGTTCAAACACCTCACCCAACCCTTTACCCTAGACCATCCCCCAACCCGCCTCCCAATCACCCCCCCCCCCCCCCCCCCCCCCCCATCGCACTGCCTCTTTGTGTTCACTAACATCAGACACACCACATGAAGGGAGGAGGATCCCCTGAATCTGAGCCTGTGAGACAGAGGTCATGTGATCTCCGTCGACAGTTCCTACCTGTCTGCAGGTGGACCCACCCAGGTGTCAGGACTGTCCTGTTTCCACCTGTAGTGAGGTATGATCATCCACAGGCAATGTAACGGGCTTCAGCAGCAGGCAGGACAACAATCTGTGGAGGGCAAAACCCCCGACTGCAGTCCATGGTCTGTCCCTAACTGATTACCCAGGAACTGACCTAAGAAACAAACATGATAGGGGGAAAAACAGTTCAAAGATTATTTTACAGATTTAGAGTGATTTATGTGTACAGTTTTTAAAAATTAGTCCTTCTGATTGGACAGCAGTCAGCACTCCATGGCCATGGATTTTTATCAGCCTGTCGACGTCAAGTTATGACGTCCTCAGAGGAGTCATGTGATGTTGTTGTGACTTGTCTGTGAGCTTATTTAGAGAGGTCTGGACATCCTTCCTGAAATGGCCGGTCGACTGTGTCCCCTGTTGTCTGACAGTCTTTGGACAGGCGATGAGAGACCATAGACTCATGCTGAACTTGAAGGAGGGAGGACCTGAAGGCCCTCCCTCTGTGGAAATATGGCAGAGTCCAGCATCAGGTCTTAATCAGTTCATCTCTGTAGACATTTTCTGGAAGAGTTCAAGGAGCTTAAGGAGACAGTTAGCCAGGAGACAGTTAGCTTCATCAGCTTGTCCAGGAGAACCACGAACAGATAGACCTCAGAAATACTGAGGTCCACAAACACCGTCCACCAGCACTGTCCACCAGCAGCATCCACCAACAGCATCTATCAACAGCATCCATCTGGAGCAACCACCAACACCATCCACCAGCCCTATCCACCAACACCATCCACCAACACCATCCACCAACACCATCCACCAGCCCTATCCACCAACACCATCCACCAACACCATCCACCAACACCATCCACCAGCCCTATCCACCAACACCATCCACCAACACCATCCACCAGCACCATCCACCAACACTGCACTCTAAAAAGTAACTCAGAGTATCACCACTTGATTTAATACATAAATGCAATTTTAAAAAATGTAATTAACTGATTCAGATAAACTTTCTAAATTGCAAACTTTATTTTTTAAGTTGTGATCAAATAATAATGATGGTAATTACATAAACTTAATTTAGTTCCCACTGTGGGTCGCTTTGTAGCGACCCACAGTGGTTGCCTCTGCCAGGACAATATAATTCGCCGGTGCAGTGATTCAGTCCCGGTGGGATAGCGCAGGGAAAAGAAACTAAACTGTGGGAGGTCTGGGGGGTCTTTTGAGTGTAAGGATTTACCCTGTAACAGTTTACAGGTGCCGCCGGTTCTGGTGGAGCTAAATCTCAAACCCTAACACCACGACTGACCATCAACAGTTTTTGATTGACTGACCTGCAGTACCGTGAGTACCTGTGTCACCGTGTAAAATTGTGAATAAATCCTGCATTTGTGCCGGTTGAGTGTTGATTTCCGGGTTGCTGTGATTGACTCCACGGTAAACCCCAGATTTCGGTGTGGCCTTGGCTTGTGGACTGGTCAAATTGGATTGAATTATTTTTGGTTAAGGAAAACACAGGATTGTACATAGCTGGATTAGGTGAATGTGGGACTGGGTAATGCACTTTTATACACACTGAATACATGTCTTGAACTTTGAATCTAATTAAGTGTGTTTTCTTTGCAAAGATGTCTTTTTGGTGTTACCCCCTTGAATGTGCCCTTATCGCTTTAAGGTTTTGTATGGGTTGATTGAGTTTTTTTTCTTCTTTTGATGTTTTAATTATTATTTCTCAGACTTAACTCTGACTGGCACTCCACTTTTAGAACGATTCAACCTCACCACAGCTTACAACAAAATTCGAGCTGCCATAAATTAATAAACTTAGCTTGATAACTTAATTTTTGTCAGCATTGACTTTTTCATTTTAAGTTACATCTCCTACCCAATTAACTGAATAAGACAGTACAGAAGGATGAAGCAACATTTCATGGTAAGTAAAAAGTATTTCTAATTGTACTACTGAAGTAATGGGTTTAAATCTGTTACAAGTGACTTTCATTGAAATAATTAAAATTAAAAAGTTGTATTCTTTCCCTGAGCAAGTTTAACCATGTAACTGCCACCTACAGCAGTTACCCAAGTGCCACAGCCATATACATATATATATATATATATATATATATATATATATATATATATATATATATATATATATATATATATATAGTTTATAGTTGACTAATCCACTTCACAGGGGACCTCTCCGGCAGGAAAATGCCGATGTGCTGATCCAGAACTTTAGGTTTTTAGATTATTTTTTCAGTACTGCTTTCTAAAATAAGAGCTTATCCGTGTATGATAGGATCCACTTTTTTCCTGACTACCCATAGTTCATTGGGATTGCCAGTTTTGCCATGGAGGCCACAAAGCTGACGATGTTAGCCTTGCTGTCATACTCACTCTAACAACCAACTTTTAAAAGCAAGAAAGTGACAAAATGAACAAAAATCTAGGGATAAGTCAATACGTTTTTTTTAAAAGAAAAACATTTACACTGAGCCCTGTCTAGCATTAATGATTCCAAGCCAGTTGTTTTGAGCTAGGTTGCCGGTGGCAGCAACCAGAAGTCGATAACCGTAGGCTGAAGTCAACACCCCTGAGATCCCATTTAACAAGGTATCACTCCTGTGAAGCTCAACAAGGTGTCAGGTCAGACACTCTTTCCTTCACTTGCCAGTGTTGTAGCACTAGTGCAGTATCATCAGAGAGAGAGTTGTTTGTCCACCTCAGTCATCATTTGAAAAATTACAAGACTGTGGTATGTGTGTTTAAAAACTGTGATTTTAGCACCAATGTCCATGGGACATATGCCTCCCACAAAAGCAGAAAACACACTCCTCACACACTGCAAGACTTTAAAGACGATTTACTGAAGTTGACTTGTGCATCTTCTCCAAATGCAGATGACCACAGTGACATGGAGGTTCAAGATCTTGAATTTTCTGTGACTGATGATCGTGACTGGTTGAACCAGTGAAGTATGTACTTAGGCCCCATTTATACGACAACGGTGTTAGGGTGAAACGCAAAAGTTTGGTTGCATTTCGGCCTCTCGTTTATATGGAAACGCTGTTTCAGCCGACCTAAAACACATCTTTTTTAAAATGCCCTGCAGAGTGGAATTTTTCTGAAATGCTGCAGCCTCTGTTGCTGTATAAACGGCAAGCCGGCATTTTCAGTGAAAATGCTGACGTCACGCTCCGTTTTGTGCGTGCGCATTCCACTTTCATTGTGGGAACTTTGAAAACTGTTGAAAACTTCTCAGGTTCTCATGTGTGCAGATTCTGTGTGGGTGAACATTCACAGTTCCAGGAGGAAGAGGTTTTGAACAGGGGCATTTCAAGCCTAAACCAAAGAACATGAAAAGCATGTGCAGGCTGTACAGGAGAATCCTCTTCTGACACGTCTGTGGAGTAAAAAAGCAGTGTGCACTTACAGAGAATCTGAAGTACATCAGTGTTTTGTCAGGTTATCTACCGGATGTGTTACACAATCTGTTTGAGGGCATAGTCCCCTGGGAACTGACTTTGAGTCCTCAAGTGTTCATTAAGAGTAAATACATCAGTCTCAAAGAACTCAAAAAAAAGCATAAAAACATTCCCCTACAAATGGTCGGATAAGACAGATGCCCCACAGCAGGTCCCTCTAAATTTTGCAGCTAAGAAAAGTGTCAGAGGGAATGCCCATGAAAACTGGCTATTGTTGCGATTGCTGTTGGATTTAGTCCTTAGTTATGGACTGTCAGCCAGTGTGTCCTCTGTCGTTGACTTGGCTGTGTCAGACCATTACTGTGTGTTTTTTAATATCACCAGTTTTATTAAACAGGAGACCTCGGTGCGAACTGTCAGGAAGCGCTATTTTACTTCAGAAGTGTCTGCAAATTTGATTGAAATCTTAAGTAAACATCCTCCAGCTCCTACACCTATATCCTGTGATTTTATTGTCGAACATTTTATGAATAAACTAAAAACAAACAATTGACCTTGTAGCTCCACTGAAAACAAAGCAGGTACTGCCAAAGCGCACACCTCCATGGAGAAACGAGGAAATTAAAAAATTAAAGAGAAATTGCAGGGTAGCTGAGCGATGATGGAGGAAAAATAAGATCACTATTAAACATCAAATATACTGTGAGCAACTTAATATATATAATACTGCTCTCAGACATGCTAGAACAAGCTATTTTACTAAAATTATTACTGATCACTAAAACAACCCCAAAATTCTTTTTAACACCATTGATCTTTTAATCAAGCCTGTTTTTAACAGAAACCAAATCACTCCTTCGGACTCTCTTTGTGAAGGCTTTGCAGATCACTTCAGGGGTAAAATAGATTTTATCAGAGCTTCTATTTTATTCAATCAAAATACTGTTTTTAACACCTTAGAAAGCTTGTTTTTACCTGAGGAAACACTGGACAGTTTTGCACTGGTTGATGCTGAATTGCTTGGTAGTTTTCTCCCAAGTAAAACCAACAACCTGCCTTTTAGATCCTATTCCAACATCACTTTTTAAATCGCTTTATGGTTTCCTTGAAGTTGAGCTTTTAGATATGGGGAATTGTTCTCAACAGACGGGCTGTTTCCCTGCTGCCCTTAAAACGGCAGTGGTGAGACCCCTTCTTAAGAAGAACAATTTGGATCCCGATGTTTTAAATAACTACAGGCCAGTGTCCCACTTACCGTTTTTAAGCAAAATTTTAGAAAAACTTGTTTTTATTCAGTTGAATGATTTTTTAAATAAACGTTCCATTCTTGAGAAATTTCAATCTGGATTTAGGATGAACCACAGTACAGAGACTGCCCTACTAAAAATTGTTAATGATTTTAGGTGCAACTTGGACTTGCACAAACTCACAGTCCTTGTGCTACTGGATCTAAGCGCTGCTTCCGATACAGTAGACCACACGATTCTTTTAAATAGACTAAGACACCATGTAGGCCTCTCTGGTACTGCCCTTCAGTGGTTCAGTTCCTATCTCACAGATAGAACATTTCTGGTAAGTCTGGACACATGCTCCTCAAGGACCCATGAAGTGAACTGTGGTGTTCCCCAAGGCTCAATTTTAGGCCCCGTACTTTTTAATGTGTACATGCTCCCACTAGGACATGTCATCAGGAGGCATGGTATTATGTTCCACAGTTATGCTGATGATACACAGCTATACATATCCATGTCTCCTGATGACACAGGGTCCATTGATGCCCTTTTTAATTGTATTTTAGACATCAAATCCTGGATGGCAGAAAACTTCCTACAGCTCAACCAGGGCAAAACTGAAGTTCTAATTATTGATCCTAAGGCTCAGGGAGAGAAAATTTTATCAAAACTCCAAACCCTGTCTTTAACACCATCCAATCAGGTTAAGAATCTGGGCTTCATTTTTGACTCTAAGCTCAACTTTATTCCACATGTTAAAAATGTCACAAAAACAGGTTTCTATCACTTAAAGAACATTGCCAGAGTCCGCCCATTTCTCTCCCGGGCAAACACAGAGGCGCTAATGCATGCTTTTATCTCTAGTCGTATTGACTATTGTAACGCCCTGCTTTCTGGTCTTCCAAAAAGAAACATCTCAAGTTGACAGTTATTACAGAATTCCGCAGCACGTATGCTGATGAAGACCAGAAGGCAGGCACACATTACACCGGTTTTAAAATCACTGCATTTATAATCTTCATGTATAAATTCTTGAGTCTCCCCTGTTTCAGGGTCTTTCTTCATTTCTGACCGCTCGGGTGTTGATCGACCTTTTCTTTGCAAAGAAAATAAAACCTTGTCTGCCAGCAGAAGTCTTTACTTCATTCTTCACCAGAAAACAGGAAATTTCCACAACACCGCTCATCAGTATCCTATGACACGTTACCTGTTTCTCCAAGATCCCTGACTGAAAGCCCCACCCAGCAGTCAAAGTTGGCATAATTTTTATCCAGGGTGTAACACACTGTGAGTCCGAGTAGAACACCTCGTTGCCTGTTGTATTTTAAAAGACGAGAACAGAGCCCACCTTCTCTTCTCCAGCTGCTTCAGGCATACGCACCACAACTACATATTTTTGTAACATGTCATTTTGCAACAACATACTTCATCAACAATAAAATTATGTGCCAGTACATAATATGAGCCATCAAATGTTCTGGTTGGCTTTTCAACTGGACTTATATATATATATATATATATATATATATATATATATATATATATATATATATATATATATATATATATACAAATTTGTCCTTAAGATAACAGTTATTCAGTAAGCAGTACTTAGCTTTGACTCAAGAGGAAAAGCTCATTCGTCCAATGTAATATTGTTTGTTGGTTCAACGCAATTTCAAATTAAGTTGTCATAACTAAGAAGGCATAATGGAAACTGTTGCAATGTTTTTTTTTGTTGAGGCTAAGCGTTTCTTTTTAGAGTGTGTTCACCCCTCGTCAACCAACACTGTCCACCAGCAGCATCCATCAACACCATCCACCAGCAGTGGTGACCAGCAGTGGTGACCAGCAGCGGTGACCAGCAGCGGTGACCAGCAGCGGTGACCAGCAGCGGTGACCAGCAGCGGTGACCAGCAGCGGTTACCAGCAGCATTGAGCAGCGTAAAGCAGCGGCCAAAGCATCTCGTAGCAACCAAAGCGTCAGGTAAGGGGTCTGGCACCTTGCAAGGAACAAGCTTTGGAAAAGGATGTGTTGTATTTGAGAGAGACGGGAGGGACTGACAGCTAGGCTCAGACAAACCTCACACAGCCTTCAGGTCTGGACTGAGCTCACAACTAAACAGCTGCATGGAACAGCTGCATGGTCCAGGTAACCCGTACCACACAGCCCAGACCAGATCCTCCTGACAACATACCAGCTGTGCACTCACACTCATACACACACACACACACACACACACACACACTCACACTCACACTCACACAATCACACACATACAGAGAGAGAGAGAGAGAGAGAGAGAGAGAGAGTTAGTGAAAGATCCTCCTCTATACAAACACATTTAGACAAACGAGGTATAAAAACATGAAAAAGATTTCAGTCACTGAATTGAACCATATTTGAACGTGTTTGTTGTTGAGTGAAACTGTAAGGCGAGGAGGTGTGGTGTGGCATGGCCATCATGCTATGGAGCATTTTTCTTCTTGTTGTTGTTGTTTTTCCTGTTTGCTTGTTTGTTTGTTTGATTGTTTGTATTTGTTGAGTTTGCTAATATTGTTGTTGATGTTGACACACTGTCTTTGTGTTTTTTGTCATTGTTATTGAAGTTGTTGTTGTTTTTGTTGTAGTTGTTGTTAGAGCTCAGCCTCGTTCCTCGTACGTGGTTTGAATAATCCAACCTAATGTCTTTTTTAGCCTGACTCAGTTAATGGGATGATTGAAGGCTGGCTAAGTCCATTTCTCCAAGGCTGAATCTCTAAAATTCAATAATGCTACAATTTCATTTAGCAGACGCTTTTTTCCAAAGTGACGTACAACACAAGCAAGAATTTAAACAAGAAGGCAAAACCTTATTAAGTGAGAAGAAATGCTTCAAGTTACTTGGGTCACGGGTACTCTGCCATCAAGTGCCCACAGAACCAACCCCCCCCCCCCCCTCTCTCTCTCTTTTTTATGTATTTTATCTAAATAGTAGCCACAACTAGAATTCAACATTCAGCAGCATTCACTCTTCAGTGCTTTCATTTGTTAAGAGCTCAGTCTGAGACCTTCTATTCTGACCCCTGAGGACAAAGAGGAGGGTCAGATTAAGGTCCAAAGTGTTCCCTGAACAGGTGAGTATTCAGACCTCTCTTAAAAGTAGAAGGGGACTCTGTGGATCGTAATGAGTTGGGTAATTCATTCCATCATTTGGGAGCAACAGAGGAGAAGAGTCTGGTAGAGATTTAGAGCCATGGTGGGCTGGGAGCACCAGGCGTCTCTCACAGGCAGAGCGTAGCGAGCGGGAAGGAGTGTAGACCTGGATGAAGGACTCAAGGTAGGAAGGAGCCGTTCTTGTCACTGTTTTATGAGCCAGAAGAAGAGCTTTGAATCTGATTGGAGCTGCCACTGGGAGCCAGTGAAGAGAGATTAACAGCTGGGTGACGTGTGCTGTTTTGGGCTGGTTAAAGACCAGACGTGCTGCTGCATTCTGGATCATCTGCAGAGGTTTGAATGTAGACACAGGGAGACCTGCTAGCAGTGAGTTGCAGTAGCCAATGCGTGAAATCACAAGAGCCTGTACCAGGAGCTGTGTGGTCTGTTGTGTCAGGTAGGGTCTGATCCTCCTGATGTTAGAGAGGGCATATCGACAGGACCGATCAATCGAGGCCACATGAACCTTAAAGGTCAGCTGGTCATCAATCATGACACCCAGATTTCTGGCAGAGTTTGTGGGCACAAGTTGATTTCATTCAAGCAAGACACTGATATGTGGTTGGGCAGAGGGACAGGCTGGAAAAACAATGAGCTCAGTTTTGGACGGATTTAGCTGAAGGTGCTGTTCCTTCATCCAAGTGGAGATATCAGCCAGACACGCTGATATCTGACTTGAGACAGTTGTATCGGGTGGAAAAGACTTGAAAAGCTGAGTGTCATCAGCATAGCGGTGGTAACAGAGGCCATGTGAGCAGATCACTGCATCAAGTGAGGTGGTGTATTAGGAGAAGAGGAGAGGACCAAGCACTGACCCCTGAGGTACTCCTGTCAATAGGCCATGTGATTCAGACACTTCGCCTCGCCATGACACTCTGAAGGATCTACCCATGAGTTAGATCCTGAGATGCCAAGCTCAGAGCATGTAGAGAGGAGAATTTGATGGTTCATGGTGGCAGCAGACAGGTCTAGTAGTAATAGGAGAGAGGACTGACCAGCAGCTTGAGACAGTCGCAGTGATTCTGTGACTGACAGGATTGTGGTCTCAGTGGAGTGGTCACGCCTGAAACCAGATTGATGTACACATTGTGGGTAGAATGGTCTGCAGGATGCTAGTAGGAATTGGATCAAGAGAACAGGTTGTAGGTTTAGAGTTCAGAAGAAGTCTGGAGACCTCTTCCTCATTCAGAGGAGCAAAAGAGCAGAGTGATGCACCAGTTGTTGGTTGGAACTGAAATAGCTGGTCAGGCTCGGAGAATTGGTTGCTGATGGTTACAACTTTCTCAGTGAAAAGGGAAGCAAACATGTCTGGAGTCAATGCAGCGGATGGCTGAGCAGTTGGAGGAGAGAGTAAGGATTTAAACACCATAAACAGTTTTCTTGAGTCGGAAGCAGCACAGATCATGTTCTGATAAAAGGCTTGCTTTGCAGACTTAAGGCAGAAGGAGAAGGATGCAAGTTTTTGCTGGTAGGAGGACAAATCAGTGGGTTCTTGGGATTTACGCCACTGTCTTCCTGCTGCCCTGAGTCCAGCTCTTTGTTCTCTTGAAATTTCAGAGAGCCATGGACTTGGTGGATTTTTCTTGCCTTGTTTTGACACTAGAGGGCAGAGTTTGTCCAGAGAGGATGACAGAGAGGAACAGAGTGTTTCTGTAGCCTCATTAGCAGAGAATGTAGAGAAATGTGTTTGGTTGGGAATGAAGGAGCATACCTCATCAGACAGCTGTGTTGCTGAGAGGGACTTTAGGTTTCTGCGGAAGGAAACCATCTGTGGGGGTGCCTGCAATAGTGGAAAAGCAACAGAGAACTGTACCAAGAAATGATCTGAAAGGTGTAGTGGGGTAACTATCACATATGCAGTGAAGCAGTTATGAGTTAGAACCCACAGCAGCTGATTTCACCTATTGTTGCAGAGAGTGTGACTGA
>CM061152.1:1489537-1632037 GCA_030710495.1 Labroides dimidiatus
TGGGACCATGACAGACAAAAAGGTAAAGTGTGTGTGTGTGTTGGGGGGGGGGGGGGGGTTCCTCCCTTACCTGTAGCTTTGTGTTTGGTGGTTTGTTATGAACAACTGAGCTCTCATTGGCTCAGCCAGCCTCTGTTCAGCAGTAATGTCATGCCCTCCTGTTTGTCTGCTCCATCTCTCCTCAGTTAAGACATTTTAAGCTTTTATAGCCTCAGGAATTCAGTCACTCTCTGGATGATGTCACTGAAGTTCTTCAGGTGAAGACGTCTCCAAGACCTCTACCAAGTCTAGTCAGTAAGTCTAGATCATGCTCCAAAGTCTCAGGGAGTGACAGAAAGTGAGAGCAGCCACAGCAGTTAAAGCTGGTTTCTAACGGATTCTGTTGTATCTGGAAAAAACCCTGTAGAAGATCTTGTCGATGTCGGTGTGCGGATTGCTTGGAAGCTCGCACTTATTAAGATTTCTCCTTTTTGTTTAAATTCTTGCTTGTGTTGTACATTGTTTTGGAAAAAAGCGTCTGCTAAATAAAATTGTAGGATTGTAGAAGAGAGTTTTTAAGGACAGATGTGATCCTTTTGATGTTAACGATGTCATCCTGTACAAGAGATTCAGATTCTCATCAAATGGACTGAACTACATTTGTCAGCTGATGGATCCATAAATAAATAAATTCAGTTGATTTCATCCAAACATCAGAGACAGAGTGAAGAAATAAAGCCTTGTCACTGATCGCTTTGAAGGAGGTTGTTGTTCTTGTTCCCCAAGTCTGTTTAGCTCCACTGTTTGCATCTTAAATAATGATGTTAATAATAATGGTCACACATTAAGGCTGGAAAACTCTGGATTCACTGAGCGAGTTGATGTCCAGCTTCGTAGTACAGGCCTCTGAGTTTCCTGAGGAGGAAAGTGATGTTGTTCTTGTCAGGCTGCAGCCTGTCTGTTCCCTCCCTCCTCTGGCCTTATAACACATCAGACCCGAGGTCTGCAGGCTACATCCATGAGTGGATCATGTGTTTATCTGTCATAGCTGGCCCTCTATAGAATACTGCACTCAACACAAATACTACAAAATGAATGAATGAATGCACTGCAACAGCTTGTCCCGACCCATACTGCTCTATTAGGAGACTAAGATGCAGAAAGAAAACTTGGTTTACTCTTCATGATGCAAAAGAGAGCCAATACAGGTCTCATCATCATGTCCTCAAATTTGCATTAACACAGTACACACACTGAGTACACTCCAAGTACACACACAGACACACACAGTACAAACAGACAGACCCTGAGTACACACAAACACACTTAGTATACACAGATTACAAACCAGTCCACACAGACACAAACCATGAACATACTGAATAGACTCAGACACACCAATTACACACAGAGCACACATGCATAGAGTACACACACTGAGTACACACATTTACTAGACACAGACAGAGTACACTGACTACAAACACTGAGTACAAACACTGAGTACAAACACTGAGTACAAACACTGAGTACAAACACTGAGTACACACACCGAGTACACACACCGAGTACTAACACCGAGTACACACACCGAGTACAAACACCGAGTACACACACCGAGTACAAACAACGAGTACACACACCGAGTACACACACCGAGTACAAACACCGAGTACACACACCGAGTACAAACACCGAGTACACACACCGAGTACACACACCGAATACAAACAACGAGTACAAACACCGAGTACAAACACTGAGTACAAACACTGAGTACACACACTGAGTACAAACACTGAGTACAAACACTGAGTACAAACACTGAGTACACACACTGAGTACAAACACTGAGTACAAACACTGAGTACAAACACTGAGTACACACACTGAGTACAAACACTGAGTACACACACTGAGTACACACACTGAGTACACACACTGAGTACAAACACTGAGTACACACACTGAGTACAAACACTGAGTACAAACACTGAGTACAAACACTGAGTACAAACACTGAGTACACACACTGAGTACAAACACTGAGTACAGACACTGAGTACAAACACTGAGTACGCACACTGAGTACAAACACTGAGTACACACACTGAGTACACACACTGAGTACAAACACTGAGTACAAACACTGAGTACAAACACTGAGTACACACACTGAGTACAAACACTGAGTACAAACACTGAGTACAAACACTGAGTACACACACTGAGTACAAACACTGAGTACAGACACTGAGTACAAACACTGAGTACACACACTTAGTACAAACACTGAGTACACACACTGAGTACAAACACTGAGTACAAACACTGAGTACACACACTGAGTACAAACACTGAGTACAAACACTGAGTACACACACTGAGTACACACACTGAGTAAAAACACTGAATACAAACACTGAGTACAAACACTGAGTACACACACCGAGTACAAACACCGAGTACAAACACTGAGTACACACACTGAGTACACACACTGAGTACACACACTGAGTACACACACTGAGTAAAAACACTGAATACAAACACTGAGTACAAACACTGAGTACAAACACCGAGTACACACACCGAGTACAAACACCGAGTACACACACCGAGTACAAACACTGAGTACAAACACCGAGTACAAACACTGAGTACACACACCGAGTACAAACACTGAGTACACACACTGAGTACAAACACTGAGTACACACACTGAGTACAAACACAGAGTAAACACACTGAGTACAAACACCGAGTACACACACTGAGTACAAACACCGAGTACACACACTGAGTACAAACACTGAGTACAAACACTGAGTACACACACCGACTATACACACTGAGTACACACACCGACTATACACACTGAGTACACACACCGACTATACACACCGAGTACACACACCGACTATACACACCGAGTACACACACCGACTATACACACCGAGTACACACACCAAGTAAACACACTGAGTAGACACAGACAGCTTACACACTGCGAACACATACTGAGTTCACACACTGGGCACACACTGAATACACATAAAGTACGCACACTGAGCACACACAGAGTACACACACTGAGCACACACAGAGTACACACACTGAGCGCACAAAGAATACACAAACTGAGTACACACACAGAGTACACACACTGAGTCTCAAACAGAGTACACACACTGAGCACACACTATTCTGAGCCTGTGGTTTGTCTCTTGTTCTGTGAGATGACTTTTAGGAGCAGCAAAGTTTCCCTCTCTGTTGGTCACAGTAGGACTTGTGGTCACTTTAGCTCTGTTGTTCAATAGTCGCTGACCCTGTCCAGCCCATTAAGACGCGTGCACCTTTTAATTTTGGCCCCTGTCTGTAACTGAGTGTGACACCTCTGATCTGATCCACAGCATATCCACACACACTTCCAGTGAAACATTCAGGGATCAGTATTTCCTGGTGAGAGAACAGTGTCTGATTGAGCTGTGGTCAGTGGTTTGCTCATCAGCCTTTTTTCTCCTCCTCTGTAACTTTGAAATGATCTCCTCACTAGCTTGAGTTTTAGCTTTAACTGAAAAACGTCTCTAACACAGGGATCAGTTTTTCCTGATACCCTCCTCCTTCTTCACTGCCCTGAGCTGACACCCTCCTCCACCTGTTGCTTTGTTTCTCCATCAAATGTTCCTGAGCTGCAGAAGAAGAAACCTTGATCCCTGCCCTCGCGCTCCGTCCTTTCAGCAGTGTTTGACCCGCTCTGAATCGCAGAGGGAGGGCTGTCACAGCTTAGGAGCCATCAGGGAGGAGGATTTTAGGTTTTAAGTCTCTGCTCTTTGGCCCCCTCACAGTAGGACTTCCTGGGATCATGGAAACAAAAGTTAAACCTGCCTGCAGAGACAATGACACATCTCCGGCTTCCAAAGACATTGAACTTAGATGGAGTGCAGAGCTGGTCTCATAGTGACGGAGGGAAGTCATGCATTGAGAATGAGAAGACGCACAAAGACGGGTTGACACAGTGACACATGATATCAGGAGGCAGGATGAGGACACATCAGGTTTCATACAGAGAGAGGGCTTCCTATGCGCTGGACTCTGAGGGAGGGGGAGTCTGAAGTTCTGACAGGGGATGAAACATGATGTGTCTGAGCAGAGCATCACATCAGGTTTAAATAATGATCATTTTCTCTTCTTCGGCTACAGCAGACGGTGAATCCTGCTTGCAAAGTCTACATGAAAATTCAGTGATGATTGGTAATCTGAGGAGGATTTATTCCTCTCTGCAAACAGACATTTGCATGAAGTGCAGCCAACAATCTGTCCAGGATCAGACATTGCTCATTGTACATCACTCTGAAACAAGATGTGAAACGACTCCGTCCTGGGAGCCTGTTGGATATTAGAGTTAAAGGACAGGTCCTGATCCACAAGAACTCCTTGGTTCCTAACAGTGGTAGTAGATAACCAGCTGGTTTCTTCTGGCTTCATTGATGGGTACAGCTGAGTATCATCTGTGTGATAGTGAAAGTTTATGGAGTGTTTCCTAAGTATACACATACCTGATCAAATTTTAAAGAACAGTTTAAAAATTGCAAAAGTTTACAGCCATTGGACAGCCAATCAGATCCTCTGGCTCAGCACCAGTGAAATATTTTTGTGTCTACCACTTGACTTTTTTGTTTCATAACCTTAAGGATCTTTGAAGAAGTTCAAGATGACTGTCTTACTGCACCCAACCTCAGCAGCGATGGCACGTTGTGAGAGGCCTTGCTTATGCAGCTTAACAATCTGACCACGTTCAAAGAGAGAAAGCTTTTTAGCCCTCGCCATCAGGAGGTCATGACAGAGTGAACACCTGACAGGAAATCACAAAAAAATCACTTTTTTTGAATCATTACTTTGAACCTTTTAAAGATCCAACAGTGCAAAATGTAAATTTGTGCAATTTTTCAACTGTTCACAAAATTTTGATCAGGTGTATATAAGATGATAAGAATTGGTCCAAGCACTGAACCTTGTGGAACTCCATAACGCACCTTGGTGTGCACAAATGTTGACAAACAGTGAGCTGTTGGAGGATGAGAGAATAATTTGTATCAAAAGCACAGTCAGCTTGTTTGTTGTGTGTTTCAGGAAATCTCAGATCTCACAAGCTGGTTCAGAGGTCGGGAAGTGAATCTATGAGACAAACAGTGAGTAAGGAGAGTAAGAGTTAAATAATAATTTACATTTGGATTAATAAAAAAGATGTAATCAAACCTTGAGAGCAGTATTAAAACGCGTCGGATCAGAAAAGAAGCTGCAGCCTGACTCCAGCCTGGACCTGTCTCAGGATGAGTGCAGCTCTTAGCGGTCTGAGCAGGAACAGATGACCCTGCAGCCCCGTGGCCTCATTTTCACTTGTTAAAAGTATGATTCAGTTTTCTCTCTTGGTTTTCCTGCTCATGTGCCGTTTAAATGGGATTGTTAGAGTGAAGGGTTGAACTATCTAAATATTAATCCATAAACCTCTGTTCCTCTGTCTGTAAATGAACTGCGCTGATCTAATAATGCTCTTCCACTGACACCACGCTCCTTGCTAACAGGAAACTTTCATACACAGACTCGGTCCTGGTATTGGATTTGAGTGTACATGTGAAAGGAGGCGTGAGAGGGAAAACGTGGGTGCATTTTTTCTTTACACAGTGTCCACAGCAGCTGTGAGCACAGAGATTTTACACTGTGATGGTAAAATGTGATGAAAGCTGTGGGGTTGATCTGTACAGAGGTGGACTAAATGATGATCTGTTGATCTCCTCTCTGTCAGCTGACTGATCTTGGTGTTGGAGGATAAGATGACGTGGAGCTGTTTCTTCCACTGTCTGTGTGATGATGAGTTTATTATCATCATTATTATGAATATTAATGTAAGTCTGTTTTCAGGCCTTCACCAGCAGGACAATAGGCTGAGGTCTCAGTCAGCGGCAGTTTCATAATGGCCGTCTGTCTGATGGGAGCTGAATGAAGGAGAGCATCCTGAGAAACCTTTTCTCTAACACCCCCCCCCCTCCTTTCTTCAAACAGCGCTGTGACTGACAGCTCCTTTCACAGTGCTGAGACTGGCAGGGCTTTAACACCATTCTCTATCCTGGCATGATAATGACTCAGACCAGAGCCGAGCTGGGCCAATCAGGGGGAAGGGGGGCGTTAATAGGGCTTGAATTAGAGAGAGGGTTCAGTTTGGGTCTAAATGTCAGCAGAGATTAAAGATGATTCTGTCTGTGAGTGAGTAGAACTGAGGCCCTGATTCATCATCAATAATCAGTCCATCCCTCCAACAGACTGACTGAGTTGTTTTTGTCGTCCTGTTTGTCGTCTTGTTTATGAGAATGTGTTTCTCTAGGAGCTGTAGGATCTGTTGAGTTAGCTGCAAAAACCAATAACCCTCATCCCACAGACATGCAGTGGACATGCAGTGGACATGTGGTGGATGTGCAGTGGACAGTCTGAGTGATTGCTGGTGTCAAAGTCATCAGGAGGACTTTGATTGACAGCTGAAGCTCATCATCACTGGCCTGCGTGAACCACTCCTGTCAAGGCCCGCCCTCTGACCTTTGACCTTGTGCTGTAATATTTCCTGTCTACAGGTCAACCAACTTCCTTCCTGCAGAAGACAACGGAGACGTCTAGACTGGAGGAGAGCCTTCAGCTCGTTATCACTGATACATATGATTTTGTGTGTGTGTGTGTGTGTGTGTGTGTGTGTGTGTGTGTGTGTGTGTGTGTGTGTGTGTGTGTGTTTGTGTGCGCCAGTTAGAGAAAGAAAAGTTTCAGAAAGTTTTTTTGTAGAGAACTACAAGTTTCTCTCCCCTGCTTATCTTCAGGGTCCAGAATGAAATACCATGTTTATTAGCCTACTGATCAAACATGCTAACAAAAGCTAACATTTTTAGCAAACCTTTGACGCACATTGTTTACCAGTACAGCGCTAATTGAATCCAAAGTTTTTCGTGACATTGTTCACCAGTACAAAGCTTATTGAAGCCAATGCTGAACCAGTTCAGTACCAAATGAAGCCACATTGTTTACCAGTATGAAGTAATTGAAGCTATTATTTAAGCTACATTTTTAACCAGTTTGTGCAAAAAGAAGTTAACATTTTTAGCCACATTGTTTATCAGCACAGTGCTAATTGAAGCTAACGTTTTTAGCTGCATTAGTATAATGATAATTAAAGGTAATGTTTTAATCACTGCTTACCATTACAATGCTGATTGAAGCTTACCTTTAATGCACATTGTTTACCATAACAGTGTCAGTTGAAGCTAATGTTTAAAACATTGTTTACCTGTACATTGCTAATTGAAGCTAACATTTATAGCCACGTTGTTAACCAGTATGTTGCTAACAGAAGCTAACATTTTTTACATTGTTTACGATTATGGTGCTAATGGAAGCTAACACTTTGAGCCACATTGTTTAACAGTACAGTGCTAATTAAAGCTCAAAGGGCCGGTTTCCAAAACGGCCCCTTCTCTGATTCAAATTTCCTGTTGGTGGTGCATTGCCCATGCCGTTGTGGTCACAAATCTATAAAGTATAAAGATTTAGGTCACTTGGTTTGTTTTTTATGGCTCCTCAAAGTTGTACCTTTCAGAAGCTGTCTAAGTGTTGATAAAATGTGCATGTTATGTAAAATATTAATGAAAATCTAATCAAATGATGGTCACCGTAAAGAATACATTCATGGCATGATTGTGACAAAAAATCATGTTTCCATTGCGCCATTTGGCTGTTTTATTGAAGAAACAATCTCAAAAATGCCATTTTCGATGATAACATTTTAGACACAAAAACTGTGTTTTTTAGAGAATACACCCTTTTATGGGCGTTGGATGCAAACCAATTTTTATCCTATTAAATAGTACGTATTATGCTATTGATGAGAGGAAAAATCATCAAAATGTAAGTGGTGGAACATTTTCAAATGTTGGGTTGAATTAGCCTATGGTTGAAGTGCTGATTTTCGACTTTCTTTAGATAATTTAGATAACAAAAAAACGGGAGTATTTGCTCGGTATGTTGAGAATATGTACACAGATATGAAAAAAAGTGAGAGAAACACTTTTTCATAAAAAAATCCAAGATGGCTACTTCACAAGTCCCCGTCGTTGAAGACATTGGCTGACAAATAGACAGAACAACAAACAAAACGTGTTCCTTATGATTTTGGTTGGTTTTCGCATTTACGGGAGTGTTCATAGCTACGGGCGATTGTATAATACCTATATTTACATACTACAGTAATAGAGCATCGTGTGTAGTCTTGGTATATATACCAGATGAAAGATATGGGGAACAGTGCGAGTGGATTTCAAGGAACTGATCTTTGGACCAACCTGTCCAGGCCATGCATGCCGAGTCATCAAGAGAAGAAAAGCTTATTGTAAACACAGACTGGTTCTGTGAAAGGACGTGCGACACCTCTAGGAGGTCATTAATGATTTCGGATGATTTTGATGGTAACTGAGATTCCAAGGAACCTCTACCATCAAGGACAACCTCTGTAGATGGATCTAAGTCGTTACCAATAAGGTGAATGGAGCAGACGCGGGATGAGGTGGGACACCACAGTTTGTGTGAATAGATCAGGTGATGTCTTGCACGTTTTGGTAAGACTGATGATTTTGTTCCATTTTTTGCAAAGGTAACAAGACAGAGACAGCATTTTTTGTGTGAAGATGATCCATTCAAAAGATCATGAAGGGTCAGCAACGGCAGGATATGGGACGGGGAGTCGTCTTCTTCCTCTATCTCCTGGTTCTGCTCGGGTTCAGGTTCAGGCTGATTTTTGTTCCAAAGATACTTCATGTAGCACTTCTGGCAAAGAAATGCTTGTTCCTTTGCTGACATCAATCCTTGTTGCACCAGCGTATCTAGGAGCCATTTATATTGTGGACTATTTACATTGCGTGCACTTCTGTTCTTATTGCCACTACATTTCTTGAAGTATACTTGACACTCTTCTCCAACACATTTACCCTCCATCTTGAAACCATAACAATTGGTTTATGAAGCGTTGATAAAGTAACAAAATAGCAAGCCACCGATGATTGCTGTAAACAGCTAATACTTAGTAGTTTGGTACAATTATGCGAAAATGTGTGATAAATAACGAACAACTAATTACATAAAATAACAAGACAATATAATAAATCACATTCAATACCTCCAAGAAGCGCAGAATTGATTGATTACTTAGAACAAAATAAAGTATTTCATATGTATAATCCATCTATTCGATGTGGCGTGGTCGGCAGGCACAAAGAAAGTGAGACAAGTCAGGGTCCCAACCCTGACAGAGCCAAAACGCTTTGGAGATGGGACAATTAAACAAGGAAATTGAGACAAGAATAGCTAGCGTCGAGTGAATGATTTCGTAAACGTATAGACAAAGACAAGAAGATACGGATAAATGTACAAGGCCACACGATCAGAAAATTCAGAAGAGGACAACTTGAGATAGAACAGTATTCATGTATCAGGGTGTCCTCAGTGTAAATCTTTATATCGATACTATTTATTTAGTCGTTCCACATCATAAAACTGTCATGAAAATATCCGCTCTGATATTCAATATAAAAGTTTGTATATAATAAGCTATATAATAGGGTTTCAGACAAGGTTGTTACTCATTTCCCCTTTTCTTTCAATTTACAGCCACATTCAGGCGGCGATATGAGAACGTTCCACCACATGGAATTAGCTGATTTTTGGTACACATATGAAACAAGTAAAGCTCTATCCGATTTTCTGATGGAAATTTGCATCCAAAACTATATAACGGGAGAAAATTGCAAATTTATGGCATTTTTCTTCATTATTGTGTCTCTGCAAGTGCATTTTCATCCAAGAATTTTTTTTTTTTTTCTGTTTTATGAATAAACACAATGTTTTGGAAATATTTATCAAAAGAAATTTATACTATGTTGCGAATTACAATTTCGAGATAACCTTCTTTTATTTACGAACTTGTGTCTTTGATGCTGAAATTGACAACTTTATAAAAATACATTTTCACTGAAATTATGAAATCTGGCTGTCGGAAAGGTGTAAAATTATTTTTCGGAAAAGAAAAAAACAGTAGTTGAGCTAGATAAGAAATTATACGGGGGCAGGCTCCTATGGAGAATTAACATTACTGGAAACAGGCCCTTTAATGCATATTGGTTACCAGTATGGGACCTACTGAAGCTAAGATTTTTAGATACAGTGATTTCCATTAGGGATTATTTATGCTAACAATTATACACATTGTTTACCAGTTCAGTTCTAATTATAGTGTAAGATTTTAGCCACTTTGTTGACCAGTATGGTACTTATTGAAGCTCACTTTATTAGCTTCAGTCTTTACCAGTACAGTACTAAATGAAGCTAAAGTTTTTTAGCCACCTTGTTTGCCTGTACCATACTAATTGCAGCTAACATTTTAGCCATGTTGTTTACCAGTACACAGCTATCAGTAAAGCTATCAGTCTTCTTAGCAGGTCTCTCCTTGATCAGTGGATGAGGAGGGGAGTAAGAAGCTGCACTTGCCCCCCTCCCCTCCTCTCCTCAGGAAATTCACCCCCTTCACCCCCTTCACCTCCTCTCAGAGGTGTGACCCTCACCTCTTCCTTCTTTGTGCCCTCTTTACCCTCTCCTCATGCCCTCACCTCTGGGTGTCACCCCTGTCACCCATCCCTTCCGGGGCGAGGAGATGGAACTGCACTCTGCACCTGTTCTGACCTGTCTAGACGAGAGGGACAAGGGGAGTTGGGGGTGGGCATAGAGGGAGAGGGGTGACAGAGAGAGAGTAGAGGGAGGGAAAGGGGAGGGTGCAGGGTGGAAAAAGGGGGAGAGGATAGAGGGGAGGAAGAAGAAGTTTGGGGGTCTTCTTCAGGTTAAAAGTCAGAGTTAGATTGTGAAGAAAGAGAAAGCACAGCGGAAACAGGAGGTCACCCTCTCCACACACACACACACACACACACACACACACACACACACACACACACACACACACACACACACACACACACACACACACACACACACCATCACTGCTTTCTATTCAGGCCTGCAGGGAGAGGGTGGGGGTCTCTGACATGAGGAGGACATTTTTAAATTTCATTTTTCCTGCTCTCTTGACATGATGCCCCCCCCCCCCCCCCCCCCCCCCTTCTCTGACCGTCTCTGTGATGCGTTCAGGTACCTCTTGCACGCTCACAGACTCACCTGAGTGAGCTCCTGGACCAGGTGTGTGACAGTATGACTGACTACGCGCTGTATGTGGACCCAGACTCTCAGGTCAGACAGTACAGGAGGTTTGCTCCTCGTAGTGGGGGGGCCTCTGCAGACTTCCCTGACTTCAAAAACTTCCAGTTTGACGGGCCAGAGGCATCCAGTGCGCTAAAGTTTGCAGTGAGTAGAAGACTGTCTCACACACTGTCCTATTTTAAAGCCTCATTCTAAACACAAAAAGAATGAAGGATTTTATCACACGGGGGAGGAAGGACTGACCCCTGAGTCAGACCCCCCTCAGTCCATCACAGAGTGGTGGTTTTTTTGATTTTCTGTCACATCTTTGTGCTGCTCATGTTGGCTTTCATTTATCAGACAAGTGTACACCTGAAAGTTGATCTCTGTGTGTGTGTGTGTGTGTGTGTGTGTGTGTGTGTGTGTGTGTGTGTGTGTGTGTGTGTGTGTGTGTGTGTGTCCCTGTCTTCTTGTAAGTGTGAGAGCATCGTGGAGGACCTGGAGGACGACATCATGTCCTTGTTTAGTCAGGAGAGCCCAGACGTGCAGGACCAGTTATGTAAAAGATTGTCAGGTAGAAACACACGCACACAAACACACACACATGCACATTCACACACACTCAACACACAACCTTGACATGATCCAGATAATAATCAGAGCTTTATTTTGCTTTTTTTTTCTTTCATACATCATCAGGAGCTACAGCACATTGTTAAATCTTCTTGTGTATGTGTGTGTGTGCGTGTTTGTGTGCGTGTGTGTGTGTTTCAGATTACTGCAGACACAGCTCACACACTACTGAGGAGTTGTAGTCTTGGTGTGTGTGATGATGAAGAAGCAGCTGTGGACCATGAAGAGACCTTTATAGGAAATATTTCTGATCTCAAGTTTTTAAAGAAATAAAGAATAAAAGTTCACACTCTGTTCTCTCTCCCTCTCTATCCGTGTGTGTGTGTGTGTGTGTGTGTGTGTGTGTGTGTTAGAGAGAGAAAGAGAGAAAGAGCGAGAGAGTGATGCTGTGTTGAGGTACCTCCTCACCTCACTACAGTGGGGTGTGGGCACACGTCATAGCCTGTTAGCAAAGTGTTTTACTAACTAAATGTGTTTTTTTATTTTTAAAATAAAAAGACAAATGTCTGCTTTGAAACAAAACAGTGCCATGTTTGTCTTTGTGTACAGTGTCAACAAGTCAATAAAACTGTAAATCAATTAAATGAACAAACAGTAACACTCAAAAGTATATGAAGTTACTCCACTCTCCTCAACTTCCTACTTATTTTATCAACACAGACTACAACACAACCACTCATAATCTCATGGTTTCTGAACTGAAACCAACGGGGGTTTTTTTTGCTCCTGAACTGTGAAACAATTTTTGGTCCCAAAGCTTTTTTTTTCTGGTCTGAACAAGATGGCTGGTTCAAAATTCAGTTCTGAAACAGGCGGGGAGCCGTGTTGGTGTTAAAGCACTCTGATCAGCACCTGGAGATGGAGCTGATGGCTCACAGTGCTGATCAGCAGGCTGCGTTCAGCACACCCAGTCATTGTTGTCAGAGGATGAACAGCTGGACCTGGTTGCAGTATTTCTGAGCCTGGTGGTCAGAAACTTTGTGTTCGTGTTTCCTTGTGTCTTCAGCAGAAAGTTTCCTCTTGGGTTGCAGCGTTAACTTGTATTTTAACAAGATTAAAATATATTTGTCCTGCAGATTAGCATAGTTAAGTGTTTCTGTCTCTGGCAGCCTTTGATCAGCAGAGCGCGGCCGGGCCTTGGCTTGGCCTGGCCGTCCAGGGCTGGGTGTGAAATTGCTCTGATGTCATCCCCCATTCCCCACCTCCTCTGGCTTTCACAGGCCGTAATTATATTTCCGCCACAAAGCCCCAGTCCCCTTCATCCATATTCCAAGTTTGACTGGGAAGCATTTAGAGCCTGTGGACAGATCTCTCAGTGGGGGGAAGGGGACTGAGGGGGGACGGTCTTTGTCTGCAGGAGACATGGGGGACATCAGGACTCACTGATATGTACTTTTCTTTTCTCCACTCGTCTGCCCTTTGCTCTGCCTGCAGGAGAGGTTACCTTAAGACACCAGGACAGAGGAACTCTGGGTAAACGGCGCAGCCTTTAAGTGTCCTCTGGTTGTTCTGGTAAACCTGTAGCTGAAGGGTCTCTGCACACTGAGCCAGTTTCCCAGAGGCTCAGATCAAGCCTCTGAGCTAAGTGAGGACAAATGTTTCACTCTTCAGAGGAAACTATTAATCTTCCTTCCATGTCTCTGATTTTTAGGTGATCAGAACTTAATCTACAGAAGACTGTGAGAGGACGCTACGAGTCCACAGGGCACCTCCTGTGGACAAATCAGGACATCCTCTCTTTAGGCCAGTCTGTTTATGTCTACAGCACACAAGGAAACATCAGCACATCTGTCTGAACGATGGAACATCAAAGTCCTGATGAGCAGACCAGTCCTGACTGCTGCCCTGTTTCTGATCCACTCAGTAGGACACTGAAAATCCTGAGGACTCAGAATCCACCTGCTGCTATTTACATCCAGAAAATGTACCCTCCACACTGAGCAGAGAAACAAAAATCACAGCATCTCCTTCAAGCATCTGACATTTCAATTCAGCGATCTGACTGCTGAAAACACATCATTGCTGCATTCCCTGACACAGATCAGTGCTGCATTCATTGTCACCAGATATTTGCGGAGTTCACTGATACCAGAACAATTCAGCATTCACTGACACCAGATCAGTCCAGCATTCACACACAAACATCTGTGCTGCATTCACTGACACCAGATCAGTCCAGCATTCACACACAAACATCTGTGCTGCATTCACTGACACCAGATCAGTCCTGCATTCACACACAAACATCTGTGCTGCATTCACTGACACCAGATCAGTCCTGCATTCACACACAAACATCTGTGCTGCATTCACTGACACCAGATCAGTCCTGCATTCACACACAAACACCTGTGCTTCATTCACTGACACCAGATCAGTCCTGCATTCACTGATACTAAGTCATTGTTGTTTTCACTGACACTTAATCGGTGCTGCAATCACTGACACACCCCAGTGCTACATTCAGTGACTCACATCAGTGCTGTTATCACTGACACACATCAGTTTTGTAATCACTGACACACATTGGTGCTGCATCAGTGACACATGATCAGTGTTTTTTTCACTGACACTAAATCACTGCTGCATTCACTGACACAGATCTGTGCTGTATTTACTGACCCTGGATCAGTAGTGCAAACACTGAAACATCAAATCAATGCTGTATTCACTTTTCGCATCAGTGATGCATTCACTGACTTAGATTAGTGCTGCAATCTCTAATATCAGTGCTGCATTCACTGACACACACATCCGTTCATTGATACCATATGGTAAAAATTCCTGAGTTTGAATCCTTTGATGACCTTTATTCATATTCTTTTTCTCCCTCGTGTTTGAGCTTGAAGCCAAATTAAATAATGCTCATTACAGTTCTTGTTTTTATGTTTTTTATTCACCCTTTCCATCGGCATCATCATAATCAACATTTTCATCATGGTCCTCCTGAAATATAAATTATTTACATGTGAATCACAGTCCTAATGCTGCACGTGGTCAGTATAAAACATTTAAAACTATCTAAACACATAAAAACAGCTGCTCAGTGACCACCCGCGCGCGCGCCTGTGTGTGTGTGTGTGTGTGTGTGTGTGTGTGTGTGTGTGTGTGTGTGTGTGTGTGTGTGTGTGTGTGTGTGTGTGTGTGTGTGTGTTTAAGGCAGCTCTAATGAAGAGCGGAAACAAAAACATTCAGACCCGTCCTGCTGCGTGCAAACACCTCTGAAACTGCAGGAGAAATAATTTACATGTAAACATAAATAAAAGTAAATTGCTTTTCATCATCGACACAGAAATAAAGGACATTGTTTCTGGAACATTCACACTATGGCTGTCTGCAGGCCCTCAGGTCTGTTCAGGGCCGGAGGAGAGGCAGACAGACAGCAGGGCATCGGTTTCATGAAGTGTGTCTGTTTGTGACATTGCGTGAGAGCTTCGAACAGGTTCTTATCACAAAAAAATATGTAGTCAAATGATCTGACTTTGTTATAAATAAGCAGTCTGGTTTTCTTTCTTAAAAAATTCAGATTACTAAGTCTCAGTAGAAATCCGAAACAGAAACCTTTACAACCATGAATGCGTCTTTCTGCAGTCAAGTCAGCTCACAGTTAGGCCACAGATCAATCATTCAGTCTGAACTTGTCTCAGGAATAAAAAAGAGACATTTCATACGATTTTAAACTCTGCTCTCCAGCATTTCCACCAATTTACCTCATCTGCGTCAGGACCCGCAGATCAACAGGTACATACACACGCATGCACGCACGCACGCACGCACACGGAAAAGGGCTCTATACTAAATTGGCAGCAGTTGAATCTTTGGGTTTCAGCTTTCTGTCTTTAGTCCATCAGACTCATCAGGGCTGCCGAGCGCTCATCACGCGCCTCCTCGTAGGGTAAATATAAAGTGTCCTCGGTCCACTGTCAGTCTGTGTCCGTGTCTGCTCACAGTTGAAAAAACCAGTTCGCGCTGTCAAATGCAGGACCAGGTCTTTCTGGACGCGCACTTGTTCGGGTCTTACAGCCGATCAGACCCGTTGTGAACCTGGTTCGGTACTTTAAAATCTTAAGGCCTTTAGTTTATGATATAAAAAGAAATCATTCACTCTACAATTTTTTTTATTATTTTTTTCAGTCTTTTCAGTATAAAATAAGGATGTCGTTTTTTACGTTTTTACTTTTAGTTAAAAAATCCTGATTTTGTTGGAGAGAAAAACTGAACCTTAAATCTCAAATTGCTTGAATCTGTCATTTTAAGGCCGACAAAATTCACTGAAATTTTACAACAAACAGGAAACTTGATCCGCTGAGTCCGAACCTGCGTCCACATGATGAGGTCTTTACAGCAGCTAACACAAGCGGCGCGAGACGACCTGAGAGAATCTGATCAGAACAGGTAAACTGGAGACGTCACAACCTGACTGACGTCAGAATAAAAACCACAGCCCTGAGTTGTGTGAGTGTGTGTGTGTGTGTGGGGGGGGGGGGGGGGGGGTCTTAAATAGCCTAGTCACTGTCGGACGCGCCGTCTCGTGCGCTTGCGTGGTTGTAGAGGCCCTGTGCCATCAGGTGCTGGGCCAGAGAGTTCGTGTTCCCAGAACTCTTCTTGATTTTGGCCCGCTTGTTCTGGAACCAGATCTTAATCTGGGACTCGTTGAGACCGAGCTCCAGGGCCAGGCCCTGCCGACGCTGCTCTGTCAGGTACCGGTTCTTCTGGAACTCCCCCTTTAACCGGAGCAGCTGCTCCGCCGTAAAGGCTGTGCGGGGCCGCTTGTCCTCCTTGCTGGGGGCCGTGGCTCTCTTTGGTTTTCGGGATCTGGGTCCTGAGGGAGGGTAGAACCAAAATCAAAACCTGACAGCTGGATCACATTTAAATCAGAGACAGAAGGATCTAGAACCATCTGATTAGATCAGATCAGATCAGATCAGGGGTCCGCTCGTTTCAAGATGAGATCAGAGGCGCTTGCGCCTCTGACCGAGAGGCCTCTGAGCCCGCAGCACCCTCATCAATTCATCTGAATATAGGCTTCCTATTAAGATATTTATTATGAATTAATTACTGAAAGGCCCGTATTTCATCTTTTCCAGAGAATCGTGTGTGTGTGTGTGTGTTTGTGTGTTTGTGTGTGTGTGTGTGTGTGTGTGTGTGTGTGTGTGAGAGAGAGAGAGAGAGAGAGAGAGAGAGAGAGAGAGAGATTGAGATTGTGCAGTTGTCGGGGAGGTTTATTGAAAATTCGATCATTGATTGGTTGGCGGGTTTTTGGAGGTCGGTGTTTGAGTATTTCGGTGGATTTGGCTCTTCGGCCTGTCCGGTCTGATGGGGCTGAAAACAGTCCGCGCTGCTTCATGAAAACTCGATCAGTGTTTGCGCTGTAGGAAATTGACTTTGTTTTATTACATAAGCTTTCTCACAGGGTGAGTTTAAAAAAAGTTTAAAATAAGAGTTTGAAAAAATGAAAGAATCACACTTTGCCATTTTTTCACTTCTAAGAGCAGAATTTAATTCTCTTTCTTAGTTCAATAACCCAACATGGAAACAAAACACCCTGAAAACCGCCTCAAACTAAAGCGTTCCTCAAGACTGTGTGTGTGTGTGTGTGTGTGTGTGTGTGTGTGTGTGTGTGTGTGTGTGCGTGCGTGCTCGCCTGCGTGTGTTTGTCCACGGTGTCATCAGGAAGAAGAGGAGGAGGTGTTTTTTAAGTGGGGGTTGGGTTGTATGATGGAGGATGGGGAGTTCGGCGCCTCTTTTCCTCCTTGTTACCATAGAAACTTCCTTATTAAAAAAAAGTTTCCTCAAAAGCGCCAAAACACACGAAACTTTCTGACGTTCCGATTTAAATCTGTCCCACATCCGGTTTGAAGAAAAACGAAAAAACGTTGTGAGTGTGAGCTTCAGCAAGTGATTAAGTACAGCAGGCCTCACACACTGAAATTAACCAAACACCGCGCGGTCAAACAGTGTGTTCATTTAAACTTTGTCTAATTAATTAATTGATTTGATATTAGCCCTAGCGTCACAAGTGTGTGTGTGTGTGTGTGTGTGTGTGTGTGTGTGTGTGTGTGTGTGTGTGTGTGTGTGTGTCTTTGTGTTCGGCCTGCAGCACTCAAACTTTCCTCTAACAATAAAAACTCCGTGTAGCTCACCCAAACTTCACCCATCGTGCAGATTGAAGTGCGGTTAATAATCCCGCTGCCCGTTCACGATTTCATTTCTAAACCAGAACAGGCCTGTTTGCATTAATGTTTTAATTCAAATCTTGAGCGTGTGAACACATCATTACAAAGAAAAAGTCCAAGTGCAGCTCACGCTCGCTCCTTTACAAATAGGATTTAATTTCTTTGGTGTATTTATTTATTTATTTATTTATTTATTTATTTATTTATTTATTTATTTATTTATCTATTTAACTGAGGATTTGGTGAGAGCGGTGCGAAGCAACAACACATTAAACATTTATATCGACTTAATCTTAAATCTAAAAAGGTGCTTCCGACGTGAAAAGCTTCAATAAACCGGACTTTATTTAATCTAACTGTGGGAACAGATAAAAATCTTTTTCAAAGAAAGTCAAAGCTCCTTTTTATTGAACATTAAATCAGAATTTTGAGACCCTCGGCCTCACTTTTTGGGACCCCTCCTCATTGTCAAAAAAATATGCTAATGACACATCAACAAAGAGAGCTGACGAACAATGGCGTTAAACTTGGTTTTACTCCACTTCCTCACATTTTTCCTTTTCTTTGGCTCATTTTTCAAAAACAACTTTATTGAAGGTTAACGAAAAGAATCTCAGCCGCTCCGTCATCTGCTTTATTACCTGTTTTAATCTCACAATGCTGCACGAGTTCATGGCGTGTTTGACCTGGTCTGTGAATCTGTTGGTGGGTTTGTAGAGCTCTGCTGCTGGGATGAATCTCTTCATCGTGGTTTGATAAAGATACTGGAGGTGAGGTGATAATAAAAATAAGTTGGAGCAGTAATCGTTCTGTCAGTGTGAGCTGATGTGTTCATTACATTTTTTTTTTTTTTTTTTTTTTTTTTTGGGGGGGGGGGGGGGGGTGGCTCGTTTGGAGAACATATCATTTTGTTTTTCTGCACAATTCATCATCATCACCATCATCCTCATCATCACAATATTAAAAAAATCGTTGCCTCGGTGATCTGCTGAAGTCTCGTGGCTGGATTTTTAATTGCTCTTTAAATAATGTGATAATGATTTAAATTTAGATTGAAGACTATCACTGACCTGAGGACGGTCGGTCGGAGTACCGGGTACAATAGACCCAGGCTGGCCACAGCATCGGTTTTTCCCCCCGGTCCTTCATTGCCTCCCCTCCGACCCTCAGCTCCGGCCTTCGGGCCTTACAGCCCGGCCGCTGTTTCTCAGAGGTCCCCGTTTTCTTCTCCCGGTCCCGGTCTTCACCCTGTGGCTGGTTTTTGTTCCCAGCGCGCTCGTGTCCCATTACACACCGTCCAGGACTGCTCCCCTCCTGGTCTAAAGTCCCATTCTTTCTCTGTCGACCAAAGTCCGGCCTCAGGATGTTGTCTATGTAGAAGTTAGTGACCCGGTGGATCTGCGGGTGTCCGGGAGGCTGCAGAGGGGGCGGACCGGCCCGGTTCAACTGCTCCGCAGAGTCCTGAGGTCGGCCCGGGTCAGCCTGAGAGTTCTGCATCCTGCAGGTTCCGGTTCAGCAGCGGTCCCCTCTCTTTGTGTCTTGTTTTAGGATGGTATTCCTCTGTGGCTGTGTGCTAGAAATTATTCCTGTTGGTTTTTAAAATAAAAATGGCGATGAGACAAATGATCCTGAGGTTCGTTTTTCTTTTCTGAAGATTCACTTCATCCAAGGTTAAAGTTTGAAGTTTGCCTCGTGCATTTTCTCTGATTTCCTGTTTGATAATTTAAAAATACTACAAAAAAAAAACAATGTGACAAATAAAAACAGATCAGAGTGATAGCTCTGTCTTTGATGCTGCTCTAACCATAACTGACTTAAACACACGCGCTCATACTTTCACTACACATTTTGTTCTCTTTTCTGATTGGCTAACACAGACGATGATGACGTTGTACTAGTGTACTCTCAGACACGTGCCTCCGACCAATGACGCTTCACAGCTCCAGTCACGTGAGGCTCTCGGAATTTACCCAGAGCAGCAGGTTAATACCGTCATCAGGGACCTGTGATGCGTTCAGGGTCTTATGATGTGATCGAGGCATTTTCAGGTGCAGCAGTGATTATTTTACTTGACGCATGTACCAGGAGGCAAATTTAAAAATCTCCTCTCCAACAAGGTAACTTCAGGACGAGGGCTTCACACACACTCATCAGACTGTGAGAAGGGAAAAAGAAACCGAGCAGACATTAAACATATCACTGTTTGACTTATACTGGGGCTCAGAAGCACTTGAAAACAATTTTTAAGAACAGAATGGAGCGGTTATGGAAAAATGCAACCCAGCCGTCACACAAAAATCTCTCCCAACTGGTGAAATATGTTAACTCGTGTCCTGTCTGTGATTGGTCATATGGGTCAGTTGTTTCCCTGCAGGTGAGGCTCACGCTGCAGGATCAGATACGAAAAAGGACCGTTGTAACCTTTTACCATCATGTGTCTTCTTCTTCTTCTTCTTCTTCTTCTTCTTCTTCTTCTTCTTCTTATTATTATTATTATTATTATTATTATTATTATTATTATTATTTGTTTGTTTGTTTGTGGTTAACGCAGCTCCACCCTAGGGATGTCCTTTATCTTCACGTGGATTGTCAAACACCTGCAGGCAGGGCGGGAGTAGGACTCGTTTTCCGCCCCAGCATTTCATTTGCGCGTGCACGGACATGTTGTCAAGGTACCGGCCGGCTGCGTATTAGGAAAAAAAGGGCTGTGAGCGCAGGCGTCCGAGGGACATCGTTAGCAGCTTCTGTGATATATTTTTAATATAATTAGTTTTATGTTTTCAAATTTAAAGACAATGATTTTAAGTGTTATGAGTGGACTCCGGCCCTCGAAGCCTCCAGATTAACCACTCCAGGCCTGTCTGTCTGCAAGCCTGTCAGAATAATATTTATTTATTTATTTATTTATTTATTTATTTATTTATTTATTTATTTATTTTTCATTCATTCATTCATTCATTCATTCATTCATTCATTCATTTAATTTGTTGACTTTTGTATGGTTGTGACCAAAGAATTATGATGGTGTTTTAACGTTGGGAGTACAGTTAGAACAAGTCTGGCAGCCAGGGCCCTTTATTATGTCAGAAAACCCTAAGTTGTGTTTTTTTTTTATTATTTTTATTTGTTTGTTTGTTTGTTTTTGTTTTTTTTTCTTTAAAGTTAATTATTAAGTGTTTCTTTTTCTAAAGAAACAATATCCTTATAAATTTGGGGTTAGAAGTTGTGCCTGTAAAGTCAAAAATGGTCATTTTAAATACAAGTCCTCCCTCTAGTACCAGCAGCAGGCTCATCCTGGAGTTCTGTGTGTGTGTGTGTGTGTGTGTGTGTGTGTGTGTGTGTGTGTGTGTGTGTGTGTGTGTGTGTGTGTGTGTGTGTGTGTGCGTGCGTGTGTGTGTGCGTGTGTGTGTCCTTTATCCCACAGTCAGGTCAAAGGACCAGAGCGATGGAGCAGATCCTCCTTTGTGAAACAGCACTGATGTGAACTCATGCAGGACCCAGTTGTGGTCCAGGATCAGAGGATCCTCTCCACACACACACACACACACTCACACACACACACACACACACACACACACACACACACACACACACACACACACACACACACACACACACACACACACACACACACCAAGTGGTATGAGATAAATGCTGAAATGCAAATGAAATCACAAAAAAAGACATGAAACAAGAATTTCAGCTCATCTCCCATTGACTTGAGCCTAATGGCTGTTAGGATGAATGATTTTCTGTATCTCTCAGTCCTGCAGCCCAGAGAGATGAGCCATCCACTGCTGCTGTTTCTCTGCTTCACAAAGATGTTGTGAGGTGGATGGTCTGTATGATTAATAATGGCCTCGATGTCTGTCTGAACAGCACATCTTCTCTTTGACAGTAATGCGAGCAGGATTACACCATCGCTGATTTAAAATAAAGCCATTCCTCTACTTTTTATCTTGCCACAAGCTTTAGCGTCTCTGTCTAAAGGTATCAGGGTGAGGCCAGGTAGATCCACACAAGAGTCAGAGATGTTTGGATTCAACAAGGTTTCAGTAAAGCATTTGAAGCTGCACTCATGGTATATTTTGCAGGTCTTCATATCTCCAGTTCATCAGTTTTGACCAATAAAGTTACCTACAGAGAGTGAAAAACTGTTCAAAGAGAATAACAGAGCCACTTCAGTACCACTGCTTCAATATTTTGTGCACACACACACATCCACACCCACCCCCACACACACACACACACACACACACACAAACACACACACAGATATTAGATGTTTCTGTTGTTTTTTGATTTTCTTATTCTATCATCACTAGTTTTTATAAATGAAATGTCAGATTTATGTTTATCAATTGTATATACTTTTTGAGAGGGACTTGTATACATACCCCCAAAAACTACATAAAACATAGAATTAGTGTATGTGCAAAAGTAAGTGAACCCCCAGCTGCACTGGTAGTCATGCAGGTAAAGGACTCATTTGGGTGCTTTATTAATCATTTAAGCAGACCAATGGCATGAGACATCCTTGGGAAAGGGTCTGACCAGCACTAATTAAAAGAGAGAAGAAACCAGCCAAAGCACTTTAGGTCCATACAGATCAACAATGCCAAGAGGGAAGGAGATATCTGATGACATAAGGAAGAGGGTAGTGACAGCCCATCAGTCTGGTGAAGGATATAAAACCATTTCCAAAAGATTCCAGCTTCATCCATCCACTGTAAGACAAATCATCTACAAATGGAAGGCCTTCAACATTACAGCAACTCTGCCTAGAAGTGGACGCCCATCAAAAATATCACCCAGAAGCACCAGAAAAATAATAAATCAGGTAGAAGCCAACCCACATATCACCTCCAGAGAGTTGCAGACCTTCTTGGTAGCATCTGGGACAAATGTGCATGTGTCTACAATCAGAAGAAAACTGAATAGCCATGGCTTTCATGGGAGGGTTGCCAGAAGGAAGCCTCTGCTCTCAAAAAAAGAACAACATTTGCATTATTGTTCCAATACCTCATGTCTGTTCATTTCATTTTGTCCAGCTAAAATTTGCACTACTGCTTACCTCAGGTCTGTTTACTCTGTTTATTCTGTCTATACTGTTTATATTGTTAATTGTAGTATTTAAGATAGTCTTTATTTAAGGTAGTCTTTATTTAAGGTAGTCTTTATTTTGTTTAGTTATTGTAATTTTTGTTAGTCTGCTCTGCTGCATCGTAGGTCTGAGAGGACTGAAATTTCATTTATGCTGTATGTCGAGCATGTATAGCATATTTGACAATAAAGTCGACTTTGACTTTGACTTTTTTGACTTTTTTTGACTTTTTTGACTTTTGACACTTACCTTACCCCATTGTCCAAGAAGACAAAATGTTTGTCCAGGTGTCAAGAAAAAACACGATGTGCACAAAGAGAGAGGTATTCCTTTCTTTCCAAAAAGGGGAGTCTCTTTTTGAAGTATCGTACCAACTAAGCACAACAAAGCCAAACAAAAGTGATGATGTAGAGTTATGTGGATGTTAAACCTGTTCTTATGCTGACTTTTTGGTATTTCTTTGGGACTAACTGATTGCCATCAAAGTCTATAATGTCCACTGTAGTTATTTCACTTGTAGTTTGTTTTTTCCCTAAATAAATTAATAAGAATAAAGTATTCTAATTACATTTAAAATGTGAATGGAAACTACTTTTTTCATGCTAGTCAGCAGGTAATAAGATTGAAAAATACTGCCTGGTTTGATGAGTCTGGATTCCTGCCCACACATTCACATGGTACCCAGAAATTGCTTGCTTGTGGGTGGGGCTTTACATGCCTGGGAGTTCCTGTCCAATCCCCCATGTTTAAGTGCACTAAGGCAGTCAGCTCATTGTCTTGTTCCATTGGGACAGTCTTGATTTGGCTGCTCTGTTGTCATTCTAGCACTGGTCAAGTCCTCATACTTACTGGGACATGTCCCGTTTGTCTCCACCCAGAGCCATGTCCCTCAGGATCAGTTCTTCTTACATATATATATATATATATATATATATATATATATATATATATATATATATATATATATATATATATATATATATATATATGTATATATTGTCCTACAATACTGTCCTGACACTATCCTGACACTATCCTGACGCTGTTCTATGACGCTGTCCTACTATACCAGGGGTCCCCAAACTTTTTCCTGTGAGGGCTAGATAACTTTTCCCTTCTCTGATGGGGGGCCGGGGTCAGTTTGTAACAAAAAAAGTGTGACGATCACAGGGGTGCCTGAACGTAAACATTTATTGTTTTCCAGAAAGCCACACGTAATCAAATTTTATAACCCTTTTCTGGATCTTCACAGAAAAAGGAAAAAATGAAATAAAATTACACTGATTGGGCACAGACTGCAGAAGGGTGAAAAAGAATGTCACGTTCTATCTAGGCCTGAGAATCATTCAAAAATATTTGATTCCTGTAGCGATACCAATACCTTCACTTTGATACCGGTTCCTGAAGGATACTTTTTTCAATACCAAAATTTATATCAGTTCTAACAAAAAGAAACTTTCAGTACATATTATGGTACAAATCTTGAGTTTTAATTTTCATCTACATCTGATTATCTACTCTTAGCAGTTTTCTTACATAAAAAAACAAAAACAAAACAAACATTTGCCAGTGCAAAAGGTAAATGTGTTAATAACTATAAATGAACTTTCTTCTGTCAAGTCTTGTTTTCTCGTTTTTTTTTTATTTTTTTAGTTCGTTTTTTTTTTTTTTTTTAAATAAACACCCTCCAGATTTGACCAGATGAAGTGACCTAAAAGAAACAAACATTAGCGTGATTCATTTGCACACAGTCGTCTGCTCTGGCTGCAGCTTGGAGGGTCTGCTGTGAGCGGAGGAGTCTGTGTTTTGGAGAGGGGAGGGGCTCAGTGCCTGCTTCTAATTGAGGAGCAGTGGTTGGAGATCAAAACATGCTTTCACTCTTTCTCCAAACTATGGAAAAGTCGCTAGATTTGACACTTTTTAGAAAGAAAAAAAAAATCACGAGAGAGGTCTAAAAGCGACTAAATGTAGCAACAGAGACGCTGATTTGGCAACACCATAACCTGGTATTGTTCAGGGGGGCGGGCCAAATGTGGAGGTGAGTCGTATCCGGCCCATGGGCCATAGTCTGGGGACCCCAGTTCTATACTTTCCTAAGTTACTGTCCAATGAGTCTGTCCTGATAATGTCCTACAACACTGTCCTATGATACTGTTCTTTGATACTGACCTATGATACTGTTCTATGATACTGACCTATGATACTGTCCTATGATACTGTTCTTTGATACTGACCTATGATACTGTCCTATGATACTGTTCTTTGATACTGACCTATGATACTGACCTATGATACTGACCTATGATACTGTTCTTTGATACTGACCTATGATACTGACCTATGATACTGTTCTTTGATACTGACCTATGATACTGACCTATGATACTGTCCTATGATACTGTTCTTTGATACTGACCTATGATACTGACCTATGATACTGTCCTATGATACTGTTCTTTGATACTGACCTATGATACTGACCTATGATACTGTTCTTTGATACTGACCTATGATACTGACCTATGATACTGACCCATGATACTGTTCTATGATACTGTCCTGCGATATTGTCCTAAAATACTCTTATGATACTGTCCTGACACTGTCCTACAACACTGTCCTATGACATTATCCAATGACACTTTCCTACAATACTCTCCAAGGATACCATCCTACGATACTGTCCTATGATATTGTCCCATAAAACTGTCCTATGATACTGTCCTATGATCCTTCTCTATGATATTGTCCTATGATGCTGCCCTATGATACTGTGCTATGACACTGTCCTATGATACTGTCATTTGAAACTGTCCTGGAATAAAGTGCTATGATACTATCCTATGACACTGTCTTACAATAAGGTCTTTACACTCTCCTGACACTGTCCCAGACCCTGTCCATTGATAAAGTCCTATGATACTGTCCTATGATAATTGTATGTCTTTGATGCAGTTCCTGTGTGTTTAAAGGGTTAAAATTTTTAGACTAAATAAAAAATATTTAAGATGTGTCTGGCTCTGATACATTCTCCTAAGTCTCACTGTAGTCACACTGATTGGATTGGACGGGATAGAGAGATCAGACTGCATAACGACACACCTGTCAGCTCTGTGCTAAGAGAGACATCATGATGCCTTTACTAATATAGCTGTCACATGACTCAACCAATAACAGCCCTGTAAGTCAGCTGACTGACAGGTGTGAAGAGTGCAATGTGGTTAAATGACAAGTGGAGTTTCTAAAGTTACATCTTCACCTGACAATGACAGAGACAGGAGGATGGTATCTTCATCTTTATCACCATGGAACCATTGTTCATCTCTCCCTTATCATTATTATCACCATCTTTATAAACACATAAATAATCCTATTCATTTTAAAGTCTTTATCATTTTTATTATTATTACTGCCATTACCACCACCACCATCATCATTCATTCATCTTCTATCCTGCTTATCCTGTTTAGGGTTGCTGGTGTCTGGAGCCTATCCCAGCTGTCTCAGGGCGAGAGGTGGGGTACACCTGGACTGGGTTTGTGTTTCTTACTCAGCAGTTTAGAGGATATTAGGATCACGAGTTCATCCAATCAGAGGCTCAGCTCAGATCACGTGACTGATGGGTGCCCTATAGCTGTTAGAAGGAGGCTCAGACTCTCTTGAGTTAGCATTTCCAATGTGGCCCTGTAGACGATGGGCTTCATTACTCTGCATTTTCCCAACTAACATAATGTTGTTCTGAAAATCTTAGAAATTGAGATGATAAATCTATGAAACTCACCACTGAACCAATATATTTGTGGCTGCTGTACTGCTGTTAATAAAACATTAAGGACAGAATAAGTGTCATTATGTTAGACGTGGAAATGAAGAAATAAGATATTTCAACAAGTGACCATGTTTTGCTGACATGTTGTGTTACTATTCATGTATCTAAAACCAATCCTCATTGTTACTTTCCATTCTTATGGAGGAAAAGTTAATTTCATATAAGTTTGACTTTTTTTACATGACACATTAAAATGTCCTCAGCTCACTGTCTGCTGAAGATAATCTAGGTTAAACAATTGATGGAAATACGAACCTCCATATTTAAGGGTTTGCATCCCTGATACAACATTTTTTACGGATCCACTTTCTTGTCGATGTGTTATATAACATTTTATATAGGAAATATTATGTTTATTAAATGTAAATAAAGTGGTAAACGTGATAGAAAGTGACAAAATTCAGAATGAAGCAGCAGTAATATATTTGCACACACCCCCCTCTCGGTGTGTCAGAGTGGAACAGTCCGAGGCGCGCTCGGTGGTTTGGCGCTTCTGTGTTACTGTAGGCTCAGGCTGACTGCTGCTGCATAGCCACACTCACTCTGTTAGCTTTCATAGCTTTTTAACAGTAAACCGATGAGTGTAACGGACAGTCATGTCTGAAGAGGAGAGCAAGGTGTCCGAGGAACTTTTTAAAGATGTCAAATTTTACCTAGTGGGGGACATCGACCAAAAGGTGAGCTCTAGGACCTTAGCCCCTTTCAGCTAACTTTTTAGCATGCTTACTTGCTAGTACCATTCAATCTAAATGGGGGGGGGGGGGGCTAACCAGCTAGCTCTCAGACTGCTATGATAACACAGTGTCTCAACTTTGTCTGACATTCAAACGTCCTTGCATTTCAAGTCTCTATGTGAACTCTTAGTTGAGTGTGCTACTGATACGTGCCTGTGGATGCTCAGTGTGCTGGTTTAACAGTGGCTGCGAGTTTCTTGGTTGCATAGATGGCTAGCTGTTAGCTTGTAGCCATCGGTTTATCTGTCACGGGAATGCTATGCTAACACTTGTGCTAAAGCTGTTTCTTTTGCTCCTTTAAACAGTAAATCATCACCTTACGCTGTTACCGAGGTGTTCTAGTCTGCAGTAAACACTGATGTACATTGTTATTACTGTTTTTCTTCCGCATTAACCTGTGACCATCAACACCCCTCTGACCTGCGCAGGGCGCATGCGTCATCACCGCTGTTTGAGACCTGTGACTGACTGCTGCACGTCTTAACACCCAAGTACTCAAACACCTTTCAGCGACCTTCTCCAGCCTAGATATGAGCTCCTAGCCAACGTAAAATCATATAATTTTAACAGTAATAGTTGAACAAATTGTGAACTTTTCGATCCGAGTCTGCTCAGGTGTTTTATTTCTTGTTATTGCACTGACTTTTAAAACCTGCCTCCAGTTTCCAAACACATTGACTTCTGGTTGGGATAAATGCGTATGCCTGCAAACTGAACCCAGTGTCACTGGCATAGTATCTGAATGTCACTGTCAGCAGGTCTCTGCTCAGACTCTGGCTTGTTTATGGGTTGATTCATCGGCCCTCAACAATAGAAACAGCTACACCCTGGTCCATGTGAGGGTTTTGGCAGTGTGTCCATGACAGAGTGTAGATGCAGCACAAGCAAATGTGTCTGTATCCAGGATGAAACTGGAACTGCCTGTTGCAGCCCTAAAAGGCCCCCAAGCAGCGTTGATTTCTTTCTGTTCCCTAGTTATGAATGAATTACTACCTGATGTAACTAACAACTATCTTTCATTGAGGAATAGATCATAGAGGACAGTGTGTAGTTTAGTTTATTATTGAGTAAGGAATATCTCGATGCAGCCACAGCTCTGTAAGGCACATCGTACTGCATCCCCTAAACTCTGTCAGACTCCTGGTTAGTCCTGTTAGCCCCTCCGTCTTATTTAGCGGAGCCCTCATGTCCAGAGTGAGCGTAAACTAAAGACAAAGACAGAACGAGCAGGAGTAACAGGCACAGTCAGGGCATTAGAGACGGACAGATACTGTTTTTTTTTCAGGGCCGTTACCGATTATTAGTGGTCAAGAAGCCGGGAACCGATATTTGGAGACGATATTTATTTGCAGTAAACATGGAAATGTTGGCGTCAAAATTTAAATAACATCGACTGAAATACACCAGCTGCGTCTGCCGTCCATCTCTGCTCCGTCACAGCACCAGATCAGTTGGTTTTCATTCAATTCAATGTGTCAATTTACACTGGATCCGTTCCGTTATGGTTCAGCTGCATAGCTGGTCCGACAGGTAATCCTTGCTAATCCGCAGTCATGCTATTTTTGCTGAATGCTGGAGCTGTGACGTGTCAAATCAGGGTAGAGAAGATCTAGCGGGAAGTAGTGTACAAAAACTGTATTAAAAGATCCTGAGACTTTCAAAATAAAACAAACGTGTCAAAACTAGATCGTATTTTACTTAACCAATGTAAGAACACATCACAGTGAGTGAAGACACGCCAGGAGCCAACAGGTTTGAGGTTTAACGGCACAACATGAATGAAGAGAGGATTATTAATGGAGAGGGAAGTGCAGGGATTCCTCTGTCTGTGACTCCAGTTGTCTGTCAGTCCTGCAGCTTGTCAGACTGAACATGCAGCCGGTGTGAGTTGACAAACGCAGTCAGCACCATAGACTGTATAATTAATGGACATAACCTCCACAACATCACCAGTCTGTTTCTGAAACAGAATTTTGAAGCAAAATGGCCGACGCGGCCATAGTGGAAATGAGGCGGGCTTTGAGTCTCCACAGTAACAGCTATAGGGCGCCCGGCACTCATGTGAGCTGAGCTGTGCCCCTGATTGGACGAGCTGGCGATCTTAATATTGTCTGAACTGCTGAGTTAGAAAAGAATCTGTGCATACTTTTCGCGAAATTAGCGATTCTGAGGGTCTAAAACCTGGTAAAAAAAAAAAGACAATGGACATACAGTAAAAAGACACTCATATAAAACCATTTTTTTATATAATGAAAAAAGTAACTTAAAATTTTTTCAGAGTTCTTCTTAAAAATGACAAAAGTGGTCTCGTTTTTCTCATTTCTACCTGGGACACATTCTTTGATAGTTGGAGAATAACCCATAAATACAAATACACAAAGGGTAATGTGATGATGTTTCTCTATTGTATAAAGATAAATAAAAACAAGTGAACCATCAGCTCCTGTCAAAACTGAACTCACACACTGACTCTACAAGGTAGAAAACACAAAGTCAAAGCATGTTATAGAACATTAGAATAAATACACATTCAGAGGTCTGTATATAACACACCCACATATGCACACTGAAATAAACGCAGGACACATCTATACACAACTGAACAGACGAATGAATGGATGCTGTAGCTTCTCTGTAAGCTTTTATACACACACAGTATACAAACCAACATTATCAGAGGCCAAATCAGCTTCCTCTGCTGATGCAGCCAGATTTAACTGAAAACCACAGCATGCGTCTCTGACAGAAAATATGTAACTTCAATTCAAAACATGCATGTTAACTAAAATAATTGAACATGTTGGTCCCTGACCGGCCGACCACTGTTGTCATTAGGGCAGATGGCAGGATGGTCCTGATCCATGTGTGATGGCCCTCTGGGGGCCCTCTCCTTCCTCAGCAGACCACATTATGGGAGATAGCACAGGCCACAGTGATGTCACATGACCTCAGAGTGCTGACCCTTAAGTCGTGACAGTGTGCCTTCAGGAGGCCAAAGGTCGTTTCAGTCCTGGTCCTTGTCCTGGAAGGGTCATGGTTGTAGGCCTGCTGGGCTTCCTGGGGGTCTGTGAAGGGTGTCAGGAGAAAAGGCTGCCAGGCAGACCCCCCTGTTCCCCAACAACACACCTGAGGATTCACCTGTCACAACAAAATCTCATCATCACAACCTGATCAGAGTGACCCTCCTGATACAGCCATGATGTATAAAGTGGTTTTTAATGAAGCTTGTGTGGCTCACCATGTGACAGGTGCTGATGGACTCCAGAGGTCCAAAGACTCTGGAGTCATGGACCGAGCCAGACCACTTTGTCACATTGCTGATGAGACAGTCAGCACTACAGACCATCCACAATTAGAAGATGAAGATTATTCAAACCAAAGACCATCACAAGCCACACTCAGTCTTCATTAACTGACACGAACACACACTATAGTCTAATGAAACAACATGAGGAGCTAAGATAAGATTTTACAATCTGATGAAGTCACATTTATACAATTTCATCCTTCTTTTGTGCTACAGGCCTCAGGAGAGGCCCATGGACTTTGTTTATGGGCTCCAGGATGTGGATATCCTGCAAGACAAAAGGAGAAGTCTTGCTTTTTGTGTCCCCAGAGAACCTGTGTGATTGCCTTCTCTTGCTGCAGTACTCTTTGTATCATTTTGGCCCGTGACCCTCATCTGGTGGCTGATTCACTGATCAGTGTTTGTTGAGTTAGGCTTCGATCTTTTTGAGCTTCAGCCAAATCTCTTCTGTGCTTCCATTAAACAAAAAAAACTAGCAACCATTTTTTTGCACACACCAATGGCCCTTTCAACCCAAAGATCCTGCATGCTCCTCTCTGGATGAAAAAAAAAATTGAAACACATTAAATTAAACAATCACAATACAAAAGTAAATGAATACTGGGGTATAATTTGAGGTTATTCAAAATTATTGTTACATTATTAATTTTTTTTTCCTATTTCAATTTTCACAGTGCTCATTTTGTGAGGTTTTAGTGATAAACAATATATAATAAGATCGAAAATTGTCAAATAAAATTATTTTAACAAAGCATGAACAATAACTGCTGTAACACATAAGAATTCAAATAATTACGTGGTGTTTGTCCACAGTTTTGCTTGTGTGTGTGTGTGTGAGAGAGAGTTCTCTTATTGGTGGCAGGATGCAACCTGTGCCCAAAACACTGTAGTCTTTGCCATCTGTTCTGACCTGATTCTCCTCGTCCAGCTTCCAAGAGTTCAAAGCATCTTTAAGTCCTTGCGCAGTTGTCTCACCAAGTATGATTTTTGGGTGCATAGCTTGTCTGTGAGCAGGTGCTTTTCAGCCCCCAGTCTTTGAGGTAGTGAACAGTGAAGCTCACATACAGTTGCATTGTGTGACTACTCCACGGGTCGGTTGTCGAAGAAAAATGTTGTGCAGCCGACACTTGCCAAAACTTTTCCCCTGACATTATTATAAAGTTTAGGCAATGTCTCCTCTGTGAAATATTTCCTACTGGGCAACCAGTATCTGGCATCCAATGTTTTCATCAGCTTTCTGAATCCATCTTCTTTGTAGAGATAGGAATCATGTCTTAAGCTATAAAGAATGAGATTGCTCGTCTTCTCATAATGAGGAGCTGAACATAGATCCTGTTAGTGATGTTTGTTTTAAGGTTACAGGAGTGGCGAAGGACTCTCTTTAGCATCATACATACATCCTACTCGATAACATGCTTCATCTTCAAGTGATTCAAAAAATTCAAGAGGTAAAAAACAATCACTTACAATACAGTAATACAGTGATAAAGAAGATGAGCTTTGTGTTTCTATGGTGACGTAATTGGAATGTTCAACCAGACAAGCAAAACTGGCAACTGCTTTGAACTATGGGTAGTGAGGAAAAAGGTGGATAAACAAAGACTAAAATGAAGTATTTAAATTTTTATTTATTTATTTTTTTTAACAAAAACATTTGATTTAAAAAGAAAAGATGAACAATTACCACAATGTGGTGAGCACACATGCGTACACACAGGGATGTGAAAAAAACAGAAAATCAAATCTGTTCTGAATATCAGAGGTTATCAGAGTTAGACGCAGGTTATTAGATGTTTGTATCAGTTTGTGGTGTTGCCACAGAACCTTATTTGTTTTCTGAAAACATGGCAGCTTGCAGTATTTTGGTGTTCAGCAGCATAATAGGACCACACAAAGCTCCTCTAGTATCATGCAGTGAGCGAGCAGCGCATGCCATGGGAGATGCACAGGTAGTACTGGGAACAAGCAGTCCCTGGAAACATTTCCCCAGACAAACGTTCCTTCTTCTCACATGACAGCATTTCAGTCACATAATGTAAGATTGCATGATATTCAGTGTTTGACGACAGACAGACAGACAGACAGACAGACAGACAGATCGATCTCTGTTTTGGGGTTTTTAAGGTGTCTCCTGGAATCAGAAAGGTGTTTTTGGTCCTACCCACGGCCTCCTCTTCTTGCACACACTGGAACATCATGGTCTGCTGTGGACTCTGACAGTCAGGTAGATTCACCTGTGCTTGCTTATGTTCCAGGTGGTGCAGCTGTTGAAAGCTGGTAAGGGGAAGGAAGTGTCCTATAATGCTCTGGCCACTCACATCATCGCAGAGGATGGGGACAACCCTGAGGTGGGCGAGTCCAGAGAGGTGTTCGACCTGCCTGTGGTCAAGGTGAGATCTGAACCCGGTGTGTTCACACTGAGCCCGTGTAAGGCCTCAGATCATGGTGGACAGTTTTTCCTCCACAGCATGTAGCTCTTTGTTATAAATGAGCTCTGACATACTGCAGGATGTTATCTGGCGGTCAGTCATGGTTAATCCTCATTAAACTGCTTTTAACAAATGTACTGCACTAACTGATGTGTGTGTTTTCCTGCAGCCGTCTTGGGTCATCCTCTCTGTCAGGTGTGGAGATCTGCTACCGTATCCTTTGCACTCTATCACTGTCAGTGAATCAAGTTTTTTTTGTTCTGGAATAATTACGTAATGATTGTTAAATCTAAAACAGAGGATGAAGGCTTTTAGGAAGTGATCACTGTTAAGTTTGAACTTGAGCCATGTTTGTCCATGACAGAACACCTCAGAGTGACTGGATTCTCTCCTGAATCAGGACAGATATTCTTTGGAGTGACAGCATGTCTTCCTAGGGTAAGTGTGTATCTCTGCAGCCCTGATGGCTCTGCACGCTGATGGAGGCTCTGCATCTCCACCTTGGACAGTCTTACAGCTCTCTGTATTTAGCTCCTGATAACGATGATTCACTGGCGTCTTCTTCGCTCTCTGTTGTCGACAGAGTTTCAGGATTTGAGTCACAAACAAGATTCAAAACTCCCGTAACTTTTTATAAGTGAGGATGTTTATCTGATGGAGCTCATTGAAGCCCACACTGCAACAGTATAACAACAACTGCACTTCCTGGTTACCTGCTCACATGACACAGAGCTGACCAATCAAAGTTATATGTGAATAGTTCTCTCTGCAAATACTGTAAACAGACTTTAATTAAAGTTTATTAACAAAATAAATATAAACTGACTTCATACTTCAAATAGAACTGGAACCATAGGGTCTAAAGGGGTAATACCTGGTAGATTTTTCTATATTTACACCTTGTGTTTTAAATATCTAACAATATCTAATGAACTGATCATATTGGTTTTAGACGTTCATCTATTGGAGCACTATCAGTGAATCTTGTTAGATCAACTCTATTTTCAGTCATATAATTATTTAGTCTGTAATTTTCTGATTCACCTGTTTAATTATCTGACATTAAAAGGAGAAATGACATCAACATGCATCACTATGGGTTAGACAGTTACACAGGTTGAGTTTTACAGTTGAGCACTTTTTATCCACAGAAGTAAAACAGAACAAACAAGGTATATTCATAAATAATCCTGATTATTAACAATGGATTAGTCGACATTACAAATAATCATTAGTTTATGCCTCAGTGTGGAGATGTACATTTACCTGGAGGCTCATTGTTTTACCCTGTGTTTGCATCATCAGCTTCCAGATGACCTGAACACATTGTGGGCGTATGTGACCTTCTACGGAGGAGAGTGTCAGCTCAACCTCAACAAGAAGGTCACACACTTAGTGATGAAGGAGCCAAAGGGGGTGAGTTCATCCTCTGTGTGTGTGTGTGTGTGTGTGTGTGTGTACGCTATGAGTTCATTTCAAAAACACTCCTGCTCACACAATGCTTGTTTTTTTTCCCCTCCAGGCCAAGTTTGAGTGTGCCCTGAAACACCCCAACATTAAGATCGTCACCCCCGAGTGGATCACAGACTCTGTTAAAGGTGATTTGTCTCCGAGTCTTTCATTTGAGTTTGGAAGATGAATTAGAGGTCACATTTTGACCCTTCTCTCCAAAAAACTGAAAGTAATTAACAACCAGTTTCTTGAGGATTCTTGGACTTATTTTTCTGGAGTGTTGAAGAAGTCAGAGGATGGTAGTTGGTGACTGGGGTTTGAGTTGCACATGAGGTGCACCTGTATGGCCTGTCAATGTTTGAATCACGACAAACATGACCTTTGGGGCTCGTTCACAGTCTATGTATGTTGGATGTCAGCCTTAAATAGTATGGGCTGAAAGTCTTTCCCTCATCTGGTGCACATGTGTCCACATCCCAAAGATAACATTAGCTCATCGCCTGCTGCTGTGACCATCCAGTGTTTCCTACACAGGCCACAGGTAAATGTTTGGAAAGGTACCAGGATCCCCAATCCAACCCAGCCTTCTTCTTTGTGACCCTTCTGTTGGTGCATCCGTTCCACACCCTGCAGTCTGTTTAAGTGTTGAAAGAAGAGTCCTCCTTTGCACTCTGTGCTCTCCTTCTTCTCTGTTGAATCACTGTGTGGTGCTGCTATAACATCATGTAGCTGACGCAGCCATCACCACATGACTTACACCCCTACCCTCCAAAATCAGAGGATACTGTCCCAAATCAGAACCAAACCACACTGCTTCACTGACAAAGAACACAACAGGATGTATTTTAAAAAAAGAGCCTCAAATAAATATGTAGTTAATGTAGAAATTAACGTGGTAGTATCTATTTCAGAGGCCATATGGGGGCTGCAGCCCCACAGCAAGAAGGTCACGGGTTGAAACCCAAATTATTTCCAATGAACAATATTATTGTCAACAGTATTTTGAGACCAAATTAACCACTCTTGTAATGATAATAGATCATAATAAAAGTACACCTTTTCAAATGCCGTCAACTTTTATTTCCCATTAGTATTTTCAACCCTAGGCTGCATGGTTGCGCAACGGTAAGCATTGCAGCCTCACAGCAAGAAGGTTGCCGGTTCAAACCCCAGCCTACCACTTGTCCTTTCTATGTGGAGTTTGCATGTTCTTGCTGTAGATGTGAGTGTGAGCGTGAAATGTTGTCTGTCTCTGTGTGTCAGCCCTGTGATTGGCTGGAGACCAGTCCAAGGTGAACCCCACCTCTCACCCTAAGACAGCTGGGATAGACTCCAGACACCCTGAACAGGATAAGAGTGGTAGAAGATGGATGGATGGATGATCGATGAATGAATGAAAGGACGTACAGATGTTTTTCTGATTAACAGAGAGGGCAAACTGTGAGAAGCAGAGATGGTTTGGTTGATTCAGATGGGATCTAATCATGGCTGTGATCAAATCTGAACCTTTTTCCTCCAACAGACAAAAGCAGGAAGGATGAGGCGCTCTATCATCCCAGACTCACCTATGTAGAGCCTGAGGAGGAGGATGAGAGTGAGGCCGAGTCCTATGAACACTCAGACGGGAGCTACAGCCCCCGGCGATCCCGGCTTTCCAGTGGGGGCTCATCTGGTGAAGAGTCCAGCCCCCGCAGGCGACCAGGACCTAAAAAACTTAACTCCATCTCCCCGTCCTCCCCCCGTAAACCCGAGCGCCGCAGTGAGCGCATGTTTGACGACTCTGATGACGACTCCCCCACAGAGAAAGAGGGAACCAACCTCAACTGGACTCCGGCAGAAGTCACCACCCCACCGGTCCCTACAGGTACTGCCAGGCGGCGGACTGGACCCCCTGGCACCAAAGACCCAGTCTCATCCTCAGGAAGTGGACTGATTAACCTGTGTGCCACTGTGCCACCTGTGCCAGGCAGCGGGGCCAACATGGCTGCAGATGCTCGTATGGCTTCTGCTGTCAGTCACACTGCACAGCAAGGTGAGAGGAGGAAACCCCCTGTTAGACAATCAGTGCTACACATCAGTATGTGAAGTACACAATTAATGCTACACATCAGTGTGTGAAATCAAACTTCTTGTAACCGCAGTTTTTTTACATACTCACTCATCCTCTAAAGCATGTGGACGTCATTCTGTGTTTATCTCCAAAAGCTGGCTGCTGTCCTTTGTTTGTAAGCTAGTGATCTGCTTAAGCTGTTTTCTTTCTCCTGTGCTAAGGCGTCTCAGGTCCAGAGGGTCTCACTGGATGGAGTCCTGCTGCTAGAACACTCCGAAACATCACAAACAACTCTGACATGCAGCCTACCAGCCGGCCTGCAAACACAGCACATGTAAGAGACTGGAGCTGGTCACATGATCAGTGGATCATCCCCCCTGTCCTGAACATTCACCTGATCACTGATATCCATTCTTCTTCTCTCTCCTCCTGCAGATCCTCCAGAATCTCACAGCCAATCAGACAAAGCCACTAGAGCAGACCAATCAGAGCCACACTCAGACTCCTAACAGCACCAACCCCCTCCTCTTCAGTCAGTCCAAACTGGGCAGCCAGCCCCTCACAGCTGAGCAGCAACAACAGTTGCTGCAACAGCAACAGTCCCACCAAGCTGCCCAGCAACAACACCAACAGCTACCACAGCATCCCATGATGCACATGCAGCAGCAACAGCATCAGATGATGCAGCTACATCATCAACAGCAGCAGCATCATCAGCAGCAGCAGCAGCCACAAGTGGCACAACAGCAAAATTTCTCACAGCTGCCCCCACAACAGCAACAGTTCCTCCAACAACAACAACAGCAACAACAACTTCACCAACAGCAGCTATTCTCCCAGCAGCAGCAGCAGCAGCAGCAGCAGCAGCAGCATGCGTTCTCCCAGCAGCAGCAGCAACAGCAGCTGCGGCCACAGCAGCTCCTGCGGCCGGGCCTGCAGCAGCTGCAGCAGCAGCAGCTGCAGCAGCAGCTCCAGCAATTTCAACAACAACAGCAGCACATGCAGATGTTACAACAACAACAACAACAACAACAAAAGAATCAACAACAGTTACATCAACAGCATCTGCAGCAGCAGCAGCAACATTTTCTGCAACAACAGCAGCACATGCAGCAGCTGCAGCAGCTGCAGAATCAGACTCAGCAGCAGCAGCAGGCCCTGCAGCAGAACCAGCAGATCCAGCCACAGCAGCAGACAACCATGCAGCCTCAGATCCAGCAGACCCCTCACATCTCTCAGCTGTTTGGACATGAGCCTGGGCAGGACAGTGAGTAGAAGAACCCCATCAGTCTAGGCCTACAGCAGTATGGAGTCTGGTCTAGGCCTGTTCTGACTTCAAAGTAGCACAGGTCTTAAAGCTGGCTCCTGGATCCTGACTGACTCTACTTCTTGCATTACTTTTACTCTGGGCATCTGTGTAAGCTGTTTGTGTTGTCTGTTTAGTTCCTCAGGACGGCTTCTTGCTGGGGTGTGTGTTTGCCATCGCTGATTACCCAGAGCAGATGGCTGACAAACAGCTTCTGAACACCTGGAAGAGGGTAAGACCTGCACGCTGACAGGGGGCGGAGCTAAGGCGAGGTTAACAGTGAAACATGATCACATGTACAACACGTTACATAAATACAGCTGAGCATCAAACACGAAAGACAAACTGACCACAGGACTTCATGCTCCCTCAGGTTATCCAGGCATGTGGAGGAACAGTGGACCCCTCCCTGACCAGCCGCTGCACTCACCTGCTGTGTGAGAGCCAGGTCAGCAGCATGTATGTACAGGTAAGTGACTCATACATCAGGGCTCTCATTTATGACGGTGAAGTGGTGAATTGAGGCCTGCAGATACATGCTGATGTCTCTCCAACATTTTATCTGACTAAATATCAAACTTTACTGACAGATCCACCTCATCAGAATTAAAACAATTTATTAAGGCTGTAATCCAGCATATAGTGAGCCGTTTACAATGACTCACTTTATTATGACAATATATAAATGTTAAAAAAGGAAAAGAAATAAAATGAAAGTCCTCACTCCTCACAGGACCAGACACTGGTGTGATCACTCATGTAGAGTAAGAAGTGAGATTAACACAGAAAGCCCAGAGCCTCCAGTTTTCATTAACGTCTTTATATATCGTTCATTTATCATCAAGTGTGGTTTATAAATTTGTTTTATAATTTAAAAAAAAGACGCCACAGAGTGCACGGCGACACGGCGATGGCTTCACACAGTTCACCTCTTCCATACTCAGCACATCTTTACCAGCTGCTCGTAGACTGTTCAAAAGTTAAGGCCCACGTTACTTTTGCTGTGATATTCTGGGATGTCAAATTTAATCTCTCAAAGTAAAAGAAATGAAAAGTTTGATGTTCTATTTGCACAGGTCTAGACATTGACATCCTCTGAGCCAAGTCTTTAGTTTTGAGTGTTTCTGGTTGTTTTGAAGCCAGAGGCTCTCAGCTGTTTCACTCACTTTGGGCTTGTTTTTTTCTCCTGATGTTTTCCATTTGAAATGACGTTTGATCTCTTTTCACCAATCCCAGAGTTTCAATGAGAGGCTTGAGTCTTTGACTGATGTAATGAGAAGTGATGAGAACACTTAGAAGTTACAGCGGTATAATAAAGCATCAGTACTCTTACAAACACAGTTTAAAGGAGTCAAAGTATGTGAACTCTTTGGAATGACCTGGATTTCCACAGCAGTTGGTCATAAATTGGATCTGAGTCAGCATGTTGGAACCAGCTCCATGACACTAGAAACTTCATGGACCTGTCTTTCTGGCTCATCTGGCACCCAGCTGCGCCCCTCAGTGTGTTCTCTTGGATGATCTGTAACCAGGTGCGCCTACCTGTGTGTTTCTACCTGTGACAGGCTCTCAGAGAGGGGAAACGCTGTGTGACCGCTCACTGGTTGAACACGGTACTGAAGAGGAAGAGGATGGTCCCACCTCATCGAACCTTACACCTGCCCTTTGCCTTCCCACCTGGAGCCAAACCCTGCTCACAGCACGTATGAATACATGTGTCACACAGCTCACTGTCAGTTAAAGGTGTTCAGAAACCTCACATCCAGGTCAGTGAGTGCAGGGATATACATTTATGAACATTTAACATCTAAACATTTCTCCAAAACAGCAGCAACACAGGACAGCAGCCGTTTCTCAGGTAGATGACAGACAGACACAGCAGTCAGAGCTGAATGGATGGTTTCCGTTCATACAGTTTAAGAGAACTCAGACTCTTAAAACTCAAAGTCAAGACTCAGGACAGCAGGCGTGCTGACCCATCAGACTTGTGTCCTAGTGTCAGAATGAGAAATGAACTCTGTCCCTTCGTCTGTCTGTCTCAGATCATCTCAGTGACGGGCTTTATGGATGCTGACAGAGATGACCTGAAGCTGATGGCTTACCTGGCCGGGGCACGATACACGGGATACCTGTGTCGCAGTAACACCGTGCTCATCTGCAAAGAGTAAGATACTGTTATCCTCCAGATACGAGGGCTGGGTATTGTTAAGAATCTCACCATTAGATTCGATTATGATTTTTTAGGTTGCTATTCGATTTGATGTTGATTTAAACCAGGGGTCACCAACCTTTTTGAGACTGAGGGCTACTTTTGGGGAACTGAGTAGCACGAAGGGCTACCAGTTTGATACAAACTTCCTGAATCACAAAACTGCACAGATCTTTTTTTTAATATACATAATAATACTATGTGAAGAAACTCCTCATATGTTAATTAGTCCCCACAACTACGAACACTGATTTACACAACAATGATGGTAGGAAACACATATATTTAAAATACAACATTCATTAATCTGCTCAAACTTGTGCTGCAAGATTTAGCAAAATTGGCCAAACAAAATCAACATTATTATAATTATTTGTTAAAGCTTTAGTTTGTAATCCTGTAATTTTAATACATACAAATCTGCAAAATAGATACTATCTATTGGAGTGTTGGCTCATATAAATCATGCCCCCTTGCTGTATAAGTCAGTGTCCTGGTTGGGGCACCCCAGTCTAAAAAGTCTGGACCCGCCCCTGCTTGTCAGCTCGTGTCTCGTTGCAAGTTTGTTATGTTGCTTTGCTCATCAACAGATGGATTTATTCTAAACAGAGGTTTCAGTTGGTGGAATAAACAGAGTTACAGTGAAAGACAGGACTCAACCATTCCCCCAGGTAAAAGTCAAACAACTCAAGTATTTATGTCCACGCAGAGTGCCGATTATCAATATGGATCACTGATCGGCGACCCGTCTCCCTGCAGTAGTGTGGGGTGTTCAGAGGAAACCTGATGTTTATTTCTTCACTCACTGTATAAGTCTAAAATTATCAGAGTGCTATTTTCAAAGAGCAGCAGGTTTTATGCACGTGTGTCAATCACACTGATAATAATGTGCAGGGGATCCAAAAAGGTTCCTACTTCGTAAATGTTTCAGTAAAAGATCTTCAACAAACACCTTAAAGGTACCTGATAAAGAACAGGATACTGAATGAACATTTGTTTGTTTATGTTAAACTCTTTGCTCTGTTGATATGGACCAAAGAACGTGTGTCCGTCAGTGTGCTTCGCGTCAAAGGGAAACACTTTTATGACATTTGAGTTCTTGTTGTTTTGTTAGTTTACCACGCTGCACACACAAAGGAAGTCATTTTAAATCTACAGTAATGTAAGTGTTTTTGATCCAAAAAGTAACGCAACACCAAAAAAAAAAAAAAAAACAATTTAGAAGGAGCTCCATTGTAACCAGTGCTACTTTTAGAACATGCCTCACGGGCACCTTAAATGGTCCTTGCGGGCGCCCAGGTGCCCGCGGGCACCACGTTGGTGACCCTTGGTTTAAATGCTTCGACTTGATTTGGTAAGAAGTAGAACTACACAAATAATCACAGTACCAGCTGAAATTTTTAACATTTATTTTATATGCCCAAAAGTAGAAAATATGACACTTCTTTATAAACAGTAAACAAGTAAAGTGCATGTAAATTTAAATAAGTCTTTCCTTTTGGAAACTGAAATTAAGATAAAAATTTGCACAATAAGAACTTGTACAGAACTTTGCACAATAATTCTCAACAAACTTTAATATTTCTTTCCTCTGATAAAATTGTGATAGACCTCACAACATTCTTTTGAACAATGTCACATCTGAACCATATTCCTTCATTTCTGGCTACATGCTAAGTAGATTTTTGTTTAGAAAAAGCAGCTGGTCTAAATGTTCAGGCTTCAGAGCACTCCTCTGAGCTGTGATGATGTCACAAACCGTTATCAAGATCCTCTCAGCCAGCACATGAGTTCCTGGGGTGCAGAGGTACTGTTTAGCTTGGCATGACAACAGGGCGTATTCCCCCTCATGTTCAGATTGGTTGAGAGTGGCAGTGGTTTTACCTCTTTGTATCTCATCACCTCATTTAATGCCTTGTCATCTGTGGTTCTGGACACTGTTACTGGGGTCATATGTGTCATCCCAGGAGATCAGCCAGAGCACAAGAGTCCCTTGCTTTCTTTGATGGGGGTCCAGGGTCATCAGCTTGCTCTGCCTGCTGCTCCAGCTCCTCTCCTGCCTCACTGTCTACTGTATCTACTGGCCCACTTTGCTGAAAAATGAATTAATCACATAAGTAAAGAAGACCTTTATAATTCTTTACAATCAGTTTCAAATGCATTGTGGGGGTGTATAATGGAGGTAAAATTGTTTTAATAAAATTTGCCAGTGAGTGTTCAAGTAATTACAGACTGAATGCAGTCCATGAGACAACACAACAAACATATTCTGTGTGCTCATAGTCTGCATCTTCATTCAGTATACATTTGTACTGGGAGAGCTTTTATCCATTGCTAATTCCCAGGTGAGAGTGATGAGATTGGTGAAGATGTCCTCGCGCTCATTGTAATCTGACAAGAAAGGCAGGGCTTGAAGCATGGCTTCAGAGCTGAGGCTATGGAGAGTTCATCCTTCAGGCCCATGTACCATAAAAGAAAAAAAAAGTTTTACAATATGGTAAATCTTTTTGCCTCATGATCAAAGAATTCTTAAAAGATTTGGTAGTGTGCAATTAAAAAGTGTAGTTTGTATAACAAATACCTTTGCTGGAGATCCTGGCACACAGCATTCTTCACCACTGTAAGGGTGTACAGATCGTGCTCTTGTTTTCGTACTTCAAGTAGTGCAGTGGAGACAGCTGGTTGCTACTCCAAAAACCTTTCCAGCATGTCTTATGCACTGTTTCAATGTGTTGGAGCATCAGTCACTAGTTTGTGCTGTGGTAGGTCCAGAAACTTCTGTTTCTTCTAGAGTGCATGACAAGCTAAGGTGTTTCGGTGAAAAAAAAGTGGAGATGCCCCTCACTCTGCCGAGAAGCTTTGAGACATCAGGGTTTTTAAGTGCAGCTTCTGTAGCCAAATTGAGTACGTGGGCAAAGCAGCCAACATGTAATGCCACAATGAGACTGACAGCAATTAGCATGCTTACGGTAGGTCTGTCACAATTGCTGGTACTTTCTCTGTTAGACCCTATTCATTTATTGCCTCTCTCTGCAAATTCGCTAAATTGCTTCCTGAGTGGCTTCCATGCAGGGTTCTGGTCTGCAGAACATTTGACACTAATTCCCACTTGTTGGAAATGAAATGAGAAGCAATAGTTGGATTTCAAGAGCGACTGACATCCATGAAACTACTCTCTCTGCCGACTTGAGTGACTCCATAAGTGTGTCTTCACCTCTGTGTACAGCTTCGGGACAGCAACTTCTGTCATGTGTTTTTGTGTTGGTATTGTGTATCGTGGTTTGAGGGTCTGTATCATCTTCTTAAAACCCTGTTTTTTTAAGGACTGTACAGTCGAAGGTACTTGCATATGAAAACGGCCACAGAGTCCATTATCTTCTGTGCACGGACTGAGCTTGGCAAATGATTTGTCGATTTGTGTTGGTTTTGTGTCGACGGGTTTAGCCATGGGTTGTAGCAAAGCATCCGCATGGTGTCAATAAATCGTGATATTGATTTGACAGTCAGGCTATCAAAAGCGAAACGGTCGGTAGTGACAAAGATTTCACTCTTTCCCTTCATGTTTTAAAAAAACCTTACTCTTTTCACCGGGAGGGCTCTGCAAGAAAAATGACAAACTAAAGAGTTTCAGTCAATACTGGAAAAGATTAAATAGAAAAAGCTAGAAAAGATAAATATATATTAGACCAGTGGTCACCAGCCTTTTTCAGACTGAGGGCTACTTTAAAAGAACTGAGTTGTTGTAGCAAACTATTGTTTGCTCTTGCTATTTGTTTGATACAAACTTCCTGAATAACAAAATTACACAGATCACTTTTCATTACTATTACTAGTACTACTTCTACTATTGATAATAACAGCAGCAGGAGTACTAATGCCATGTAAAGAGGCTCCTCACATGTCAGTGTTATTTATTACACAACAAAGATGGTAAGAAACATCTATTTAAACATGCAGTGTTTATTAATCTATCCAACTAGTGCTGCAGGACTTGGCAAAATGGGCCAAACAATTTTTATTTATTATTATTATTATTATTATTATTATTATTATTATTATTATTATTATTATTATTATTATTATTATTATTATTATTTTAAAGCAGTATCCTGATAAGTATTTTCAATACATAAAAATAAGCAAAAATAAATATTTATTGGAATGTGGGCTCACATAATTCAGGCCCCCTCCCGATGCATACCTAAGTCAGTTCCCTGGTCAGGGCACCCTAGTCTAAAAAGTGTGGACCTGCCCCTGCTTGTTAAGAGCAGAACTTGCAGGTATGTTATGTTTGTTTGCTCATCAACGGATGGATTTTACTAAACGGTTACAGTGAAAGACAGGACTCAACTTTTCTTGAGGTAAAAGTCAAACCCCTTCTCAAGCATTTATGACCATCCAGTGCGTCACTCTCTCTCCAGTTCAAAGCTAATGTTGATTGCCCATTGGCATCCCATCTCCCTCTCCACAGTCAGTATTGAGAGGGGATTTTCTTCTGCAGAGTAGGAGTATTCTGAGATAAACTGATGTATACTTTTTCACTATCTAAATCTAAAAATGACCAGAGTATTAATTTAGATGAGCAGAATGTTTTACACGTGTGTCAATCACACTATTAATACTTTGAAGGTGGTTAAATAGGTGTCTTGGCTTCGTAGATGTTTCAGTAAAAGATCTAAAGCAAACTCCTTAAAAATGCAAAATAGAAAACAGAATATTAAAGGAATATTCTTTTGTTTATATTAAACTAAACTAATGGCCTACCCTATGCTGTGGGTCTGCGTAGCATACCCTGAACCCACACAGAGGTCTACACACATAGCCTGACCTGCACCATCTTCCAGTTGTAAGTACGCATTGAAACGACGCAGGCAGCCAGCGCCGTGATTGTTCAGCTGAGCAAGAGCATGTTTCTTGTCAGTTTTTTTCTAGAATCATGGTTCATCTCCTCTTACTTCTCCTCTGCTGAACCATAAACATGGATCAGCTTCAAGGGAGCACAGTATGTTAAAAAGTGCTGTGAAAAACCAAAATGTAGCAAAGAGTTTGTCCTGATCTGTGCTCCATGTTGAGTGTCCTCAGATCACAGTTTGTGGATGACTGAATTGTCTATGAGTTGGTTAATTGATTGATCCATCTCTCTGTGAGCAGACTCAGCGGACTGAAGTACGAGAAGGCCAAGGAGTGGAAGATCCCGTGTGTGAATGCTCAGTGGCTGTGTGATGTCCTCCTGGGAAACTTTGAGCCTCTCCGACAGATTCAGCACAGCCGATACTCCAACTACACCCTGCCAGAACCCCTGGTACCAAACCCCCAGCTGGTCCAAAACCTGCTCGGTATGTTGGTCAGGATTACCTGTATGAATTAACGTGACAGTGGCATCTGTGGTTTTCATGATGTCATGAAGCTTCCACATTTTTCACACAGAATTAATGTATATTTTGATTGACATGGTGGAAGTACACAGTTCAAAGTGTTTACTGGTGTTCTGCATACTTCTCTGCAGCTGCATGGAGATCTCCCATTAAAGTGTCTCCTGAGTCTCTGGCGGTGAGTCTGAAAGAACTTTTCTCTCTTCCAGTTTGTTGTGTTAGGAACAGATTAATACATTCAACCCCAATTCCTATGAAGCTGGGATGTTGTGTTAAACATAAATAAAAGAAGAATACAATTATTCCATTATTTCAAACAAATATTCACTCATTCTGAATTTGATGGCTGCAACATGTTCCTAAAAAGTTGGGACAGGGTCAACAAAAGAGTTGGGAAAGTTGAGGAATGCTCCAAAAACACATGTTTGGAACATTCCACAGGTGAACAGGTTCATAGGAAACAGGTGAGTGTCATGATTGGGTATAAAAAAAGCATCAAAATATAAATGTAAATAAATAGAATTGAGCAAGAGAAAAGAATAGTTATTATATATTAGCGAAGAGTTCTTTTAAGTAATTGTTTTATTTGTGTTTTATTTGTGTGTTTTTGGTCCTTTTATTATGGTTTAAGGCACAGTTTAAATTAATGAAGAGAAACAGCAAATTCAGGGAGAGATTCCAGGGTCCTGTTTTATATGTTTAAAAAAATTTGAAAGGGCATTAAAATTATATTGACAGAAAAATCATATTGAATTTTTATTCTCACACCAAAATGTTTATCTTTTACAAATGTAGTGTGAGCTTGATGCTAATGTCGATGGGAACTTGTATTGATTTGCTAGCGGTTAGCATTTATTGATATATCTTTGGTTTTAAAGCATAATTTTGCCTTTCATTACTGAACACAAACAAGTGTACATAACTTTATCACAAGTTCATCATTAATACCAGGGGAAAATTTGATAATTTGTTTTTAAGGTTATATATTTTCCCAGAGGTTTAAAACTTTTCTGCTTGATTTTATGCTTGAAAATTCCTCTGTTGTAAAGTTAAACAAATGCTAAAGGACAAAGTGTTGTCAAACAGGGACCAAAAAAAGTTTTTTAATCACTACACATTTTTAAAATGAATTGGCCGATTGACCAGTTATCATATCTTTTTATCTGCCAAATATCGGAATCAGCATTGTCCTAAAAAAAAAACCCAGTTACCATGGTTACCCTTGTCATCACCGGTTACAGTCCTCCTTCCTTCTGCATTCGGCAAACTGAATCTCAGGGGATGCAATTTTACTCAAGTTGTAAGCAATTGTGGTGGTAATGCAAACAGCAGTAAGACGCGATTATACTTTATCAAAACTTCAGAAATATGGCTTTTATTTTGCTAAAATGTGATGGAAACACAGCTAATGATGCAATCACGTTCTCCTGTAGAGACTGAAAATATCCAGAAAATAATTTCAGAGAACAAGTGGGAGAACTGTAACTGAGTCAAATAAAATGTGCATATCTTCAGGGTAAACATTAAACCCAGCTGTAACATAAATCCAGTCCTGCACTAATGAGCCAGACAATCAAGTCTGTACCGCTAGTCAGCACAGGACAATCAGGCTAATAACATTAACTAATGAACACTTCTTTAACGGTGTTAGAGAATACAACCACCTCATATTACACATATATGAATAGATAATGTGTGGAGCTGTAAGGTGTTAATTCAGAGTGGAGAAGATCAAGTGGGACAGGAAGTAGTGCACGGAAACTACCTAATAAGAGCATGAGACTTTCAAAATAAAACAAATTGTGTCTAAAACTTGAGCAGAGCAGCAACACAGGTGCAGCAACGCAGGTGCAGCCAGTGTGTTTGAGGCATTAGCATGCTGACACAAGAAGAGGAAAGAACTCACGCCTCAAAATGACATTTCAAAATAAAGGTCTCTAAATATGAAGAACCCACAACACAAAGAGAGCATCTGTTTAAATTCTGTGTGTGTGTGTGTGTGTGTGTGTGTGTGTGTGTGTGTGTGTGTGTGTGTGTGTGTGTGTGTGTGTGTGTGTGTGTGTGTGTGTGTGTGTTCAGAGCCTGCAGCTGCTGCTCAAACAGAGGATCAGTGACTCTAACCAGCCTGCCAGCAAGAAGGCCAGGTAAGTGACACACACCTTCTCAGAACCTGGCAGTCCTGAATGCCATGCGGTCGCTGAATCAATGATATGTGTATGTGTATGTGTTTGTGTATGTGTTTTCAGGCTTGATGAGGTCCCATCCCCCAGTAAGAAGCTCCCTCCTGAGTCCACGCCTCGAGTCATGTTCACAGGCTTTGAACCCACACAGGTGCAGCAGTACACCAAGGTAAACACACACATCTCATACGCTTCAAGCAGGAAGTGGTTGGCATCCTTATGAGGCACAAATAGGGTCAGTTATGACAGTCCAATGTGTTTGTGTGAGAGGTAAGAACCAGGTGAGCACAGGCTGAGGGAAGACAGAAAGCAGAGAATGAAAAGTTTCCTGTGCACATAGTCACCTGATGTTTTCTGTCAAAGACTACAACAGGTGAGATTCCAACCCAGGACTCACTAATGCAGACTCAGTGTCCCCACAGCTGAACCAAAGCACTAAAGATGAGGTTCTGTGTGCGTTTCTCTGCAGAGGTTGCACTCGCTGGGAGGGGAAGTGACAGACTGCAGTCAGAAGGTGACTCACCTGGTGGCGAGTAAGGTGACCCGCACAGTGAAGTTCCTGACAGCCATGTCTGTGGTCAAACACATCATCAGCCCTGAGTGGCTGGAGGAGAGCTGGAGGAGCCACACCTTCCTCGGTGCGCTGGAAACCATGATTTATTTCTGTCATACGTTCACTTCAATAATTTTTTATGGCATGATTAAAATGAGGGTTGTTTACAACATTAAAAACAAACAAACAAACAAACATGGCAGTAACAGTGATTATTGGTTATTCTGTTGAGATGCTGAGAAACGGCACAGTAAAAACCACACGGTCAACAAACAGATACTGTTACATCACTAAGCCTTTTGGGTGTGTGTGTGTCTGTTTGTGTGTGTGTGTGTGTAGATGAACAGGGTTTCACACTAAGGGATGCAGAGGCTGAAGAGCTGTTCAGTTTCAGTCTGGAGGATTCTCTAAAGAGAGCTCACAGCACCCCACTCTTTAAGGTATGACCTGCACCTGGACACCAGGTAGACCAAAGGGACCAGTCAGACCGGTCAGAGAGCTGAGACCAGCTGGACCACTGATCTGATGAACAAACTGAATGTCTGTCTCACCTGCAGGGTAAGTTCTTCTACCTGACGCCCGGGGTGTGTCCCAGCCTGGGCACTATGAAGTCCATCCTGGAGAGTGCTGGAGGGAAGCTGCTGTCCAAACAGCCCTCATACAGGAAGATCATGGAGCACAAACAGAACAAGGTCCTGAAAAGTCCTGAATCACACCATCAGTCTGGACTAGTCCAGAGTGATCTCTATGATGTCTCTGATCATCAAGTTCTCAGGAGGAGGGGCAGGATGATGACAGACTGTTGTTAATTTTTGTTTCTGAAAACATGTTTGACTTTCATTTCAGAACCTTCCAGAGATCATCCTCATCTCCTGTGACAACGATCTGCACCTGTGCCGAGAGTACTTCATGAAGAACATTGGTAAACACACACACACACACAGACACACACACACACACACACACACACACACACACACACACACACACACACACAGAGGGAGCATTAGTCTTAACATCCAGTACTGTGCAGAAGCTCAGGCTGGTGTAAAAAATGCTGGAAACTGACATTGCTTTCAAATATAAACATGATAATTTTGAGTTAATTCTTATCAGTTGACCCAGTAATGAGTGAGCACACCCTGAAACTGGTCCAGGTGATGAGCTGTGAGTCTGTTCTCCATAAACTCATCCTGATGTCACTTCGTTTTTATGTCTCCTTGTGTTCAGATGTCCATAACGCAGAGTTCATCCTCACGGGCGTTCTCACACAGAAACTCAACTATGACTCATATCCTTTCAGCCAATCAGAGCTCAGGACAGACACGTCATCACACAATTTGTTGTTATAGATCGTAAAACGTAAGCAGACCTTCCACATCTGAAGTTTTCTTTAACAGTCACACGTACAGGTTCACCTGATGCAGCAGCGTGTTGCTGATGAAGAGGAGTGTACAGCTGTCTAACTTTTCTATCTTCAGTGTTTTTGTAGCTTTTTGTAACCTGTTTGAATAAATAAATAATGGATGATGTTATTTTTGTGTAATGAATGTTTAAATTATGGAGGATTTTAACCTTTTTCCTGTTGTTCATATAGAATGTGCTTCAGCTGCTTTTTGGAATAAAACCAACAGTTTGACACAAGAGTCTGTCTCAGTTCTGTTCCTGTTCGACTCCTGTTCCTTTTTTTGTTCCCGTACTGGTGCTGCTACTGTTCTGTTGCTGTCCTGGTCCTGCTGGTGTTCTGCTCCTGTTCTGGTCCTGCTCTGTTCCTGCTCTGTTCTGCTCCTGTTTCTGTTTTGCTCCTGTTCTGTTTGTGTTCCCTCCTGTTCTGGTCCTGTTTTTTCCTTTTCTGTTCTTGTTCTGTTCCTGTTCTAATCCTGTTTTGTTCTTCTCCTGTTCTTGTTCTGTTGTATTCTTGATCTGATCTGCTCATGTTTTGTTCCTGGTCCTGTTCTGCTCTTGTTCTGCTCCTATTTTATAACTGTTCTGGTGCTGCTGCTGTTTTGTTCCCTTTTCTATTCCTATTCTGTTCTTGTTCTGCTCCTGTTCTGTTCAGTTTTTGTTCCTGCTCTGTTCATTTTGTGTTATGTTCTATTCCTGTTCTGCTCTTGTTCTGTCCCTGGTATACACCAGTTGTGTACCGTTTCTGGTCCTACTGGTGTTCTGCTCCTTTTCTGGGCCTGTTTTTTGCTCCTGTTCTGTTTGTGTTCTAGTCCTGTTTTTGTCCTGTTCCTGTTCTCTTCTTGTGCTGTTCTTCTCCTGTTCTGTTCTTGTTCTTATTGTGTCTTTTTCCTGTTCTGTTCTCGTTCTTTTCCTGTTATGATCCTGTCTTGTTCTGTTCTTTTTGGTTCTGGATTAGCTCCTCTTCTGTTCCTGTTCTGATCTTGTTCTGTTCAGTTTCTGTTTTGCACCTTTTCTGTTCCTTGTTTTGTTTATGTGCTGCTCCTCTTCTGTTTCTGTTTATTCCTGGTTTTGTTCCTGTTCTGCTCCTGTTCTCCTTTTTTTCTTGTTCTGCTCCCATTCTATTCCTGTTCTTCTCCATTTTTGGTCCTGTACTGTTCTTGTTCTGTTCCTGTTCTGGTTCTGTTCTGGTCCTATTCTAATCTTCTGTTCTGTTTCTGGGCCTGTTCTTGTTCTGCTCCTTCTCTGTTCTTGTTTTGCTCCTGTTCTGTTCTTGTTCTGTTCCCATTCTGATCCTTTCCTTTTTCATCATTCTATTCCTGTTCTGTTCCGTTTCTGGTGTGTTCTTGTTCTGTTTTTTTTCTGCTCCTGTTGTGTTGCTTTTATTTATAGGGCAGGATTAAGTCTTTTATTTTGGAGGGCAGGTTAGGGTTCTTCATTTTGGAGGGCAGGTTGAGGTCTTTTATTTTGGAGAGCAGCTAAGTATCTTTTATTTTAGAGAGCAGGTTTGGGTGCTTCATTCTTAAGGAAAGGATTGGAGTATTTTATTTTTGAGGTCAGATTAGGATCTTTTATTTGTAAGGTCAAGTTAGGGTCTTTTACTTTGGGGGGCAGGTGTTCAGTCAGACCAGTGTTGTTGCTCATCCTGCCTGATAATGGGTACTGGATCATTCCTGGTGGGTTTGATTCTATTAATTGCTAATGAGGGTCTGGGGTAGTTACTGGTGAAGTTCTGATTGCAGGCTGTCAGACAGTTAGCCGCGGGTCATATGGAGGGGAGGGGGGGGGGGGGGGGGCTGTCTGTGGGAGTGGGTAGGGGGCTGCAGTTTGCATTGCCTGAGGTGTTGCCCTCCATACTTCATCAGACTGAATTAGACTGAGCCAAGGTCATGTGCTATATAGTGTGCTGAGCGAGTCTGAACAGAGCAAACTTTGGAGGAAGAGAAAGTAGGCTGAGGAAACGAGCAGATTCTTTAATTAACTGTTAACTCTTCTGATGTTGATGAGCATGGTTGAATCCACCCTACAGCTCTTTAATTCAATTAGCTTTAGCTTGTTTATTACTTCAGGGTTTTTTTAGATCCCTGATCCTCTTCTGTTTTTAGATTTTATTCTGTCAATCCTTCTGTTTTTGTCCTCAGTTTTCAGTCTCATCTGTACAAAGCTGACTTTAGGAAGCTGGGTCTGAAACATGGACAGAAACCTTCATGGCTGAAGAACTGCAGATCCTGCTCAACTGCATCTTTGAGGAAGAAAATCATTAGAACTAAATGCCTCTGCTGTTCCAGTTTATCAAAATACACTGATCCGTCCCAGAATGCACCTGGTTCTGTCAGTCACACTGACCTTTTCTTGTGCATCTGCAGTGAGGATTTCCTGATCTGATATGAGCTGTGGATGTTCTCAGAGCAGCTGCTGAAACGACATCACCAGGCCAGTCAAGAAACACATGTGCACACACACACACACACACACACGGAGGCAAATAATTCCAATTAAAAATGCAAATGAGTGTTGTATCTGTGATCACAGTGAGGGCTCCTTGTTGGTTTGTGCAGAAGAAGAAACAGAAAATGTTGTAATTACAGAGTAACAATTTTTATTTCTAATTACACACACATACAGACACACACACACACACACACAGTGTGTCCTCGTCATGCAGAGGAGTCGAACACTAATTACACAGAGACATGGAGGCTCAGGGATTCATCTGCTCATCAATTTACATGTGAGCTAATTAGCATGTGATGGAACTAATAACTATTAAAGGAGCTCATTACAGAGCAGCTTTATTACACTGATAAAGAGGAGGAGGAGGAGAAGAGTACACCTTATCAGTGTGTGTGTGTGATGATCATATGTCATTTAACTCTGGAGACATTAAACCTGCTCTCAGTCAGCGAAACCGTTTCCAACAGCAACCGGGCCAGATGTGTCTGGTCCAGTTCAGCACTTTGCAGGACTTCCAGACGGCTGGAGTCCTAGACCGAGTTCTTCCCTGGATTCCCACCCAATGATGATCCTCTCCTCGTTCATGTTGGGCTGTAAAACAGTCAAATCAACTTGTGCCGGCAAACTCTACCAGAAATCTGGGTGTCATGATTGATGACCAGTTGACCTTTAAGGTTCATGTGGCCTCGATTGCTCGGTCCTGTTGATATGCCCTGTATAACATCAGGAGGATCAGACCCTACCTGACACAACAGACCACACAGCTTCTGGTACAGGCTCTTGTGATTTCACGCATTGACTCCTGCAGCTCTCTTCTAGCAGGCCTCTCTGTGTGTATAAACATCACCCAGCTGTTAATCTCTCTTCACTGGCTCCCAGTGGCAGCTCCAATCAAATTCAAAGCTCTTCTTCTGGCTCATAAAACAGTAACAGGAACATCTCCGTTCTACCTGCAGTCCCTCATCCAGGTCTACACTCCTTCCCGCCTGCTACACTCTGCCTGTGAGAGAGAGAGAGAGAGAGACGCCTGGTGCAGTCCAGATAAATACCATCTGATTTTGACTCAGTTTGTTTTACTTTGAAAGTCATTGGCTCTTTCTTGCAGGACAGGAAGCCTGATGTGTCTTGGTCCTGGCACCAGATCCAGTAGGTTTCCATATAGGTCAGTGTGTCAACTCCCACTGGATCTGCTCTATGCTGTCCCTGACTGAGGCCATGGCTCGTATACCTGTTATATGGGGTCCGTTGTCTGTATAGTAGTCTGATGGGGCTCAAGCTTGTCATACCGGTCTATGGTGACAGTGGTCTGTTTGCCTTTCTAAGGGGGACAATGGCCTGCATCCACCTGTTTCTTCAGAAGCCTGTGAGTGTTGACTTCTGCAGTTATCTACTTTTGGTCACCACCCTTGACAAGCTAGCTCAAAGCAACTTGCATGAAATCATTAATGCACGACAGGGCTCGGGGTAAACTTTTTTTTTTTTTAAACGTCCGAACTATGACTTCACCTCCAAATTTTTGTTGATTTTGTTACTTTCTTGCTTAGACAGCCTGGACAGTCCTACAGATCCTTATTGGAGGCTCACCTGTGACAGTTCAAAAATGAAGTGACTTGCCATGGAGTTTCAGACCCCAGGAATTCACAGTCAGTTAAGCTGAAAGCTAATCACTACCAATAACTGCTGATAAATTAAGATGAGGATTACATAAATTCATGCACGTCTCCACTCTCTCAAATGACTGCTACTCCTATGCTACCCACACTTCGCTGCTGTGTTAATGTATGGCTTCCTCCACCCAGCCTCCTCCTATTAAGTCTCTGTGTTTGTATCTATGGAGTCAGATCAGTTTGCGATCACTTTAGCATTCAGCTGAGCAAACAGAAGTACTAACAACAGCATGGATATCACTGGAAACCACAACTCAAATCTGATCATAAGCTGTAAATATTTGAAACACATTTCAAAGTGTTCTACTGGAGATTATTCAATAGCTTCATATGAATGCTGTACAAAAACAACAAAGTACTGCAGTACGCATCAGAACCTCTGTCTCCTTCATTCCAAATGGACTAAAGTCAAACTTTAAAAAATGAACACACCTCCTAGAAATGTTTCTCAATCCGTATGCTGTGGTGATATGAAGATATTATTAGGCTGCATTGTGTTTAAGTCCCATCATTGACAGCTGCTGTTCTCTGCAGTATTTTTCTGTGTACAGTTTATGTTATCAATCACTGAAGCTCAAGCCTGATCCACCTGTTCCTATAACTTGCTGTTTTTTTACGTTCTTTTTTTTAATTACATTTTGTTTACATTGCCATGGAAACCACATTGCTTATGATGTTAGTATAGCTGTCACATGTGCTCAAATAACTGACTTTTAAAAGCAAGAAAGCAACAAAATAAAAAAGAAAACCAAATGATTTCATGCCAGTTGTTTTGAGCTAGCTTGCCGGCAGCAGGAACTGGAAGTCAATAACTGCAAGCGGAAGTCAACACCCCATAGGCTTCTGAAGAAACAGGTGAATAACTGTGTCTCCATTGGGCAATAAATGGTTCAGATCTATGCTGAGAGTGTTCCTGACTGAACTGCTGATAACATCTGATAACTGACAGGAATTGATGTAAATTGGCTGGGTAAGGTTTAGCCCCCCTCCCAGTTGCTTGGACTGAATGGGTTTTTACATGTAAATCACAATGCTGTGAGGTATACAAATGTTAATCAGGTGTGTGTATGTGTGTGTGTGAGAGAGAGAGAGAGAGAAGATCCTCAAGAAGTTATCTTAAATTAATACATATTAAACATTTTCTTTGTGCTTAAAGCAACTTTTAGCCCTCATTGATGACTCCAAACTAACGACCAACAGCTGTTTTCCTGGACTGAGACACAGGACTAAGACCTGATTTTTTCTAAATATCAGCCAGAATAGCATGACTATGGTTTCTTGTTCTCTTTTGTTGCCTAACTACACAGTGGATGTGTTCACCAAACATCTTCCAGGAATGCTTTCAGAGAGGAGAAATGATGTTGGGTAGGAGGTGTCCTTGAACATCCACTGGCTTTCTTTACAAATGTCAGTTTGATTGGGGATGAAGCCAAGAAACGTTAGGGGACAAGTATGAATACAGTTCTCAAAGACATGACATAACCCCCCCCCCCCCCCAAAAAAAAAAAAAAAAAAAAAAGCAGCTTTACAGCAGCTGATCTTGGTTCAGGTTGCCCAGTAACATTTAGTTTATGTAGTTTAGATGCAGATGTCTGTGCTCTAGTTCCTCTGAAGGAGCAAGAAACTCATCTGATCCTTTATGTAGTTTTTGGGTTTTCTGAAAACTGATCATTTCCATGTCACCCCTTTTGCAGTAAAGCCCAGGTATATTTAAAGATCCTTCCCAACCCAAACACTCCATGTTTGATTGGCTGCCTTCAGGCTCAAACAGACAGACCCTTTAACAGTTTCTGCCCAAAAGCAGTAACTGACCAGACCACAGCCTAAACATGTAACCTCTAAGGACATGAATCCATGAATCACACATGCGCAAGTAATTCTATTCCAACCTCATTACTGTGGTAAAATATGCTATGATGCATAAATATGCAAAAGATCTGTGTATACTTCTTATGATACTGTGGGATATGACACATAGGGAGATGTAATGACGGGAGATGAGGTGAGGTTTGGTCAAGATAAGTAAGTAAATAAAGCTCTGAACGAAAAAGTGGCAGTTGAGAAAATCAAACAGTTTGTGGCTCAATATAAGTCCAGGAGGACCTGGCTCTGTCCTCTACAGGTTCCTCTAAAGTCAGGTCCGGTCAACTCACTAACAGTTGACGTTTCATATCAAAACCTAAAACGTTGGTTAAAGAAAAGTGTGAGGAAGATCTTCTGAAAGGAATATAATGAGGATCTGCGGCAGGAGTTTGGTGAGTCACAAACTTTCTTTCATCCTTTCTGTCCTGATTTATACCAAATCTAACTCCATGACCCAGATCATCTAGTCCTCAGCTAACTGCATAACTGCCCAAATCATTTTGAACCACATGTTTAATCTGTGAGCCCCATAGCACAAATAAAGTGATACCAAATAAATACTAAAAAAAGACATAATATTACAAATATACATGAAAATGTGTTTTCTTTTCTGAAAACTTTGAAATAAGACTTAAAAAATGATGCTTTCTGTCTTAAGAAGTGTCTCTGCACACGTTAACCACACTAATACATTGTCACCAGAAAATCACACAAAGCTCAAATGATGAAATGATATTTTTCTGCTCTAGATTCATTACTATGTGAAACCAACAGGTTAAAGGACTGTTCCGTCTTGTTTCACAGTGGTTAAAAATTTTGATTTATTATCAGGTAAAGGTGGGCATGCTGAAACCATGGAACCAGCTGAGACCTGCTGCTCTGCACCTATGTCGAAGCATGAGCCAGCAGCAGGACCTGCCCAAGCTGCCTGTCCCCCCTCTGAGGCAGACCTTTGAGCAGTACCTGAAGTTCCTGGAGCCTGTGGTGGAGCCTCATGACCTGCAAAGAACCAAACAGCTGCTGGAAGAATTTCAGAAACCAGAAGGAGTGGGAGAGAAGCTGCAGAGAGGCCTGCAGGGGAGAGCTGAGCGCACAGAGAACTGGGTGAGTCCAAAGATCAAAGAGAACAGGGACGGCTCCAGCTGGGGTCCATCCTTTAGTCACTGAAACACAGTTTAACAAAGTCTCTAGTGTACACTCAGGGAACTGCAGTTTATTTAAACATGGAGCTCTAACAATACATTCTGTGGGCGTGTGTGTCTGTGTTTGGTTGGCACCAGTTAACAGATATTTATGTGAAGAACGTCTACCTGAAACAACGAAAGCCATTACCTATTTTTTCCAATATGGCGGGAATCTTCCCTGAACAAGACTACACGGATATCGAGGGACAGCTCAGGTAACACACACACACACACACACACACACACACACACACACACACACACACACACACACACACACACACACACACACACACAAACGCGCGCGCAAACACACAGTATAGACCCCAGTCATTATGCTTTCTGAGACCTTTTATATCTAATTTCTATGACCTTTACAAGCACTCTTCAGACTGATGATAATGACTGATAATTGTTGATCATGATTATTGTTGGGTATTATTGACTTATATTGGTTATTAATGATTATAATTTGTTATGATGGTTATATTTAATAATTGTTAGTTATTATAGATTATTATTGGTTTTTAGCAGTTATGATGGATTATCTGTTATAATTAATTATGATTGGTTGTTATTGTTGATTATTTCAAGTTATTATTGATTATTAATTATTATTATTATTACTTCTTGTTATGGATCATATTTGGTTTTTATTGATTAAAATTGCAAAATATTTATTATTAGTGGTTATTACGGATTATTATTGGTAATTTTTATGGATTATTAGCGGTTATTATGGATTATTAGTGGCTATTATTGATTATTATGATTGTTATTGTTTAATTTTGATTATTATTAGTTATTATGGGTCATTATTCATGATTATTGGTTATGATGGATTATTATTAGTTTTTATTGACCTATCCTGATGGTAATTATTCTGACATGTTCATGCTGTCTGCGTTCAGTTTTGCTGCTGATGCGATCCTGGCTTTTCTCCGTTACAAACTGAAGACTGATACGTGAGTTTCTTTTTCCCTCTTCATGACTTCAGGGAGGTTTCAGAGGACGGGGAGGTTTGAAAGTGTAGATTTGTTGATCAGAAAGATATTGATTGATTAAATGTTTTGCAGCGGCACACTTCCTGTCAAATCCTTTCTGGGAATACCAATGTGTAACAGGCAGCATGAGGGGCTCATGTCATCCTGCAGAGTCCCACATCCAGAAGTCGATTCTCTAGTGTTTTATGACAAAACCCCCTGCCCTCCCAAACACGTCAGTGTGGTTCACAATGGTCAGGTAAGAGTCAGCCATCTCATTATCAAACATTTGTCCTTCAAGTCATATATGGCGCTCTACATGACATCACACTGACAGGAGGACATGTCAGCTCTGTGTTAATCCAGTGAGAATTCTGTAATCTCTAAAACCAGCTCTGACCAGATTATGGCTGATATTCAGATCTTGAGATTTTGATTGTGTTTGTGTTTTCAGTTCTTTGTGATGGATGTGTACCACAGTGATGGTACTCCGCTGAGTAAGGAAGACCTCTGTGTTCAGCTGCAGAAGGTCTATGACTCGTCGCAGCAGGCTGATCAGGAACCTGTTGGCATATTGACAACTCAACGCCGAGACATATGGGGCAGAGTTTATGAGAAGCTCATCGCTGGTGAGAAAGAACATCCCCCCAAAAAAACATAACATACAAACTCATGGTTCACAGTGAACAACACCACAACCAGCAGCCCATCACAACATGAGCGACCCTAAAGCCCTGTTTACTCAGCGTTTTACTACTTTTCACTCAAAAACGCAAAAAACGCAGAGAGAAAAAAAAATCTGTGTTTCAGCAGATCAGATTCAGCAGCACAAGCACAACACGGTAAGTCCGTCATTGAACCGATGTTGTTGTCCAGTTCACGCATGGCAATTAAAAGTTCCCTCAAAAAAAGGGTAATGTGCAAAACGGAGCATGACGTCAGCATTTCTACTGAAAACTCTGGCTTGCTGTTTACACAGAAACGGAGGCTGCAGCAGAAAAATTTCACCCTGGAGGGCGTTTCAAAAAAGCTGCATTTCAGGCTGTTGAAAATGCTGTTTCCATTTAAATGAGAGGCCAAAATGCAACAATACTTTTGTTTTTCATCCTTAAACTGTTGTCTTGTCAACAACACATAAGACGTGGGGCCCCAAACCTGCTGCTAGCTCTCCACTGAGGGAGTCATCAGCTAGAGACAGGACAGCAACAATACACACACCGACAGGACACATACAGGACACATAGTAAACAGCTGAACAGGACAGGTATTTTAGTGTCATAGATATGATTTTGATTAAAGTGCTCACAAATACTGATGGATTAACCATCAATGAGACATTACAAATATTCTGTGTATCAGAAATAAAGGGTTAATTTCAGGCAGTGGTGGTGCTTACTGTACACTGGTTGGTGGTCTCATGAATTTGTTAACCTGTTAATTTGTGTTTGTGTGTGTATCTATAGAGAGATGTCAGTAAATGACATTTGAACGTTGGATAAAAGTGTGAGAAATGAAAGTAAAGCTTGGGTCTGGTTTTTATATCTGGTTCAGATGAAACCAACAAACAGTCACTGCTGGCCATCCAGAGCAGCATCTTCACCGTCTGTCTGGATGGACCGTCGCCCTCCCAAAACCAACTCTGTCATCGACGCAGAGGGATGCATCAGATGCTGCATGGAGAGGGGAGCAGCTGGAACAGCGCAAACCGCTGGTTTGACAAGGGACTGCAGGTCAGGCACACACACAAAGATACACACAGATACACACTCAGTACATTTACATGCCCGCAGCGCTCCGGCTAAGGTCATAGTTCGATGGTAAAGCCACAGCAGGGGTCTGGTCTTGTCTGTATATACATGCATTAAAGAGAATCAGACTTCTGGCTGAGAACATCTCACTCTGCTTTGATAGAAACAAAGATACACAGACATAAGCACAGGAACATACAAACATACAGAGACCATGTTACAGGACCGTTTCAGCTGACCATGTGTTCACTTTTTCATGTTCATATTTACATCTTGTGTTCTTGTGTTCTTGTGTTCTTGTGTTCAAATGTTCAGGTGTTCATGTTTACATGTCTTCATATGTTCATGTGTTCACGTGCTCATATGTTTTCATGTGTTCCTGTTTTCATGAGTGCATCTGATCAAACTTCTCTTCCTGTCAACAGGTCTTTGTAGGACAGAAGGGGATGGCTGGGAGTCAGATCACTCATGCAGTGGCAGATGGGATTGTTGCTGTGGACATTTATGAAGTACTCGATGCACACTTGTAAGTGAACAAAAGAAATAAAGAATGTTTAAGAAACCTCTACTGATGTGGTTCAGTCAGTACGTGTGGTTATGTCACTACCCGTGGTTCAGTCAGTACGTGTGGTTCAGTCAGTACCCGTGGTTCAGTCAGTACGTGTGGTTCAGTCAGTACGTGTGGTTCAGTCAGTACGTGTGGTTCAGTCAGTACGTGTGGTTCAGTCAGTACGTGTGGTTCAGTCAGTACATGTGGTTCAGTCAGTACGTGTGGTTATGTCACTACCCCTGGTTCAGTCAGTACGTGTGGTTCAGTCAGTACGTGTGGTTCAGTCACTACCCGTGGTTCAGTCAGTACGTGTGGTTCAGTCAGTACGTGTGGTTCAGTCAGTACGTGTGGTTCAGTCAGTACGTGTGGTTCAGTCAGTACGTGTGGTTCAGTCAGTACGTGTGGTTCAGTCAGTACGTGTGGTTATGTCACTACCCGTGGTTCAGTCAGTACCCGTGGTTCAGTCAGTATCCGTGGTTCAGTCAGTACGTGTGGTTCAGTCAGTACGTGTGGTTCAGTCAGTACGTGTGGTTCAGTCAGTACATGTGGTTCAGTCAGTACGTGTGGTTATGTCACTTCCCCTGGTTCAGTCAGTACGTGTGGTTCAGTCAGTACGTGTGGTTCAGTCACTACCCGTGGTTCAGTCAGTACGTGTGGTTCAGTCAGTACCCGTGGTTCAGTCAATACGTGTGGTTCAGTCAGTACGTGTGGTTCAGTCAGTTTCCGTGGTTCAGTCACTACCCGTGGTTCAGTCAGTACGTGTGGTTCAGTCAGTATCCGTGGTTCAGTCAGTACGTGTGATTCAGTTAGTACCCGTGGTTCAGTCAGTATCCGTGGTTCAGTCACTACCCGTGGTTCAGTCAGTACGTGTGGTTCAGTCAGTACCCGTGGTTCAGTCAGTACGTGTGGTTCAGTCAGTACCCGTGGTTCAGTCAGTACGTGTGGTTCAGTCAGTACCCGTGGTTCAGTCAGTACCCGTGGTTCAGTCAGTACGTGTGGTTCAGTCAGTTTCTGTGGTTCAGTCAGTTTCTGTGGTTCAGTCAGTATCTGTGGTTCAGTCAGTACGTGTGGTTCAGTCAGTACGTGTGGTTCAGTCAGTACGTGTGGTTCAGTCAGTTTCTTTGGTTCAGTCAGTATCCGTGGTTCAGTCAGTACGTGTGGTTCAGTCAGTACCCGTGGTTCAGTCAGTACGTGTGGTTCAGTCAGTATCTGTGGTTCAGTCAGTACGTGTGGTTCAGTCAGTACCCGTGGTTCAGTCAGTATCCGTGGTTCAGTCAGTACGTGTGGTTCAGTCAGTATCCGTGGTTCAGTCAGTACGTGTGGTTCAGTCAGTACCCGTGGTTCAGTCAGTATCCGTGGTTCAGTCAGTACCCGTGGTTCAGTCAGTATCCGTGGTTCAGTCAGTACCCTTGGTTCAGTCAGTACGTGTGGTTCAGTCAGTACCCATGGTTCAGTCAGTATCCGTTGTTCAGTCAGTATCCGTGGTTCAGTCAGTACATGTGGTTCAGTCAGTGCGTGTGGTTCAGTCAGTACCCGTGGTTCAGTCAGTATCCGTGGTTCAGTCAGTACCCATGGTTCAGTCAGTTTCCGTGGTTCAGTCAGTACCCGTGGTTCAGTCAGTACCCGTGGTTCAGTCGGTATCCGTGGTTCAGTCAGTACGTGTGGTTCAGTCAGTACGTGTGGTTCAGTCAGTTTCTTTGGTTCAGTCAGTATCCGTGGTTCAGTCAGTACCCCTGGTACAGTCAGTACGTGTGGTTCAGTCAGTACGTGTGGTTAAGTCAGTACCTTGGTTCAGTCAGTACCCATGGTTCAGTCAGTATCTGTGGATCTGTCAGTACGTGTGGTTCAGTCAGTACCTGTGGTTCAGTCAGTATCCTTGGTTCAGTCACTATGTGTGGTTCAGTCAGTATCCGTGGTTCAGTCACTACGTGTGGTTCAGTCAGTACCTGTGGTTCAGTCAGTAACCGTGGTTCAGTCAGTACCCGTTGTTCAGTCAGTATCCGTGGTTCAGTCAGTACATGTGGTTCAGTCAGTGCGTGTGGTTCAGTCAGTACCCGTGGTTCAGTAAGTATCCGTGGTTCAGTCAGTATCCGTGGTTCAGTCAGTACGTATGGTTCAGTCAGTATCTGTGGTTCAGTCAGTACGTGTGGTTCAGTCAGTACCTGTGGTTCAGTCAGTATCCGTGGTTCAGTCAGTATGTATGGTTCAGTCAGTTTCCGTGGTTCAGTCAGTATCCGTGGTTCAGTCAGTACGTGTGGTTCAGTCAGTACGTGTGGTTTAGTCAGTACCCGTGGTTCAGTCAGTACCTTGGTTCAGTCAGTACCTTGGTTCAGTCAGTACTCGTTGTTCAGTCAGTATCTGTGGATCTGTCAGTACGTGTGGTTCAGTCTGTACCCATGGTTCAGTCAGTACGTGTGGTTCAGTCAGTATGTGTGGTTCAGTGAGTACGTGTGGTTCAGTCAGTATCCGTGGTTTAGTCACTACGTGTGGTTCAGTCAGTACCCGTGGTTCAGTCAGTAACCGTTGCTCAGTCAGTACCCGTGGTTCAGTCAGTATCTGTGGTTCAGTCAGTATCCGTGGTTCAGTCGGTACCCGTGGTTCAGTCAGTACGTGTGGTTCAGTCAGTATCCGTGGTTCAGTCAGTACGTGTGATTCAGTTAGTACCCGTGGTTCAGTCAGTATCCGTGGTTCAGTCAGTACGTGTGGTTCAGTCAGTACGTGTGGTTCAGTCAGTATCCGTGGTTCAGTCAGTACCATGGTTCAGTCAGTTTCCGTGGTTCAGTCAGTACCCGTGGTTCAGTCAGTACCCGTGGTTCAGTCAGTACGTGTGATTCAGTCAGTACCCCTGGTTCAGTCAGTACCCGTGGTTCAGTCAGTACCCGTGGTTCAGTCAGTACGTGTGGTTCATTCAGTAAGTGTGGTTCAGTCAGTACGTGTGGTTCAGTCAGTACCCGTGGTTCAGTCAGTATCCGTGGTTCAGTCAGTACCCGTAGTTCAGTCAGTGTCCGTGGTTCAGTCAGTACCCTTGGTTCAGTCAGTACCCGTGGTTCAGTCAGTACGTGTGGTTCAGTCAGTTTCCGTGGTTCAGTCAGTATCCGTGGTTCAGTCAGTACGTGTGGTTCAGTCAGTACGTGTGGTTCAGTCAGTACGTGTGGTTCAGTCAGTTTCTTTGGTTCAGTCAGTATCCGTGGTTCAGTCAGTACGTGTGGTTCAGTCAGTACCCGTGGTTCAGTCAGTACGTGTGGTTCAGTCAGTACCCGTGGTTCAGTCAGTACGTGTGGTTCAGTCAGTACCCGTGGTTCAGTCAGTATCCGTGGTTCAGTCAGTACGTGTGGTTCAGTCAGTATCCGTGGTTCAGTCAGTACGTGTGGTTCAGTCAGTACGTGTGGTTCAGTCAGTATCCGTGGTTCAGTCAGTACCCGTGGTTCAGTCAGTACCCTTGGTTCAGTCAGTACGTGTGGTTCAGTCAGTACCCATGGTTCAGTCAGTACCCATGGTTCAGTCAGTATCCGTTGTTCAGTCAGTATCCGTGGTTCAGTCAGTACATGTGGTTCAGTCAGTGCGTGTGGTTCAGTCAGTACGTGTGGTTCAGTCAGTATCCGTGGTTCAGTCAGTACCATGGTTCAGTCAGTTTCCGTGGTTCAGTCAGTACCCGTGGTTCAGTCAGTACCCGTGGTTCAGTCGGTATCCGTGGTTCAGTCAGTACGTGTGGTTCAGTCAGTACGTGTGGTTCAGTCAGTTTCTTTGGTTCAGTCAGGATCCGTGGTTCAGTCAGTACCCCTGGTATAGTCAGTACGTGTGGTTCAGTCAGTATGTGTGGTTAAGTCAGTACCTTGGTTCAGTCAGAACCCATGGTTCAGTCAGTATCTGTGGATCTGTCAGTACGTGTGGTTCAGTCAGTTAGCGTGGTTCAGTCAGTATCCTTGGTTCAGTCACTATGTGTGGTTCAGTCAGTATCCGTGGTTCAGTCACTACGTGTGGTTCAGTCAGTACCTGTGGTTCAGTCAGTACGTGTGGTTCAGTCAGTACCCGTGGTTCAGTCGGTATCCGTGGTTCAGTCAGTACGTGTGGTTCAGTCAGTACGTGTGGTTCAGTCAGTACCCGTGGTTCAGTCAGTACCCGTGGTTCAGTCAGTATCCGTGGTTCAGTCAGTATCCTTGGTTCAGTCAGTATCCGTGGTTGAGTCAGTCAGTATCTGTGGTTCAGTCAGAACGTATGGTTCAGTCAGTATCCGTGGTTCAGTCAGTACGTGTGGTTCAGTCAGTACCCGTGGTTCAGTCAGTACGTGTGATTCAGTCAGTACCCCTGGTTCAGTCAGTACCCGTGGTTCAGTCAGTACCCGTGGTTCAGTCAGTACGTGTGGTTCATTCAGTAAGTGTGGTTCAGTCAGTACGTGTGGTTCAGTCAGTACCCGTGGTTCAGTCAGTATCCGTGGTTCAGTCAGTACCCGTGGTTCAGTCAGTGTCCGTGGTTCAGTCAGTACCCTTGGTTCAGTCAGTACCCGTGGTTCAGTCAGTACGTGTGGTTCAGTCAGTTTCCGTGGTTCAGTCAGTATCCGTGGTTCAGTCAGTACGTGTGGTTCAGTCAGTACGTGTGGTTCAGTCAGTATCCGTGGTTCAGTCAGTACCATGGTTCAGTCAGTTTCCGTGGTTCAGTCAGTACCCGTGGTTCAGTCAGTACCCGTGGTTCAGTCAGTACGTGTGATTCAGTCAGTACCCCTGGTTCAGTCAGTACCCGTGGTTCAGTCAGTACCCGTGGTTCAGTCAGTACGTGTGGTTCATTCAGTAAGTGTGGTTCAGTCAGTACGTGTGGTTCAGTCAGTACCCGTGGTTCAGTCAGTATCCGTGGTTCAGTCAGTACCCGTAGTTCAGTCAGTGTCCGTGGTTCAGTCAGTACCCTTGGTTCAGTCAGTACCCGTGGTTCAGTCAGTACGTGTGGTTCAGTCAGTTTCCGTGGTTCAGTCAGTATCCGTGGTTCAGTCAGTACGTGTGGTTCAGTCAGTACGTGTGGTTCAGTCAGTACGTGTGGTTCAGTCAGTTTCTTTGGTTCAGTCAGTATCCGTGGTTCAGTCAGTACGTGTGGTTCAGTCAGTACCCGTGGTTCAGTCAGTACGTGTGGTTCAGTCAGTACCCGTGGTTCAGTCAGTACGTGTGGTTCAGTCAGTACCCGTGGTTCAGTCAGTATCCGTGGTTCAGTCAGTACGTGTGGTTCAGTCAGTATCCGTGGTTCAGTCAGTACGTGTGGTTCAGTCAGTACGTGTGGTTCAGTCAGTATCCGTGGTTCAGTCAGTACCCGTGGTTCAGTCAGTACCCTTGGTTCAGTCAGTACGTGTGGTTCAGTCAGTACCCATGGTTCAGTCAGTACCCATGGTTCAGTCAGTATCCGTTGTTCAGTCAGTATCCGTGGTTCAGTCAGTACATGTGGTTCAGTCAGTGCGTGTGGTTCAGTCAGTACGTGTGGTTCAGTCAGTATCCGTGGTTCAGTCAGTACCATGGTTCAGTCAGTTTCCGTGGTTCAGTCAGTACCCGTGGTTCAGTCAGTACCCGTGGTTCAGTCGGTATCCGTGGTTCAGTCAGTACGTGTGGTTCAGTCAGTACGTGTGGTTCAGTCAGTTTCTTTGGTTCAGTCAGGATCCGTGGTTCAGTCAGTACCCCTGGTATAGTCAGTACGTGTGGTTCAGTCAGTATGTGTGGTTAAGTCAGTACCTTGGTTCAGTCAGAACCCATGGTTCAGTCAGTATCTGTGGATCTGTCAGTACGTGTGGTTCAGTCAGTTAGCGTGGTTCAGTCAGTATCCTTGGTTCAGTCACTATGTGTGGTTCAGTCAGTATCCGTGGTTCAGTCACTACGTGTGGTTCAGTCAGTACCTGTGGTTCAGTCAGTACGTGTGGTTCAGTCAGTACCCGTGGTTCAGTCGGTATCCGTGGTTCAGTCAGTACGTGTGGTTCAGTCAGTACGTGTGGTTCAGTCAGTACCCGTGGTTCAGTCAGTACCCGTGGTTCAGTCAGTATCCGTGGTTCAGTCAGTATCCTTGGTTCAGTCAGTATCCGTGGTTGAGTCAGTCAGTATCTGTGGTTCAGTCAGTACGTATGGTTCAGTCAGTATCCGTGGTTCAGTCAGTACGTGTGGTTCAGTCAGTACCCGTGGTTCAGTCAGTACGTGTGATTCAGTCAGTACCCCTGGTTCAGTCAGTACCCGTGGTTCAGTCAGTACCCGTGGTTCAGTCAGTACGTGTGGTTCATTCAGTAAGTGTGGTTCAGTCAGTACGTGTGGTTCAGTCAGTACCCGTGGTTCAGTCAGTATCCGTGGTTCAGTCAGTACCCGTGGTTCAGTCAGTGTCCGTGGTTCAGTCAGTACCCTTGGTTCAGTCAGTACCCGTGGTTCAGTCAGTACGTGTGGTTCAGTCAGTTTCCGTGGTTCAGTCAGTACCCGTGGTTCAGTCAGTACGTGTGGTTCAGTCAGTACGTGTGGTTCAGTCAGTACGTGCGGTTCAGTCAGTTTCTTAGGTTCAGTCAGTATCCGTGGTTCAGTCAGTATCCGTGGTTCAGTCAGTACCCGTGGTTCAGTCAGTACGTGTGGTTCAGTCAGTACCCGTGGTTCAGTCAGTATGTGTGGTTCAGTCAGTACCCGTGGTTCAGTCAGTATCCGTGGTTCAGTCAGTACGTGTGGTTCAGTCAGTATCCGTGGTTCAGTCAGTACGTGTGGTTCAGTCAGTACGTGTGGTTCAGTCAGTATCCGTGGTTCAGTCAGTACCCGTGGTACAGTCAGTATCCGTGGTTCAGTCAGTACCCTTGGTTCAGTCAGTACGTGTGGTTCAGTCAGTACCCATGGTTCAGTCAGTATCCGTTGTTCAGTCAGTATCCGTGGTTCAGTCAGTACATGTGGTTCAGTCAGTGCGTGTGGTTCAGTCAGTACCCGTGGTTCAGTCAGTATCCGTGGTTCAGTCAGTACCATGGTTCAGTCAGTTTCCGTGGTTCAGTCAGTACCCGTGGTTCAGTCAGTACCCGTGGTTCAGTCAGTATCCGTGGTTCAGTCAGTACGTGTGGTTCAGTCAGTACTTTTGGTTCAGTCAGTTTCTTTGGTTCAGTCAGGATCCGTGGTTCAGTCAGTACCCCTGATACAGTCAGTATCCGTGGTTCAGTCACTACCCGTGGTTCAGTCAGTACGTGTGGTTCAGTCAGTACCCATGGTTCAGTCAGTATCTGTGGATCTGTCAGTACGTGTGGTTCAGTCAGTTAGCGTGGTTCAGTCAGTATCCTTGGTTCAGTCACTATGTGTGGTTCAGTCAGTATCCGTGGTTCAGTCACTACGTGTGGTTCAGTCAGTACCTGTGGTTCAGTCAGTAACCGTGGTTCAGTCAGTACCCGTGGTTCAGTCAGTATCCGTGGTTCAGTCAGTACCCGTGGTTAAGTCAGTACGTGTTGTTCAGTCAGTACCCGTGGTTCAGTAAGTATCCGTGGTTCAGTCAGTATCCGTGGTTCAGTCAGTACGTATGGTTCAGTCAGTATCTGTGGTTCAGACAGTACGTGTGGTTCAGTCAGTACCTGTGGTTCAGTCAGTATCCGTGGTTCAGTCAGTATGTATGGTTCAGTCAGTACGTATGGTTCAGTCAGTATCCGTGGTTCAGTCAGTACGTGTGGTTCAGTCAGTACGTGTGGTTTAGTCAGTACCCGTGGTTCAGTCAGTACCTTGGTTCAGTCAGTACCTTGGTTCAGTCAGTACTCGTTGTTCAGTCAGTATCTGTGGATCTGTCAGTACGTGTGGTTCAGTCTGTACCCGTGGTTCAGTCAGTACGTGTGGTTCAGTCAGTATGTGTGGTTCAGTGAGTACGTGTGGTTCAGTCAGTATCCGTGGTTTAGTCACTACGTGTGGTTCAGTCAGTACCCGTGGTTCAGTCAGTAACCGTTGCTCAGTCAGTACCCGTGGTTCAGTCAGTATCCGTGGTTCAGTCAGTACCCGTGGTTCAGTCAGTACGTGTGGTTCAGTCTGTATCCGTGGTTCAGTCAGTACGTGTGGTTCAGTCAGTACGTGTGGTTCAGTCAGTACCTGTGGTTCAGTCAGTACCCGTGGTTCAGTCAGTATCCGTGGTTCAGTCAGTATCCTTTGTTCAGTCAGTATCCGTGGTTCAGTCAGTCAGTATCCGTGGTTCAGTCAGTACGTATGGTTCAGTCAGTATCCGTGGTTCAGTCAGTACGTGTGGTTCAGTCAGTACCCGTGGTTCAGTCAGTACGTGTGATTCAGTCAGTACCCCTGGTTCAGTCAGTACCCGTGGTTCAGTCAGTACCCGTGGTTCAGTCAGTACGTGTGGTTCAGTCAGTAAGTGTGGTTCAGTCAGTACGTGTGGTTCAGTCAGTACCCGTGGTTCAGTCAGTATCCGTGGTTCAGTCAGTACCCGTGGTTCAGTCAGTGTCCGTGGTTCAGTCAGTACCCTTGGTTCAGTCAGTACGTGTGGTTCAGTCAGTACGTGTGGTTCAGTCAGTACGTGTGGTTCAGTCAGTACCCGTGGTTCAGTCAGTATCCGTGGTTCAGTCAGTCAGTATCTGTGGTTCAGTCAGTACGTATGGTTCAGTCAGTATCCGTGGTTCAGTCAGTACGTGTGGTTCAGTCAGTACCCGTGGTTCAGTCAGTACGTGTGATTCAGTCAGTACCCCTGGTTCAGTCAGTACCCGTGGTTCAGTCAGTACCCGTGGTTCAGTCAGTATCCGTGGTTCAGTCAGTACGTGTGGTTCAGTCAGTACGTGTGATTCAGTCAGTACCCCTGGTTCAGTCAGTACTTGTGGTTCAGTCAGTACGTGTGGTTCAGTCAGTACGTGTGGTTCAGTCAGTACGTGTGGTTCAGTCAGTACGTGTGGTTCAGTGAGTACGTGTGGTTCAGTCAGTATCCGTGGTTCAGTCAGTACCCTTGGTTCAGTCAGTACCCGTGGTTCAGTCAGTACCCGTGGTTCAGTCAGTACGTGTGATTCAGTCAGTACCCCTGGTTCAGTCAGTACCCGTGGTTCAGTCTGTACCCGTGGTTCAGTCAGTACCCTTGGTTCAGACAGTGCCCGTTGATCAGTCAGTATCTGTGGATCTGTCAGTACGTGTGGTTCAGTCTGTACCCGTGGTTCAGTCAGTACGTGTGGTTCAGTCAGTATGTATGGTTCAGTGAGTACGTGTGGTTCAGTCAGTTTCCGTGGTTTAGTCACTACGTGTGGTTAAGTCAGTATCCGTGGTTCAGTCAGTAACCGTCGTTCAGTCAGTACCCGTGGTTCAGTCAGTATCCGTGGTTCAGTCAGTACCCGTGGTTCAGTCAGTACCCGTGGTTCAGTCAGTACGTGTGGTTCAGTCAGTATCCGTGGTTCAGTCAGTACGTGTGGTTCAGTCAGTACCCGTGGTTCAGTCAGTACGTGTGGTTCAGTCAGTATCCGTGGTTCAGTCAGTATCCTTGGTTCAGTCAGTATCCGTGGTTCAGTCACTACGTGTGGCTCAGTCAGTACCCGTGGTTCAGTCAGTATCCGTGGTTCAGTCAGTACGTGTGGTTCAGTCAGTATGTGTGGTTCAGTGAGTACGTGTGGTTCAGTCAGTATCCGTGGTTTAGTCACTACGTGTGGCTCAGTCAGTACCCGTGGTTCAGTCAGTATCCGTGGTTCAGTCAGTACGTGTGGTTCAGTCAGTACGTGTGGTTCAGTCAGTACGTGTGGTTCAGTCAGTACCCGTGGTTCAGTCAGTATCCGTGGTTCAGTCAGTATCCTTGGTTCAGTCAGTATCCGTGGTTCAGTCAGTCAGTATCCGTGGTTCAGTCAGTACGTATGGTTCAGTCAGTATCCGTGGTTCAGTCAGTATGTGTGGTTCAGTCAGTACCCGTGGTTCAGTCAGTACGTGTGATTCAGTCAATACCCCTGGTTCAGTCAGTACCCGTGGTTCAGTCAGTACCCGTGGTTCAGTCAGTACGTGTGGTTCAGTCAGTAAGTGTGGTTCAGTCAGTACGTGTGGTTCAGTCAGTACCCGTGGTTCAGTCAGTATCCGTGGTTCAGTCAGTAGCCGTGGTTCAGTCAGTATCCGTGGTTCAGTCAGTACCCTTGGTTCAGTCAGTACGTGTGGTTCAGTCAGTTTCCGTGGTTCAGTCAGTATCCGTGGTTCAGTCAGTATCCGTGTTTCAGTCAGTACGTGTGGTTCAGTCAGTACGTGTGGTTCAGTCAGTACGTGTGGTTCAGTCAGTATCCGTGGTTCAGTCAGTACCTGTTATTCAGTCAGTACCCTTGGTTCAGTCAGTACCCGTGGTTCAGTCAGTACCCGTGGTTCAGTCGGTATCCGTGGTTCAGTCAGTACGTGTGGTTCAGTCAGTACGTGTGGTTCAGTCAGTATGTGTGGTTCAGTCAGTACCCGTGGTTCAGTCAGTACCCGTGGTTCAGTCAGTATCCGTGGTTCAGTCAGTCAGTATCCGTGGTTCAGTCAGTACGTATGGTTCAGTCAGTATCCGTGGTTCAGTCAGTACGTGTGGTTCAGTCAGTACCCGTGGTTCAGTCAGTACGTGTGATTCAGTCAGTACCCCTGGTTCAGTCAGTACCCGTGGTTCAGTCAGTACCCGTGGTTCAGTCAGTATCCGTGGTTCAGTCAGTACGTGTGGTTCAGTCAGTACCCGTGGTTCAGTCAGTACGTGTGATTCAGTCAGTTCCCCTGGTTCAGTCTGTACCCGTGGTTCAGTCTGTACCCGTGGTTCAGTCAGTACGTGTGGTTCAGTCAGTACCCGTGGTTCAGTCAGAACGTGTGGTTCAGTCAGTACGTGTGGTTCAGTCAGTACGTGTGGTTCAGTCAGTATGTGTGGTTCAGTGAGTACCTGTGGTTCAGTGAGTACGTGTGGTTCAGTCAGTACCCTTGGTTCAGTCAGTACCCGTGGTTCAGTCAGTACGTGTGGTTCAGTCAGTAAGTGTGGTTCAGTCAGTACGTGTGGTTCAGTCAGTACCCGTGGTTCAGTCAGTATCCGTGGTTCAGTCAGTACCCGTGGTTCAGTCAGTGTCCGTGGTTCAGTCAGTACCCTTGGTTCAGTCAGTACGTGTGGTTCAGTCAGTACGTGTGGTTCAGTCAGTACGTGTGGTTCAGTCAGTACCCGTGGTTCAGTCAGTATCCGTGGTTCAGTCAGTCAGTATCTGTGGTTCAGTCAGTACGTATGGTTCAGTCAGTATCCGTGGTTCAGTCAGTACGTGTGGTTCAGTCAGTACCCGTGGTTCAGTCAGTACGTGTGATTCAGTCAGTACCCCTGGTTCAGTCAGTACCCGTGGTTCAGTCAGTACCCGTGGTTCAGTCAGTATCCGTGGTTCAGTCAGTACGTGTGGTTCAGTCAGTACGTGTGATTCAGTCAGTACCCCTGGTTCAGTCAGTACTTGTGGTTCAGTCTGTACCCGTGGTTCAGTCAGTACCCTTGGTTCAGTCAGTACCCGTGGTTCAGTCAGTACGTGTGGTTCAGTCAGTACGTGTGGTTCAGTCAGTACGTGTGGTTCAGTCAGTACGTGTGGTTCAGTGAGTACGTGTGGTTCAGTCAGTATCCGTGGTTCAGTCAGTACCCTTGGTTCAGTCAGTACCCGTGGTTCAGTCAGTACCCGTGGTTCAGTCAGTACGTGTGATTCAGTCAGTACCCCTGGTTCAGTCAGTGACCGTGGTTCAGTCTGTACCCGTGGTTCAGTCAGTACCCTTGGTTCAGACAGTGCCCGTTGATCAGTCAGTATCTGTGGATCTGTCAGTACGTGTGGTTCAGTCTGTACCCGTGGTTCAGTCAGTACGTGTGGTTCAGTCAGTATGTGTGGTTCAGTGAGTACGTGTGGTTCAGTCAGTTTCCGTGGTTTAGTCACTACGTGTGGTTAAGTCAGTATCCGTGGTTCAGTCAGTAACCGTCGTTCAGTCAGTACCCGTGGTTCAGTCAGTATCCGTGGTTCAGTCAGTACCCGTGGTTCAGTCAGTACCCGTGGTTCAGTCAGTACGTGTGGTTCAGTCAGTATCCGTGGTTCAGTCAGTACGTGTGGTTCAGTCAGTACCCGTGGTTCAGTCAGTACGTGTGGTTCAGTCAGTATCCGTGGTTCAGTCAGTATCCTTGGTTCAGTCAGTATCCGTGGTTCAGTCACTACGTGTGGCTCAGTCAGTACCCGTGGTTCAGTCAGTATCCGTGGTTCAGTCAGTACGTGTGGTTCAGTCATAATGTGTGGTTCAGTGAGTACGTGTGGTTCAGTCAGTATCCGTGGTTTAGTCACTACGTGTGGCTCAGTCAGTACCCGTGGTTCAGTCAGTATCCGTGGTTCAGTCAGTACGTGTGGTTCAGTCAGTACGTGTGGTTCAGTCAGTACGTGTGGTTCAGTCAGTACCCGTGGTTCAGTCAGTATCCGTGGTTCAGTCAGTATCCTTGGTTCAGTCAGTATCCGTGGTTCAGTCAGTCAGTATCCGTGGTTCAGTCAGTACGTATGGTTCAGTCAGTATCCGTGGTTCAGTCAGTATGTGTGGTTCAGTCAGTACCCGTGGTTCAGTCAGTACGTGTGATTCAGTCAATACCCCTGGTTCAGTCAGTACCCGTGGTTCAGTCAGTACCCGTGGTTCAGTCAGTACGTGTGGTTCAGTCAGTAAGTGTGGTTCAGTCAGTATGTGTGGTTCAGTCAGTACCCGTGGTTCAGTCAGTACCCGTGGTTCAGTCAGTATCCGTGGTTCAGTCAGTCAGTATCCGTGGTTCAGTCAGTACGTATGGTTCAGTCAGTATCCGTGGTTCAGTCAGTACGTGTGGTTCAGTCAGTACCCGTGGTTCAGTCAGTACGTGTGATTCAGTCAGTACCCCTGGTTCAGTCAGTACCCGTGGTTCAGTCAGTACCCGTGGTTCAGTCAGTATCCGTGGTTCAGTCAGTACGTGTGGTTCAGTCAGTACCCGTGGTTCAGTCAGTACGTGTGATTCAGTCAGTTCCCCTGGTTCAGTCTGTACCCGTGGTTCAGTCTGTACCCGTGGTTCAGTCAGTACGTGTGGTTCAGTCAGTACCCGTGGTTCAGTCAGAACGTGTGGTTCAGTCAGTACGTGTGGTTCAGTCAGTACGTGTGGTTCAGTCAGTATGTGTGGTTCAGTGAGTACCTGTGGTTCAGTGAGTACGTGTGGTTCAGTCAGTACCCTTGGTTCAGTCAGTACCCGTGGTTCACTCAGTACGTGTGGTTCAGTCAGTAAGTGTGGTTCAGTCAGTACGTGTGGTTCAGTCAGTACCCGTGGTTCAGTCAGTATCCGTGGTTCAGTCAGTACCCGTGGTTCAGTCAGTGTCCGTGGTTCAGTCAGTACCCTTGGTTCAGTCAGTACGTGTGGTTCAGTCAGTACGTGTGGTTCAGTCAGTACGTGTGGTTCAGTCAGTACCCGTGGTTCAGTCAGTATCCGTGGTTCAGTCAGTCAGTATCTGTGGTTCAGTCAGTACGTATGGTTCAGTCAGTATCCGTGGTTCAGTCAGTACGTGTGGTTCAGTCAGTACCCGTGGTTCAGTCAGTACGTGTGATTCAGTCAGTACCCCTGGTTCAGTCAGTACCCGTGGTTCAGTCAGTACCCGTGGTTCAGTCAGTATCCGTGGTTCAGTCAGTACGTGTGGTTCAGTCAGTACGTGTGATTCAGTCAGTACCCCTGGTTCAGTCAGTACTTGTGGTTCAGTCTGTACCCGTGGTTCAGTCAGTACCCTTGGTTCAGTCAGTACCCGTGGTTCAGTCAGTACGTGTGGTTCAGTCAGTACGTGTGGTTCAGTCAGTACGTGTGGTTCAGTCAGTACGTGTGGTTCAGTGAGTACGTGTGGTTCAGTCAGTATCCGTGGTTCAGTCAGTACCCTTGGTTCAGTCAGTACCCGTGGTTCAGTCAGTACCCGTGGTTCAGTCAGTACGTGTGATTCAGTCAGTACCCCTGGTTCAGTCAGTACCCGTGGTTCAGTCTGTACCCGTGGTTCAGTCAGTACCCTTGGTTCAGACAGTGCCCGTTGATCAGTCAGTATCTGTGGATCTGTCAGTACGTGTGGTTCAGTCTGTACCCGTGGTTCAGTCAGTACGTGTGGTTCAGTCAGTATGTGTGGTTCAGTGAGTACGTGTGGTTCAGTCAGTTTCCGTGGTTTAGTCACTACGTGTGGTTAAGTCAGTATCCGTGGTTCAGTCAGTAACCGTCGTTCAGTCAGTACCCGTGGTTCAGTCAGTATCCGTGGTTCAGTCAGTACCCGTGGTTCAGTCAGTACCCGTGGTTCAGTCAGTACGTGTGGTTCAGTCAGTATCCGTGGTTCAGTCAGTACGTGTGGTTCAGTCAGTACCCGTGGTTCAGTCAGTACGTGTGGTTCAGTCAGTATCCGTGGTTCAGTCAGTATCCTTGGTTCAGTCAGTATCCGTGGTTCAGTCACTACGTGTGGCTCAGTCAGTACCCGTGGTTCAGTCAGTATCCGTGGTTCAGTCAGTACGTGTGGTTCAGTCATAATGTGTGGTTCAGTGAGTACGTGTGGTTCAGTCAGTATCCGTGGTTTAGTCACTACGTGTGGCTCAGTCAGTACCCGTGGTTCAGTCAGTATCCGTGGTTCAGTCAGTACGTGTGGTTCAGTCAGTACGTGTGGTTCAGTCAGTACGTGTGGTTCAGTCAGTACCCGTGGTTCAGTCAGTATCCGTGGTTCAGTCAGTATCCTTGGTTCAGTCAGTATCCGTGGTTCAGTCAGTCAGTATCCGTGGTTCAGTCAGTACGTATGGTTCAGTCAGTATCCGTGGTTCAGTCAGTATGTGTGGTTCAGTCAGTACCCGTGGTTCAGTCAGTACGTGTGATTCAGTCAATACCCCTGGTTCAGTCAGTACCCGTGGTTCAGTCAGTACCCGTGGTTCAGTCAGTACGTGTGGTTCAGTCAGTAAGTGTGGTTCAGTCAGTACGTGTGGTTCAGTCAGTACCCGTGGTTCAGTCAGTATCCGTGGTTCAGTCAGTAGCCGTGGTTCAGTCAGTATCCGTGGTTCAGTCAGTACCCTTGGTTCAGTCAGTACCCGTGGTTCAGTCAGTTTCCGTGGTTCAGTCAGTATCCGTGGTTCAGTCAGTATCCGTGGTTCAGTCAGTACGTGTGGTTCAGTCAGTACGTGTGGTTCAGTCAGTACGTGTGGTTCAGTCAGTATCCGTGGTTCAGTCAGTACCTGTTATTCAGTCAGTACCCTTGGTTCAGTCAGTACCCGTGGTTCAGTCAGTACCCGTGGTTCAGTCGGTATCCGTGGTTCAGTCAGTACGTGTGGTTCAGTCAGTACGTGTGGTTCAGTCAGTATGTGTGGTTCAGTCAGTACCCGTGGTTCAGTCAGTACCCGTGGTTCAGTCAGTATCCGTGGTTCAGTCAGTCAGTATCCGTGGTTCAGTCAGTACGTATGGTTCAGTCAGTATCCGTGGTTCAGTCAGTACGTGTGGTTCAGTCAGTACCCGTGGTTCAGTCAGTACGTGTGATTCAGTCAGTACCCCTGGTTCAGTCAGTACCCGTGGTTCAGTCAGTACCCGTGGTTCAGTCAGTATCCGTGGTTCAGTCAGTACGTGTGGTTCAGTCAGTACCCGTGGTTCAGTCAGTACGTGTGATTCAGTCAGTTCCCCTGGTTCAGTCAGTACCCGTGGTTCAGTCTGTACCCGTGGTTCAGTCAGTACGTGTGGTTCAGTCAGTACCCGTGGTTCAGTCAGAACGTGTGGTTCAGTCAGTACGTGTGGTTCAGTCAGTACGTGTGGTTCAGTCAGTATGTGTGGTTCAGTGAGTACCTGTGGTTCAGTCAGTACGTGTGGTTCAGTCAGTACCCTTGGTTCAGTCAGTACCCGTGGTTCAGTCAGTACCCATGGTTCAGTCAGTTTCCGTGGTTCAGTCAGTATCCGTGGTTCAGTCAGTACGTGTGGTTCAGTCAGTACGTGTGGTTCAGTCAGTATCCGTGGTTCAGTCAGTACCCGTGGTTCAGTCAGTATCCGTGGTTCAGTCAGTACCCTTGGTTCAGTCAGTACCCGTGGTTCAGTCAGTTTCCGTCGTTCAGTCAGTATCCGTGGTTCAGTCAGTACGTGTGGTTTAGTCAGTACCCGTGGTTCAGTCAGTACGTGTGATTCAGTCAGTACCCCTGGTTCAGTCAGTACCCGTGGTTCAGTCTGTACCCGTGGTTCAGTCTGTACCCGTGGTTCAGTCAGTATCCGTGGTTCAGTCAGTACGTGTGGTTCATCCAGTACCCGTGGTTCAGTCAGTAAGTGTGGTTCAGTCAGTATCCGTGGTTCAGTCAGTACCTTGGTTCAGTCAGTACCCATGGTTCAGTCAGTACCCTTGGTTCAGTCAGTACCTGTGGTTCAGTCAGTTAGTGTGGTTCAGTCAGTACCTGTTATTCAGTCAGTACCCTTGGTTCAGTCAGTACCTGTGGTTCAGTCAGTACCCGTGGTTTAGTCAGTACCTGTTGTTCAGTCAGTACCCTTGGTTCAGTGATCTCAGGGACCATGGTTTTTCCCTTTCTCTTTTGCCTCTTTCATCTTGACCTTCCCCTCTTCCTAATCAGACACTTTCTTCAGTGTTAGCATACAAACTGCAGGATCTGAAATGCTCTGTTTTCTGGTTTCAGCCTCAGATTCTTCAGGATCTTCTTTCTGTAATTCATGGGCTGATCTTCTAGACACCTGCATACTGAGCTCAAAGTGACTCTGTGAACTCTCAGTCCATGAATGTTTTCTTTTTTACTGGTGTACAGGAAAGAGGAAAAACCAAAGACAACCCCCAGTGAGGATTTAAGTCCTCCACAAAAACTGAAGTTCAACATCACAGCTGACATAAAGGAGGACATTCAGGAGGCCAAGCAGCACATGGACAAGTAAGAGACACAGAAATACAAGCCCAGGACTGAGGGAGTCATTGCCTTTAGTATGTGATGCTAGGTGAACTGCTACATTAACCCTTAGAAGCAGACTCTTTATGACAGCAGGTAATGATGATGTGATCTTCACTTTGTCAGCTAACTGTAGGATAAACAAACTCCTATTTGGAGGTTTCACCAACTTCTTTGCACAATCATGGCACTGATGATAAAAACTAATATAAAAAAATCTTGTTTTAAACTGTTTTTGTGACCACAGACTGGCTAAAGGTTTTGATCTGGAGCTGAAAGTGTTCAGCCACTTTGGTAAAAACCTCCTGAAGTCCTTCAAGATGAGTCCTGATGGTTTTGTGCAGATGGCAACACAGCTGGCCTACTTCAGGTGAGATGCAGAGAACTCAGCACAGACCAAATTTGACTCTGAGGTGTTCCTCACTTTAGTGTGAAGGCTAAATGAATCTATCTATCACACTGTAACTTGAAGTACAGAGGGGACAGAAGGGGGACAGGAAGGGACAGGAAGAGACAGGAGGAGAAAGGAAGAGTTCCTGTTTCAAACAGCTTCTGGTCGGGACCTGAGGCTGTTTGAAACTGGAACTCGGGTGCTGAAGGGTAGAGCTCAGAGGCAATGCACAGGGTTCTTTACCATCACCATCATCATCATCATCATCATCATCATCCAAACACTGGGGACCCTGGGTACCTTTCACTGATAGTGTCTCTGTTGGTGGGACAGAGTTATACTCTCACCTAATAAGACTTCAGAGAAGCAGTCAGCTGAGATCACAGAGAAAGGACTGTTGACTGATGGAAAGACTGATGAATGAATGACAGGAAAACACTTTTATAACTATGTTACAATATAATACAATACATATAACTTTTAGTCTGACTGTTTGATTTCATCCTCTCATCCTCTCATCAGGGTCCATCAGCAGCTGGCTGCCACACTGGAACCAGTGACTCTGAGGATGTACAAACAAGGACGTCTAGGAATTGTCAACGCCACCTCCAATGAATCTGCAGCTTTTGTTAAAGCCTTTGATGACCCCAGCAAGCAGGTGTGATAGGAGAAGCTCTACCTCTATTTATACTCAACTCGACTCAACTCAACTTTATTTATAGAGCACTTTAAAAACAACCACAGCTGAAACAAAATGCTGTACATAAAGGTGTTAAAAATAAATAAATAAAATACAATAAAAATAAAAACTATAGGACTTCAATAACTGTTTCATTGTTTTTAAAACAAATAAAAACAATAAAACACTACTTAAAAAACTAAAAACGACCCATATAAACACTAAAACTGGAGCTGAGTCTCAAGCTGGGTTAAAAGTCAGGGAATAAAAATGGGTTTTAAGACGAGTTTTAAAAACAGACAGTGATGGGGCTTGTCTTATGTGGAACGGAAGATCGTTCCACAGTTTTGGACCGGCAACAGAAAAGGCCTTTAATCTATTTAAGGCACAATCTGTCTTCATATAAACTCATTTTTGATGTTTTATATCTATAATATAATCCGTAAATCTATCAATGATCTCACCCATCTCATTAAGTGTAATCTACATTTATTTGTTTAGATTTTGTAATTTAAGACGCCTGTCTTTGACACCTGATGGTTTTATAACTTTCCTCTGGTGTTGTTCCACATTAAATATTTCTCAAAGATGTCTCTTTTGAAAAGGATTTGAGAGAAAGCCCTCACGTGCAGTAATGTTGAGCATACAACAACTTAAACTGCAAGTTTAAAATGTAAGTTTAAAGTGCAAGTTTGAACAAAAAAATATAACCCTTAAAACATAGAACATCAGTCTAAAAAAACAGTTGACAAATAATGCTTAAAATCAAGTCAGATGTAATTCGAGGTTAAGAAGTTTAAAACAGAGGACCTAAAATGACCAAAGAAAGCAGTCATTCATCTTTCACATTGTTTTGTAGAGAGCAAATGGTGCAGCAACACTAAAAAATAGATCTTCTATCTCACAATGAACTTCAGGAACCTTGAGATACCTACAGTACAAAACATCTCCATAATCCAGCATAGATATTTTAAAAAGTCCAGTACAGAGGGAAGCAGGATTTATTGCTGCCGAAAAAGCTGATCCTTTGTTTAGTTACTGACCAAATATAAAACTTGACTATGAAAAGAAACTGTCTCATCAATCCAGACACCACAACATTTAGAAATGTCCAGCCTTTCAGTGTTGATGCCACCTTTAGAAGTGATGACACTCCCCAAGTCAATTCGTGTTGCCCTAGCAAAGAGCATGATTTTGGTTTTCTCTACATTTAAGACCAGCCAAAGTCTGGTAAGTGCAGCATAAGAATGAATTCTTCAACCTGAGACAGCAGACACAAGTGAAGAGAACAGGCCCAAGGTCAGAACCTTGTGGAACGTTTGAAATTTTGACTTATTCTGAGTTAGTATTTCCTCTGGCTGCACACTGCAGTTTATATCAATGAAATATTAATCTGTAATGAAGCTCATCTAAGGTCTAAATGATCCCTGACAAGAGTCCTAGATCTTGTTTTCTTTTTTTGTTTGCTCATTCTGTGTTCAAGGACATTTTCATTGATTGATTTTAATGTTATTACCGTGAGGCTTTAACATTTCCTCTTTTCCTTTAAACAGAGATCGGAGAAACTGGATCTGCTAAGGAACGCTCTGAGGGTACACAAAAAAAACATAATCTCTGTGAGTATTTGCTTTGTTTTTTTGTTTTTTCTTTGCTTTCAGTTATTACCAGGGTAAGCTCTTCTATGTACCTGAATACTGATGACCTGGACCGCTTATCAGGTTACTTTCTAGCTGTCTTGCTCTCCATGTGGCCTTAGTTTAGACCTCCAGCCTTCATGTCTCACTTGACGATCATCATGTCTGTGGTGAGGATGATGATATATCCCCCAACCTATTGTCCTGGCTTCCTTTTCTATTTCTGGAGGAAAGCTGGGGGGGCTCAGAATCCAGGCTGCTTGAAGTACAGAGTCAAGTTCCCACAGTCACTGTTGATTCAGGGGGCAATGTCATCTGCTGGTCCACTTGGTTTTCTGACGTTCAGGGTCAATGCAGAAACTTTAGAGCTCTTCATGCTTCATCTGCTGACCAGCTTTATGGAGATCCTGGTTTCACTTTTCAGCAGGACTTGGCTCCTGACCACAACATCAAAACAACCAAAGCTGGTTAAAGGACCATATGTGATATTAGTGTGGTTGTCTGACCTGACCTGAACACTGTACAGACTCTGTGAGGTATTTATCAAGAGAACCACCTAAACCAACAATACTGATAGCGCTGGTCACTTTACAGACAGCCTGAGCGTGAGTAAGACCTGAGCAGAGTCACAGATCCATTCTCATCCATGATACACTGCACTGATGCAGGAACTCATGCACAAGGGACACAGATAGTAGAGAGAGACAAGCTTTACATGAGTAAAACATTTCTGTATTTTAGAGCCTTTTTTTCAACCTTAGGAAATATTATGTTGATCAAAGGGACTTGATCTGATTTTCAATGAGCTACACAGCAAAATCCATAAAACTCTAACAAAGGAGACTAACAATAGTTTAGCTGGTATGTAATGAATGCAAAATGAGAAAGTTTAGCCATTTCAGTAAAAGCATTGAAATAAAATACATTTTTCATCTCAGTCACTTTCAATGGCTGCACTATAAAGTCTTTCTCGTGTTTTTAGGGTTTGTCAGTGTGTTTCAAAGTAAAACAAAGGTTTAAAATGAAACTCCAGAAATGTCTGAAATTGGCGCATGTGGTTGAAACACTACTTGGCTCATTCTTTCAGGTACTGCAAGGACAGGTAGTAGATGGACACCTTCTGGGACTGGAGATGCAGGCTGTCGAGGAAGATATACAAACTCCTGAAATCTTCACAGATACTGCCTTTGTAAAAGCTTTCACATTTCAATTAATAGCTGCTCAGGTAAGGACAGGTTTAACAGTATCCTGTTACACACTGTGACACAACGCACACAGCTCAACCTGTTTCTGAGATTTAAGACTTCTTTGTTTTCTTCAAAAGGTGACAACCAGAAAAGAATTCATCCCATGCTCCAGTCCCGAAGATCTCGGACTATACGACGTAAACTATGGCATAATGAATGATCACATGGAGTTTGTAGTGTCTTGTTTTGAATATCCTGAGACGTGCAGAGTGAAGGATTCAGCAAAGATGACACAAGCCTTGGAGGATGCGTTGTTGGACATGGAAAACTTAATTGTTGCTGGTCACCGTGCTCAAAGTTGGGCCTGAAGATCAGTGAACAGGCTGGAAAAACACACCTGCACATGATGTATTTCAGACCTCTTCCCCCATGAGGGTAAAAATAAAAGAATAAATAAAGGATAGAGAGCGTTTGTGCTCCAGTCTGTGGCAGCTGCTGTATTTGATCATTCCTTAAATGGAAGAAGTGTTTTAAGATGCTGAAAATAAAATTTAAATTGTGAACATGTGAAACGTGGTTGTGGCTCCCCCTCCTTTTTAAAACATTTATGTCGGGTGAACCTTACGTGGCAAGGTAGGGAGTTATACTTCCTGCCGTAGGAGTCAGTGTGGTTGAATGGAAATGCTTGGCTACTTATAAATAGACCCGGTCAGCCTCTTCGCCACCAGTTTCCTCTTCCTCCTTTACGGAGCTGACAGGTGTGTCTTCGCCGTTACACACTGGTCATCGCACCTGTAATGCATAGAGAGTGGCGTCGGGTCATCTAACAAGGTAAGCATGCTCAGTTATCCGGCTTGATCCATTCACTTAAGTTGGTGCTGCGTTTACTACGATCTCGCCCCCAGCAGCGTGGTGAGACATAGACCTGAGCTCGTGGAGTCCGTGCGGGAGAGGTTCCTGCAGGTGAGGCGCTAAGTTGTCGTTTTCTATCTAGCTGTTGATGGTCTGGTGGAGTAATTAACAATCATTCTTTCCTGGCCTTCACTCGACGGGTCTGGGCTGTTTACTTTATTCATACAGCAGCCTGGCACGTCCACTGTGCGCTACAGTAGGAAAACTCTTTTTTTCGTTTGGTTAATTTCAGTATTTTTCTGGTTTAGTTTTGATTAATTTATTTTATTTTACAGCAAGTGAACATCATGGCTCTTGGGAGTAGTCTGGATTCATTTTTTTTAAAATTATTGTTATTCATATAGGACCCTCAATCTCGGCTGAACACTGTTAACTATTCACCGTTGGAGGCAGGCGCGGCCTCCAACAGGCTTGTACCAGCCGCCTTATTTAAATTTCAAGGGCTAAAGCTTCAATTAAAACATATCTAAGAGTGTGTTTGGAATCTGATAAATGAGTGTTATCAGGGGATACTGCTCTTAGTGTGTGTTGTGACGAGCTGATTCACCCGGCCCCTCCCCTGTTGTTGTTGATTGGCCGAGGACAGCATGCTGGGAGCTCGGTGGGGCTTTTCTATGATGTCAGCTGATGGAGCCAGCAGATGAATGAGTCCTGGGAGTTGCATAGTCCCTCATCTCAACACCAAAAGGCCTGAGAAAACAGACACTTTCATCCTTCAAACCACATCCTGGAGGCTGGATTGACATGACTTGACTGACTGCCATTGATTGACTTATGAAGTGCACCGCTCTCATTTGTGAGTAGTTTCCCTGTCTTTCTTTTTTTTGATTAAATTCAAATTGTTTTTTTTGTTTGTTTGTTTGTTTTGGGGGTTTTTTTTGTTTGTATTTTGTTTTAACTGAACTGAATCTGTTTTTTTTTTTAACTGAACTGAAATTAATGTCTTGATTTTTTTTTTTTTTTAACTGAACAGATACTGAAAAAAATTGAATGAATTCTCTTTCCTTCCCTTAAACAGAAAAAAACCAGACAAGAATTAAAGAACATCATTTGTGAATATTATATTTGTGTTTTGTGAGTGATTTGTGCATATAACACTTTTGAGTGAATTGTTTGGGGTTTGGTTTTGATTTCATTACTACCATTACAATTATTTACAAAATGAGGTTGGATTAGTTTTATATCTTTACATCCTTTGTGTGGTTTTAAGTGTGCAGACAACTGCCCCAGTGGGATCAGTCCCCGTACATTTGGAATATGTCACTGTGTGGAGAGATAGTGTCAATACGATAGAGAAAACTACGGACCGCACTTCTAAACATGAGGAGGTCTCTTTAAAACAAAACTGTTCTTATTACTGACCTGATTATAGATAATAATGATTTATCTTTTGAACTGAAACTTGGCTCAGCGCTGACAGTCTGGAAACACTGCTTGAAGCTTCACCACCAACTACACCTTTACCCATTTATTGAGGAATGATGAAAAAGAAACCACAGCAGTTCTTTTTAAATAGTTTTAATCATTTGGTGATTTACTTCTTTTGAAAATCCTTTTTTTTATCAGCCCTGTCCCATTGTGTTTGATGATTGACAGACCCCACAAATGATGCTTCTCTTTTATTTCACAATCATTCTCCATATTCTCCATATTATAGGTCATTTTAACGTTCATTTGGTCAATCAGTCTCACTGTTTTACATCCAGGTTTTTAAATCTGATCAGCTGTATAAGTTTTATTCAACAAGTTGGCCAGCCCACCAACAACAAATGACATCTTTCAGACCATATATGGCCTGTCAGCAGATATATGTTCAGCTGTGGATGTGGGCCTGTCTCATCACTACTGTGTTGTTTAATTTATATGATTTTACTGAAATACCTTCTTCATGTGATGTTATTGGAAACAGTTTTAACAGTCAACTCAGGCTGGCACTAGGTAAAGTTACCCCTCTTAAACTGAAAACGATAAGAACGAATCCAAAACCACCATGAAGAGACAAAAACAAAATCCACAGAGAGAAGGAAGAAAGAATCTTGTTTTTAATCAATCCTAAAATTTCCAACCCCACACAGCACGTGGAGACTTTGCAGTCCACCTCAGTAGTAAAATAGAGTCCATCTAAATAATCTATCACATCAATGACAAATGGATTTTAACATCCCTGAAGCTTTCTTCTCTAATGATGATGAAACAGTGGAAAAGTTTGTCCCGGTTGATGTTGAAATTCTGTAATATATCCATGTAGCTCATTCATCCAGGTCATGGTTATTCTGATGACTCGAACAGGGCAATGCTGTAATGTAAAGTTCTCTCTTAAAGTCTCCATATTAACACTTATATTTTAGATCTCGTCCCAAAATCATTTTTTTTTTTAATGAATTTACAGCAATTTTTATCCTATTTTTTTTTTATATTGTCAATTATTCTCTTCAGGTGGTTGTTTTCCTTACTGCCATGATCAAAGCTCTTCTGAAGAGAAATGACTTGGATTCATTATAGGCCAGTTTCCAATCTGCTATTTTTAGGAAAGACTTTCGAAAAACGTATTTTAATCAGTTAAATCAGTGATTCCCAGACTGGGGTATTCAAACTTCCAGGGGTACACAAAGTGATATAGGGAGTACACCACAAATTAAAATTAAAAAAGTCTGATAACATTTTAAAGTGGCATGTAAAGAAGTAGGCGACAGTCTGAGGTTCCTGCTCACATTGACAAAAATCAAATGTGTATGCTGCCCTCTTGTGTTCACTGAACTGCACTGTCAAAATAAATACATGTGTAGACTCTCACTGATTGGTTGACACCTGTGGGCATGTGTGGGTCTGTGTAGAGGAGCTTCGGGTGTGAGACCTGATAAAGAACTGGATAACTAAGCTCCCTGAGAGGAGAGCTGACGGGGCTACGTTCACCTGCCTCTGGGCCCTCTGTGCTTCCATCCCCACTGTGGGGAAAGAGAGAACGCATTGTCACGGTGATGCAGCAGCAATACGTTCAAAATATCCTCTCACCTAGATCCAGTTCATTTTCTTAATTAACTCTAATTGAATTAACATCTCCTGATGTTAATGCATGTTAACCCTAACATGTCAGATTCAAAGATCCTGGATTTTTTTCCAGACAAACAGTGAATCTTCACTAACATGGCATGATATGGACTGAATGAAAGAACGAGGAAAGGAAATCATTTGTAGCTCTGAGAGAGGGAGAAGACGGAAAGAAACTCAGGGTCATTGAGGAAAACCTGTTCCTGAACAGTTCAGGTTCACCAACTCAGTAACCATAGTAACTGACTCAAAGGTAAACTAAGTTTTCCCTCTGAATGGGCTGGACTTACCCCTCTGTCTGGAGTACCAACTCTTGTTCAACAGAGTACCCAGAGTTAACCTCATTTTAGGGTAAACAGACAAAGCCTTCTTCCAGTAATGGAGCCCTGATCTATCTACTTACTTGTCTGCTGACAATAAATCAGAGATTTATAAACTCAAATGTCAGCAGATACATGAATCTGAATCAGTCTGACTGATCATTCCGAGTGTTTTTGAGAGGGACACACACACGGAAAAAAACACACACACACACACACACACACACACAAACACATACACACACGTTCATGGAAAACTATCCTTCAGGCCTTCAAACATTTCTTCTGTTACAAGTTACTACAAAATGTGATGGTTGGCCATGTTTTTGTGTAAAACATGCAGAGATGAGGTTGCCCAGGACGATGGAGGAATAATATACAGCACACCCTGTAATGCCCTCTGAGCTAGATAATGAGCTATTACATGCTTGTTTTTTAATCTTCCTAATCATTTAACAATAGGCAATGTTAACATTACAAATAATGCTGACCAAATGTTCTTTCAGTAAATCAGAACTCAGTGTAGACTGGGCTTGACTGTATTCATGTAAAAACACTATTTAAGACGCTACAAAAATCAGTAAAGTCATTCCATCCATCCATCTTCTACTGCTTATCCGGGTCTGGGTCGACGGGACAGCAATGTCATCAGCAAAGACCAGTGACCCCAGTCCTTGGCCACTTCCACTAACTCCTCTGGGAGGATACCGAGGTGTTCCCAGGCCTGCCAAGAGATATGATCTCTCCATTATGTCCTGGGTCTACCCCAGGGTCTCCTCCCAGCTGGGCATGCCTGGAACCCTTCCCCAGTGAACCGTCTGGGAGGCGTCCTCACTAGATACCACCTCATCTGACTCCTCTCAATGAGAAAGACCAGTAGCTCTACTCCAAGCCTCTCCCGGACATCTGTGTTCTGAACCCTATCTCTAAGGCTGAGCGCAGACACCCTGTGGAGGAAGCTCATTTCAGCCGCTTGTATTCGTTATCTTGTGCTTTGGGTCATGACCCACAGCTCATGACCACAGGTGAGGGTTGGAACGTAGACTGACCAGTAAAGTAACCTTTATTACAGCAAAACCTCACCTGTTTGATTATATAAATATTCATACATTTTGATATAATGTGTAAACACATAAAATTGCAACTAACTACTCCAAACAAAACCATCAGGTGTCATTCAAACATACGTAATGCACACATTTGGCTAAAACACTGTGATAGAAAACAATTTACAAAAAAAAAAAGGATATTCCCAGGCGATTCTGTACTATTATTTACAAAACCATAAGATTTTACAAAATCATTTGTGCCACTTCAAAAACAGTTTATGTCCACCACAACACTTTGGGTGTGCACACATTAGATGCTCATCCTCCTATTTTGCCTCATCTAAAACAAAACATGGATGATCCTCTTCATTATCTAAGTCCTCACTTTCTCCCACAGCCTCACCCAGCTCAAAAAGGATCTGCAATGCACACTTCATATTCATGAATCGCTTCATTTGTCCAACACACTCAACAATAAGAAAAAAACTACACACTAAACACACTAAAGTTCACACTAAACTTCACACTAGTGATGCGATCAAAACATGATAAATATCATAAATGGTCAAAACTCACTTTCGCATTTGCAATTTCTCTCCCGCCTGCATAAATCCCAAATCTTTCCCTCTCCCCTAGCAACTGTGTAATTTTTGTGATTGGCTGATGTGGTGCACTGTCATCCAATGGGGAAGGAGTGTCATGTTGATTTTTTTTTTCTCCTTATTGGCCAGTTGGGTGGCTTGCACTTGCAACAGAATCACACGTTTTTACTGTTTCATCCTGCACCAAACGCAAAAACATTCAGGGTAAAACATGGTGTTTATTATTGATTGTATCACTGCTTTTATTTTGCCTATCAACGCTATTCAAAAACTAGTAAATAGTTTAAAATCTGCTATTTCAACACACTGAAACTGAGACTCAGCGAGGCTGTGTCTTGCTGTTACATTATCTGAAATCGGATGCATCTGGCAACCCCAGAGGGTTAAACTCCTCCAATTGGGGCAGAGGCTCTCTCCCGACCCAGAGTGAGCAGTCCACCCTTTTCCGGCTGAGAACCATGGCCTCAGACTTAGAGGTGCTGATCTTCATCCCTGCTGCTTCACACTCAGCTGCAAACCACCCCCAGTGCGAGCTGCAGGTTAGTGTTTGATGAGGCCAATAGGACCACATCATCTGCAAAAAGCAGAGGTGGCATCCTAAGACCCCTGAACCTGAACCATTTCACAGCACCTAGAAATCCTGTCCATAAAAGTCGTGAACAGAATCCGTGACAAAGGACAGCCATGACAGAGCCCAACCCTAACTGGCGACGAGCTTGACTTACTGTTGGCAATATGAATCAAACTCTCAGGCCATTGACTCCATATTCCCGGAGAACCCCCCACAAGATACCTCTGGGGACACGGTCAAAGCCTTTTCCAGATCCACTAAGCACATGCAGAGTGGTTGGGCAAACTCCCATTCCCCCTCTAGCACCCTTGCAAGGCTCCAGTGGTCCAGGACAAAACCCGCAATGTTCCTCCTGAATCCAAGGTTCTACTGCCTGAGCAGGGGCAGAGACTGAACAGCCTGGACAGTCCTTAGTGAAGGTTCACATGTGACTGTTCAAAATTCAAGTCAAACCCTCCTCCTCTCCAGCACCCTGGGATAGACCAGGGAGGCTGAGGAGTGTGTTCCCCCTGTAGTTGGAGTACACCCTCTGGTTCCCCCCCCCTTAAAAAAGGGGAACCACCAACCCAGTCTGCCAATCCAGAGGCACCGTCCCTGACATCCATGCAATTTTGCAGAGACATGTCAGCCAGGACAGTCCTACAACATCCTGAGCCTTGAGGAACTTAGGACAGATCTCATCCACCCCCTGGGGCTTGCTGCTGTGGAGTTGTTTGACTGCCTCAGCAACTTCAGCCCCAGTAATGGGTGGGCCCCGCTCCAAGTCCTCTGGCTCTGCTCCCTCCACGGAATGCATGGTGATGGAATTGAGGAGATCCTAAAAGTGTTCCTTCCACCACCCTACAACACTCAGTTGAGGTCAGCAGCCCCCCATCCCCACTGTAAACAGTGCGGACAAAGAGCCGCTTTCCCCTTCTGAGTCGTCGCACAGTTTGTTAGAATTTTTTAAGGCTGACTGGTAATCTAGTTCCATGGACCCACCAAACTTCTCCCAAGCCAGAGCTTTTGCCTCACTGACCACCAGAGCTGCACAGCGCTTGGCCTGCCGGTACCTGCCAGCTGCTTCTGGAGTCCCACAGGCCAAACCATGCCCTGTAGGACTCCTTCTTCAGCTTGACAGCACCTTTCACCTCTGGTGTCCACCAGCAGGTTTGGGGATTATTGCTGCGACAAGCAACAGCCATCTTGCACCCACAACTCTGAACAGCCGCTTCAGCAATGGCATCACTAAACATTGTCCATTCCATGTTCCCGGCCACCCCCAGAAAACCGTCAAAGCTCTGCCGGAGGTGGGAGTTGAAGACCGTCCTGACAGGGTCCTCAGCTAGACGTTCCCAGCAAACCCTCATGAATCATTTAGGTCTACCAGGTCTATCCAGCATCTTTCCCCGCCGTCTGATCCAACTCACCACCAGGTGGTGATCAGTTGACAGCTCAGCTCCTCTCTTCACTGGTGTGTCCAGAACATACGGCCACATATCAACCGATACAACCATAAATTCTATCATGGATCTACGACCTAGGGTGTCCTGGTGCTTGGTGCACTTATGGACAACCATATGCACAAACATGGTGTTAGTTATTGACAAACTGTGACTAGCACAGAAGTCCAACAACTAAACAACCCTCAGGTTTAGATCAGACATTGCCCACATAAGTATTGAAGTTCCCCAGTAGGACAATGGAGTCCTCAGTTGGGGCGCTTTCCAGCACCTGTCCCAGGGACTCCAAAAAGGGTGGGCATTCCGAGCTGCTGTTTGATGCATAAGCACAAACAACAGTCAGGACCTGTTCTTTGACCCAAAGGCACAGTGAAACAACCCTTTCATCCACTGGGGAAAAATGCACCATGCCACAGAGAGGTGTAGAGCTATTAGTAAGCCCAAACCTGCTCTCTGCCTTCACCTGGAGCAGCTTCATCAAAGAAGAGGGTCCAACCCTTCTCAAGATGGCTGGTTCCAGAACCTGAGCTGTGCATTGAGGTTAGCCCGACTTTATCAAGCTGGTATCTCTTGACCTCTTGCACCAGTTCAGGTTCCTTCCAAACCACAGAGGTGACATTTCTCAAAGCCAGTTCCAATAAACGAGGATCAGACCACCAAGACCTCCGCCTTTGACGACAGTCCAATCCACACTGCACCAGACCCCTATGGCTTCTCTTGTGGATGGTGGGTCCACAAGAGGATGAACCCATGTCATTCTTTCGGGCTGGACCTGACCAAGCCCCATGGGTGGAGGCCCAGCCACCAGGCACTTGCCTGCAGGCCCCAACCCCAGGCCTGGCTCCAGGGCAGGGCTCCAGTGACCCTCTGGCCAGGGTGAACTGGTTCCTGTTGTTTCAGTGCTTTGTCTAGCCCCTCACCTAGGACCAGTTTGCCTTGGGAGACCCTACAGGAGCAATTGTCCCTGACAACATAGCTCCTAGGGTCATTGAGGCACTCAAACCCCTCCACCACGATAAGGTGGCGGTCATGGAGGAGCATTACAAAGTCATGTTTAAAATATTGACACAACCTATTCTCTGTAAAGAGTGAGGAAAATAAACATTGTATGTGATATCTTTTATAGCCCACCTAAATTATATCTGTAAACTTTTGTTTCTCTGTTTACTTTTATTTTTCTTGAATCACTTCTTTGTATACTTTTTTTCTGTGGTGATCTGTGTGGCTGTGGAGTGTTTTCCCCCCTTTCTCCCTCTCCACCCAGAGATGTTGGCGGCACCCTTCGTTCCCATGCTGGCTCATTCTCCTGCACACCTGCCTGCAATCAACCCAATCACTGCCTGCACTTAAGCAGATGGAGAGAGGAGATTGGTGCCAGATTATTCCTCAGTGTTTGTGGTACCTCAGCTGTCAGTCAATCTGAGTATGGTTCTTATAGCTTTCCTCGTGAGTGCTTTGTACTTTACTAATCGTCGTTGTCCTCCTTTGTTTCCAGTGTCTTCCATTCTTGCCCTGCACACGCCGCACCAGCTCTGCCACTTAGCCACACTCTCTCATCATGGACTCTGTCATTCATCCTTCTCGTCTCTCAGGAGACCTCAAGCAAACCGGATTAAAGACTGGACTCTCATTCCCACATCCACCCTCTGGCCTTACAATAAAAACCGTTAAAACTGTTTTTGCCTCCACCTTGCATCTGGGTCAAAGTTCAGCTCTCGGTCTACGTACCATAACATTTTCTCCAGATTTGTGTTGTGTTTACATGGTGGCTCCATGCTGATTGTTTGTCTGATCCAAAGAGGAGTGTCTCTTCTCAAGTTTATTCTTAGAGTGTCTTCATCAACAGATTTGTGTTTTAGCAGCTCTTCATGGAGGTATGGACCATACTCTGACAGAAAAAAGTACAAATGGCAAACCAGTACTTAATTTAAATTCATTTTGACCCTGTATAGATCCCAGAGGGATAATTCTCAAACTTTTTGCGCTTGGAGTCCCTGAACAGTTGTTTTGTTTTTCCACTGATGCCTTTTTCATTTGTTCATCGTTCAGTCAGCTTTATCCAAGGCTCTGGTCCTGTGTGGACTCATTTATCTTCTGTACTCATGTAAGTCATCTGTCATTATTCTATATTATTGAACACTCACTCAGTAGGTTTGTTGTGTTTGAATTGGTTGGTAACTGTTGAGTATCAGACACTCTATACAAAGATAATGTGTTTTACAACCTTATGAATGTTGGTATAGATCTTTGTTTTCAGGTATTTTCACTTAGATTGCCACCATCATTGCTTTTCTGTATGTTAAGTATTTTGTGTTACCCTTTCATTGTGTATGAAAAGTGCTCTGTAAATAAAGCCTGATTGGTTGATTACTAATTGATTAATTGATTGGTTGGCTGAACAGAGGTGAGTTTTGCCTCCAGTAGATAAAAGGTTTCTGTTTTTTCTGTTTGCTGTAATAATCAACTGTTTTTGCAGCAGATCATTCCTCTAATGATGGAGTTAAAATTATTTTTAATCACTCTCACTAATTTCACAGTGGATGGTGAGTATGTAGTGACTAAGAGGAGGACTGGAGAGGCCTGCTTGAGCCTGGTCTTCTGGTACGTTTTGAAACACCTTCTCAGGAAGGAGCGAGAATACCCTCTTGTGGCCAAAGCTGAGAACAGCGTTTTGGTGGCCTGTTTATAATCCCCTTTGTCACTACAGATCCTGTGAAATCTCAACAGCTGAGATTTAACCAGCCCAGGAAAGGTGTGCCATGGATGATGCCTTATCTTAAAAAGCAAAGCATGAGTGTCTGTCTCTTTGAAGAACACCTTTACATCCAGCCTGTTTGCCTCCTGGAACCCCATACCTGTGTAGGTTGTGGTATCCAGGAAATCCACAGACCTGAAGCAGGTGGTGGATTTCAGCTTGATGGAGTTTTTGTGCTGATTTAGAGTGTTTTAAAATTCTTTGAATTCTTCCTCTGAGTGGGGCCAGACTCCCCAGATATTATCCAGATATTAAAAATAATGTAAAGTTTTTTTTTCCTGCAGGTGGCCAGGGCTGATTTCTCCCACTCTGCCATGAATATGTTTGGAGCAATTTTTCATTTTTAATTTAAGTTTTTTATTTATAACATCTTTAAAAACAAACTGTTCATAAAGTGCTTTGACAGACAAAACCATGGCAGAGCATCAGAGAATCAGACACCTGGCTGAGGGAGGTTAGACAACAACAAAGTAAATAAAAAGGGAAATGACAATATACACGTACATACACATGTACAAATGCACAGTGGTGTAGTCGAGGGTATCAGCATTGCATATACCCACTTCTAAACACCCGCCCCTGATGCGCACTATTCAGTAATATCTAACTGCCAGATTGCCCTTTTTTCCCTCAAGGATGGTGAAGCCATGACCCACCCTCCTCTGCCTCTAATTGGCTGATACTCGCTGCCTTCGCTCATTAAATTGGTTAACTTTAGGCATGGTGACGGATGAGCCAATCAGAAGCAGAATAGGGGTGGTCATGCCGATTCAAATATCGCTAACACCTCAGGTGTCTGTGTGTGACACTTGACTGTGAACGGCAGCAGAGCAGACCAAACAACAGAACAAGGTGAGTTGAATAAGAACAAGAATGCATTGTCAACTTCAGATTTAAAGTATTTTATTTAAATAAATGTTCAAAATATAACTGAAAAATGGAGCACAGATGGCCAAGAGGATATACACAGGTGGCCCGGGTTCAAGTCTGCCCTGTGGCTACTTTCTTGCATGTCACTCCCCACTCTCACCCTGTTTCCTCCATTCTCCTGTCCTCTAAATAAAGGCATTAATGCCCCAAAAATTTAAAAAAAAATAACGGAAACACCATGTTTGCCTCATGATGAATACATACATACAATCCATTCTGCTTGTTTGACCAGTAGCAACTACAAACTGCTCCTAATTGAGTCGTGATAATTTTATAATAGTGAGCAAGTAATAATAGTGAGCAAGTAGAAATGACAGATTTTTGGGTAAATAGAGTAGTCTTACATGTCACTGGTTCTAAAACCGTCTTTTTTTTCTGTACTACTTAAAAAAGGTGAAAATTTATAGTATACCCACTTCTCAAGGGACCACTACACCACTGCATATGCATGTACATCCATACTTGCATACAATCCAGGCCACCATCCACGTGCCCCAAGGGCCCGCTGCTCCGCAGACCCATCGACACCTACCCACACCATTCCAAGCTCGGGACAGCTGGAACCCACCAACTAGGCCATATCTAACCTCGTGAAAAACCACCACAGCATCCTACTTATATGATTTCAAACAAGGAAACATTGTTCCTAAACCGTGTGCTGCCCTGAGTGCAATGTGGTTTAAAATGTGGTGGATAAAAATATGTAGTGCATTTAAATAAGTAGGGCAGGTGGGGCCTGGTGGGGCCTAGTGGGTCATGGCCAGATGTTGCAGAGAGCCCATATTAACCTCTACCAAGAAGACCCACAAACTGCCCCAGGGGTGTATGTTCTGCATTAAAAACAGGGGGCTGGGGCGACAGGGAGGTGGGGGGACAATGCCACATCAATGTAAGGCAGCCCCCCCACCAACTAAAACCGTCCCTCCTCAGCCAAAATTTTGTTTATGTTTGCTGTGTGCAGTGTTGTGTGCATGGGTGAATGAAGTGCCCTGTAAGAGGCCTGGTAGGTGCGGACCAGGCCACCCAGGCAAGAGAGGTGTTGGGAAGGCAAGGGGAGCCTGTCACAGCGGGCCCATAGGGGACTGCAGGCAGGCAGCAGCTCCGACAGGTCCACCAGGCCCAGAGAGGCTGACCAGTGACCACACCCTCAGCAGCCAACCAGAGAACTGCCCCAGACAGCCCGCAGCAGATAGCCCACCTACCAAGGGTCCCACTTTTCTGTAAAAAAATGACATTTGATTTTTTTTTTTTTTTGTCAGCAGATATTTTCTCCAGTGATATGTGTTCTGTGATTCAGCCAGTGGCTGATAGTGATGGCCTTCTCATCATTCCAGTTCACCAGTATTGTTTTCTTGGCAATGATTAGGGCTATAAACAAAGATTGGGACTTCTAGTCTGGAAGATTCAGTGTTGTTGAGTCACCAATCAAGCACAGCTTGGGAGACAGTGCAATCCTGCAGTCCAGAATGGAGGAGATTTTTCCTGTGATTTTGTATCAGAAGTGCTGAACGGGCGTGCAGAGCCAAAGGGTATGGAAATAAGTGTCCAGAGCATACAGAGTGCATTGAGTGCTCACTTATCAGCGGGGTTGAAGCCCATTTGGTACATCTTCTGTTGGGTAATGTCTGTCCTCTGGAGTACTTAGAAATGGATAGGCTGCAAATTGGTACTTTTAATCATCTCAAATTTATTATTGCAAATTTGTGCCCAGTATCGCAAACGACATTCAAGGACAGATCTCTTTCCCATCTTCTTCCTACATGGCAATTGAACACAGTTAGTGTGTGACAGTGACTTTGATATTTCTGAGTTTTGTTTTTTTTTTGTTCTTTGGAGAGAGCTTTGTGATATTTTTATAAAATCTGGTGTTTCTGGGGCATAAAGCAGTGTTGGAATTCTCTTTTTGAGTGTTTTCGTAACTTTCAAGTATTGAAAGAAGTTTCCACTTCGAATGCCAAATGTCTGGAACAAGTCTGTGTAGGACTGGTGTAGGTGAGAAATTCCTTTCTCTTCCCAGGTTCTTAGATGCAGAGGTATATTTTTGTTGACAAAATCCTGGTTGTGCCAGATCGGGGAGAGCATATCTGGTTGTAATTGGCAATCTTTGATCTCCAAGGTTTTCCCCGATGCAGGCAGGGTGGAGGCGATCAAAGGGTTTTTAAAGCAGGTATGTCATTTGTTGGTGTTGGTGATAAAAGGGAGGTCCTGGATTTGTTGTTCTAGTTCTATCCAAGAGTTGTGTTCTATGTGAGGGTGTGTCCATTTAGCAATGTATTGTACCTGGTTGGCTAAATAATAATGTAGGAAGTTGGGGGCATCCAGGCCACCTTCAGACTTGTTTTTGTGAAGGGTTGAAAGACTGATTTTGGGATTTTTATGATTGGAGTAGAATTTTATTATCGTTGAGTCAAAGGTTTGAAACCACTGTGAAGTAGGTTCTCATTTTGACAGTGGCTATTCATCTTAGAAGAGCGATAGGAAGGTAATTCCATCGCTTCAGGTCACCACAGATTTTATCGAGAAGTGGGGTGAAGTTCAGGTGAACTACATCAGATATTTTTGGAGATAGATTTATGCCTAGATATTTAATAATACCAGTGGGGGAAGAGAAGTGTGTTTTCTAATCTTCAGGAGTCCATGAATCTTCTGTTATCAGAAGCAATATCGATTTTGACCAGTTAATGGAGTAATCAGAAAGTTGTGAGAAATGTGTTATGAGGGTGTGAATCTCCTGTAATGACTGTTTGGGGTCTTGTACATATAATAATATTTTGCTGGCATACAGTTTAACTTTATGCTCTAATATACCTGTGCAGATACCTTTAATACTGGGGTTTTGGTGCACAGCTGAAGCCAATGGTTTGATAAATATTTCAAACAGTAAGAGTGAGAGTGGGCAGCCTTGTCTGGTTCCCCTCTGTAGGGTGATGTTATTCTATTAGTGGTAACTATGGCTTTAGGTGAGGTGTAAAGGGTGGGAACCCGGTGGATAAATGATTCTCCAAATTTTTGCCAAATTTTTTGAAGGACAGCAAAGGAAAGCAAATTAATTGTTAGTGGGGTGTCTAATATGGCTCATTGTTCTGTAGTAAGTTGAGGAGTATCTATGCTGATGGGGAATTTTTGGATGTCTTCCAGGTTGGGGTTGTTTGTTTTTGAATATAGGTTTTGGTAAAACTTGAAGAAGACTTGATTTATTTCCTGTTGTATGTGTGTGTGTGTTTACCATTAGAATTCTGAATTGCTGTAATGAATGATTCTTCCTTGTTGTGTTGGAGTTGATCAGCTAGAAACTTGCCTGATTTGTTACTGTATTCAAAATCATTGTTTCTCAGTTGTTGTAACAAAAATTCTGTCCTTTATGATACAAACCAGATTCGGTTGAAGTTGGGATATTGTGTAAAATGTAAATAAAAACAAAATACAACAATTTGAAAATCCTTCTCAATCCATATTCAATTGAATACACTTCAAAGACAACATATTTAATGTTCAAACTGATAAACTTAATTGTTTTTTGCCAAATAATAATTAACTTATAATTTCATGGCTGCAACACGTCCAGTAGAAGTTGGGAAAGGTGGCAAAAAATACTGAGAAAGCTGAGAAAAGCTCATCAAACACCTATTTGGAACATCCCACATGTGATCAGGCTCACTGGGAACAGGTGGGTACCATGATTGGGTATAAAAGGAGCCTCCCCAAACATGCTCAGTCATTCACGAGCAAGGATGGGGCGAGGTTCACCACTTTGTCCACAACTGTGTGAGAAAATAGTTGAACAGTTTAAGAACAACATTTCTCAAAGCAAAATTGCAAGGAATTTAGGGATTTCAACATCTACGGTCCATAATATCATCAAAAGGTCCAGAGAATCTAGTGAAATCACTGCACGTAAGCGCCACGGCCGGAAACCAAGACTGAATGACCGTGACCTTCGATCCCTCAGACGGCACTGCCTTAAAAACCGACATGAGTGTGTAAAGGATATCACCAAATGGGCTCAGGAAAACTTCAGAAAACCACTGTCAGTAAATACAGTTCATCACTACATCAGTAAGTGCGGGTTAAAACTCTACCATGCAAAGCAAAAGCCCTTTATGAACAACATCCAGAAACACCGCTGGGTTCTCTGGGCCCGAGCTCATGTAAAATGGACTGATGCACAATGGAAAAGTGTTTTGTGGTCTGATGAGTCCACTTTTCAAATTGTTTTTGGAAACACTGGACGTCGTGTCCTCCGGACCAAAGAGGAAGCAGACCATCCGGACTGTTATCAAGGCAAAGTTCAAAAGCCAGCATCTGTGATGGTATGGGGGTGCATTAGTTCCCATGGCATGGGTGACTTACATTTCTGTGAAGGCTCCATTAATGCTGAAAGGTACATACAGATTTTGGAGCAACATATGCAGCCATCCAAGCGACGTCTTTTTCAGGGACGTCCCTGCTTATTTCAGCAAGATAATGACAAGACACATTCTGCACGTGTTACAACAGCGTGGCTTCGAAGTAAAAGAGTCCAGGTTCTCCCCTGGCCCGCTTGCAGTCCAGACCTGTCTCCCATTGAAAATGTGTGGAGCATTATGAAGCGTAAAATACGACAGAGAAGACCCTGGACTGTTGAACAACTGAAGCGGTTCATCAAGCAAGACTGGGAAAGAATTCCACATGAGAAGCTAAGAGAATTAGTCTCCTCTCTTCCAAAACATTTATTGAGTGTTGTTAAAAGGAAAGGTGATGTAACAAAGTGGTAAATATGCCCTTTCCCAACTTCTACTGCACGTGTTGCAGCCATTAAATTCTAAGTTAACTATTATTTGAAAAATAAAATAAAGTTTATGAGTTTGAGCATTAAATATGTTGTCTTTGTAGTGTATTCAATTGAATATAGGTTGAAAAGGATTTTCAAATCATTGTATTTTGTTTTTATTTACATTTTACACAATTTCCCAACTTCAACCGAATATTACAATTGTAGAATAGTATCCAGATGTAGTTTTGTCTTTTGTAGTTCAGACCCTACTTGATCGCTCAGTATAGCTGCATATTCTTCAGATAGATTTTTTTTTTTTCCTCCAATCTTCTTTCTGCCTGCTGTTCTTTCTTTTTCTTACAGGAGGAGTATGAGATTATTTTCCCTCAGATTACTGCCTTCCCTCTTTCCCAAAGGAGAGACGGGGATATGTCCAGAGGATCGTTTATTTCAAGAAAGTCTGCCCACTCCCTCCTTACCATTTTATCAAATTCTGAGTCCTCCAGTAGAGAGGTTAAAGCACCATGTCTGAGATGATTTAGGGGACAGTGTCAATTTTGAGGCTGAGGGATATTGGGGCATGATAACTGATGATGATTGTATACTAGAGGTACTTTTCTGTCCAGTGGAGTTATTTGACAGAAAAAGCTCAATTCTTGAAAAAGATTCTCTCTTTGAAGGATTTTTAATCTCCAGCAGTCACACGGTCAGAGTCGATCATATAGTCCTGAGTAACTCCAGCTGACTGAGATAGTTTGGTATGTGTTGAGTTGCCAGAGCGATCTAATGATGGATTCAGAACAGTACTGAAGTCCCCACCAATGATAATTGTGGAGTTCTGTGACAGGTCCATTAGGTGGGTGAAAACTGTGTGGCAGAAGGCCGGGACATCATTATTCAGGGCATACAAGTTCACAGCCATGTATAATTTATCAAAAATTGTTGCCTGAACAATACTGTATCGGCCTTCTGGATGTGTTGTCTCGCTGTTTAGGGTGAAGATAACCCTCTTGTAAACTAGTATAGAAACTCCTCTCTGTCTACGGTTGAAACTAGATGCAAATATTGTTTTGTAATTTAGATCTACAAGAGAGTTTTCTTCTGCTTGTGATAAGTGAGTTTCTTGTAAGTGGCAAATATCTGCTTTCAATTTATTAATATGGTCTTTGACTGAGAGCGGATGCACCACACATTCCAGGAAATGAGTGTTAACTGTGACATAAAAGTAGTTCTGAATATTCTTGTGTGTTGTCATGAGACCTGCCTGCTGCTGCCTGTATGTAAGTTGTGATGAACAGTTGGACGTAAGTGTCAAGTGTGATATTAAGGCAGTTCTGGATTCTAACTAAGCACACATCGTTGAAAGATACACTTAGGGAGAGTAACGTACACAGTTAACAGAAGCACATAATTAGCAACACTGTAAAACGTGAATAACAGTACATAGTTGGGCATGATAAGGATAGGAGGTGTAGGGGGGAACAGTGAGTGGGGGAGGGAAGGGGCATGTAAGTGTGGGGGTGTGTGCAGGTTGGGAAGTCAGACAGTGAAGGAGAGAGAGGAAAAGTGGGGGGCATCTGAAGAGAGTGGGCGTGTTTTCGGGTTGAAAACATTGAACACCTTGTGAGATCCTATTGTTTTTTTTGTTTTTTTTTTTTTTCATGCTTTACCTTTGTATAATATAGAGTGTAGAAATAGTGCAGCCAATAGTGAAAGCATTAGTCTACTTATCGTTCTCAGAAGCAGTGGCGTATCCAGGACATTTTACCGGGGTGGCCAGGATGGGACACACAGTTAGTCTGGGGTGGCCATGGTATCACGGAATTATACCCACTCTCTGTCTCTCTCTCTCTCTCTTTCACACACACACATACACACACACACACACACACACACACACACACACACACATGTAAATATATATATATATAAATATATATATATATATATATATATATATATATATATATATATATATATATATATATAATCATCATATCATTTATATTTACGTGTGTGTGTGTGTGTGTGTGTGTGTGTGTGTGTGTATTTGTAGGAAGAAAAAGAGAGATAAGGGTAGTAACTCATTCTATAGAGTAATCAACCAGCTGTCACTTGTATCGTTACCTGAGTTTTCCTTATCAAATGAGGGGCCACCTTGTGGTTAAATAAAAACACAGCAATGCAGGTCACAGAACAAATACTTAAAGATAGACTTTCTTAGTATCTTGTGATGTATGAACATGCACAAAAAGTAGTTTTCAATCCAAAAAGTATTCATGTTAATGACCCTGACGAAGGCATAAATTGAAACATTGGCTTTGATTCAGCATACAACAACTTTATTTAAATTTAAATTGTTAAGACTGCAACAAACAAACAAACTATATACAATTAAGAAATACAAATGCAAATTTAGAACACATCACAAATTCTGTTTATCCATCTTACATCAGATGAATTCTTCTGTTTTGATGGTTGGTTGCAAAAACTTTAATTAACCTGTCCATGTCAAGTGACTTTGCCCTCCTCAACTCGATGCTGAGGACACCCAGGTTGCTTAATCTGTCTTCAGTCATCATTGTGCACAAATGGGTTTTAATGAGTTTCAGAGCAGAGGAGCTCCGCTCACATGCTGCACTGCTTACTGGGAGGACTATGGCTATCTTGCACGGATGGAAAAGCTCCTGAAAAAGATCTTTATGAGGTTCTAGGAAGATTGCAAGTTCAACAATACCAGACAAATTTGGCATGCTGCTTTGTTGTTTCCTTTGCAAAAGCCTTCTTGTTTGGTGGAGTTCATGACCCAGATCTTCAGAATCACTTGCATAAATTTCTCCCAAGTGAAAGACTGCTGCCTCTTGAAGGAAGGTTTTGCTTTTGGGGTCCAAAGCTTGTATTCCTCTTATGATGTCACAATTGTATTTTGAGAAGTGCCTGTCTAACTCTCCAAGTATGGTGTCCACAATAGGGTAGAAGATTGTCCTCCTAAAGGCATCTTTGTTCCCATCCCTGTCCCCATCCTTGCATTTGCGCTGACCCCATGTAGAGGTTATTACAGACCCACCAAGACTAGAACTAACTTTTTGAGACCTCTTTTTCTCTGCACTTTGAATGGCTATACTGCACTCTGTGGCAGTTTCTACAATGCTTGCCCACAGATTGTCAACAAATGTCTCACTTCTGTACTTCTGAAGAGAGTCTTTGAGTGCACTTACTAAATCTACTGCCGTGGCAAGGTCAAGTGGAGGAGATTGGAGCATGTCAGACAGGACTTTTGCATCCCCAAGGAGCCTTCGAAAGGTTGCAAGAAGACTGACGAATCTTAAGTCTAATTGTGTCAGCAAACCTTGAGCTTCTACAGATCTCTCCCCACTATTTTCAGTTGCAATATCATGCAGAACACGAAGCACAGCCTGTAAACGGTCCATTAGATTTCTGCAGGCCAAGTATCTACATGCCCACCTTGTGTCACTCAGCTTCTGTAACTCCCTTGGTGGACCTTCATGCATTTCCTTTTGCACATCTAACCATTTCTGATGAACATACGATCCAGACATGTACACATAAAGCTTCTGCAATAGTGCAAAAAAGCAGTCAGCTTCTGGGACTGCCTTCACAGTATCAACAAGCACCAAGTTCAGACAATGCGCGTTGCAGTGTACTTAAACTGCATGTTTGGCATCACTCTTTATTCTGGCTGCCACTCCAGAGTGTCTCCCACTCATAACGGATGCTCCGTCATAGCCTTGTCCAACAAGAGTGGATCTGTACTCAAGTCCATATCTCTCCAGGCAGTGGAAGAATTTGTCCTTGAGTCCCTCTGCATCTAATCGTGTGGCTTGTTGAGAGTCGAGAAAACTTTTGTGCACTGTCCCGTTATAATAGTACCGAAGTACCAGTGAGAGCTGCTCTTTTTTTTCAGGTCTTCGGTTTCATCAGCAATAACAGAAAAAACTTCACTTTCCTTCACTTCTTGAATGATCTCCTCACGAACCATGTTTGCTAAGCAATCCAAGATTTCATTTTGTATCACACTGCTTGTGTACTTGGTATTTTGCTTTCCTTTCATTTTTTTTTCTCTCGACTGGGAAATGCAATCATTTCTAATATTTCTAAGAAATTCCCTCTGTTAGCTGCCTCCTCTGTTTCACGGTGACCTCGTTGTGCAATGTTTTGCAGTCAAAAGGAGTACCTCAGCCACTGTTTTAATATATTTTCGATTCTCTTGTACTTTCTGGTTATATACTTCATTAAGGGCATCACGTATGGAAAAATCTGTTCGTGCTGCCTTCTTGTGCTCACCCCATGCAAACATGGCATTGACATGACCCTCTGACTTTTCATGTCCTTTAAATCCAACATCTTTAAACATTGCCTTTTTCCAATGCGAGAATCCCAGAGATGATGTAAATGGAGCAACGCCTGTGAGCTAGTTCAGGCAGACAACTCGAGCTGAGCTGCTACTCACGTCACATGTCCCACTCGTCATAACCTTCTTCCAATCATGTTCTCTGCCTTTCAATTCAGCGGTCTATTTAAACTGGGGGAAATCTCCCATCTCTCCCTCTGCCTTTCAATGCTGCTGTTGTCCTGCATTGTGTTGATGCATGTTCTTTCGCCCCCACCGCCACCCCAGCATCCACCTGCAGGCTCCGAGGGGGTTATGTTCTGTATGGTTTACCCATCACTCCTTAATGCTACCTTGTAAACCTTTCTGCAAAGAGTGATGAGATCGGAGCCTGGCGCCAAACATGAAAATATATTTGCTATTGCAATAAACCATTTAAAATGTGAGTTGACTGACTGAAATGCAGATGCCTGAGTGTTTGGCAAAGAAAAATATCTGCAAGCAAAACAGTAGGCAGAGTTTTGACTTTGTGAGTACTCAAGCCATGGGTGCAGTTTGTACCACACGCCTTTGAAGGACCTCTTCCTGTTGCCTTGCATGGTTTGCAGGAAAATGCTGAGATGAGGCTGTGTAGGACCTGCTGCTCTGGACTGTGAGATGTCTGTAAAATATAAATAATCATGATAAGGACTTGCTTAAGTTTTTACTGGGTTTTATTCAGAATGGCAAGTTACAAAATGTATATGTGATCCGTATTTCAATGTTACTTAAAGATAAAATGTCACAACATACCATGAGGTCCAGGTGGAGCAGCATGTACAACATTAGGAGGCTCTCTATCAACAGTGTCACTGTCACCTATTGACTTGCTAGTACCTGAAGCAGAAAAAAACACTAACCATTACACACATAGACTGAATGTGGACAACTTAGTGTCACATATTTTCCTTGATTTTGTAATTAGATTTTCTATGTTACGTCTGGGGGTTTCTATGTATTCACATATAAATATCATACACAATTTGGACAATCTCTCTTTTTTGTGTTACAGTAAATTAACTCAAGTATGAGAGATTCCACAACAACTTCAAGTAACATGTTCGTGAATGAGATCTGAACCTGACATACCATGCTTAGTAGGTGGAGTTCCAGACAATGCTGGTTCACAGTCAGTCAGCCTCCTCTAAGTGTAGCTGGTCAACTGTGGGAATACAAGGATAGTTTAAAATGACAGACAGACAGGCAGGCGCGCGCGCACACACACACACACACACACACACACACACACACATGCATACATACAAATCTTATTCATGTTCTTCTGTCTTAACATTTGTCAACTGTTTTAATTGTGTGTGTAGTATTTCAGACAGTTGTAACTGTAATTCAAACGTTCCATGCATGACGGTCATGCATGGAAAGTTTGACCTATGACCTATGACCTACCATCCTGTATTGGGGGAGTGGACTGCTCATCATCACTACCACTAGGCTGCTGGCTTGTGTGGGCCTTTTCACTGCTGCTGGTAGAAGCTGTGGCTGACTCTGACTCTTTTCTTTTTTTTAAGAAAGAAGCTCTTAATATCTTTGCTTCTCTTCATATTGTCTTAATTTCCCTGGAGGAAATGTAATTCAATCAGTCAATCATGTAACCAATCAATCATTCAATCAACCAGTCAGTCAATTCACTTCTAAGTATAGCTATAACTACAATATCAAGAGGGATCATTGTCAAATTGAGTTTAAATCTGTGTACAAATTAAAGGTGTTAATAGGGCTCTGGGACCCTTTAAATAACAACTTTGACTTCATTAAAAAAGTTCAAAAAGCAAGAAGGTATCAACAATGTGTATAATTATGTTTTTTACTCTTAATAGCACAATCAATACACATTGGATCGCAACATTTGTGGCATTTGAATCCAAGTTGATCTGCCTATTATCAAAAATATGTGAGCTGTGAAAATGAGCCAAGTCCTTAATCTCTAAGAGGAATAAAAAAGTATTTAAACAGCATTTAAAACACAGCAAATACAGTGCTGGAAAAAAGGCCTAAATATGTAAAGAATGTCAAACCAATCAATTTACAGTTTTTAATGTTTTTCTTTAAGATTAGTTAGTATTTTGGTTGTGACTGTAATAAAAATAATTTGCGATCAAGGACCAAAGAATGATTTTTAATGCAATATTTCAAACTGCATGGTGTCCCGATTGTTTTTTTTCCCCCAGCACTGTAAATAAGCCCGTTTGCTGTTAACTGACTGTCATATTTCATACACTGGTTAGTGAAAAATAAAACATCAACTTTAGATATTGAACACACACATCAGCAAAGTAACCCTAGTCTTCCATCTAGAAACATTTCATATTCAATTTATCCTATTAAAAACAACAAAAAAGCATCTGACGTTAATACTAATTTGGTTTGCAGGCTGCTGCTACACTAGCTAACTTAGTGCAGTATCTCATCTTTTAGCTGCTGCTACTTATATAAAGTTTGCTAAATAAAGTTTTACTACACATTCAAAGCAAATTACGACATAATTAAACATTAAATTACCATACCTCTCAATTGTCTGAATCCGTATTTATCCAGTTAGAATGAATGTTGTCTCTATCCTGTTTCGTCGGACCAGCAGGTGACATGGAGATGCAGCGTGCTCATGTTGTGGCTCTACTGATAGACCTGCATGGTCTCTGGAAAAACCTCCGCTGATCAGAGATCAGCTCTCTGCAGCCTCAGTCCAACCATATTGTGTTAGTTAAAAGTGTAAATCTGACCCTAGATCCGTCGGTTAGCTATCACCATTGATTGACAGTGTTTCTCTTGTTTTTTGTGTTGACGAACTTAGCCAACTACTTATCAGATCTGGGGTGGCAACAGGGGTGGCCAATGAGATTTCAGAGGAGGCATCGGTCACCCCAGGTCACTCCCTAAAATAGCCACTACTCAGAAGAGCCAGGGGGTGATGGAGGGGTCCTGGAACAGTTGACTAGGTCTATGTAGAGCTTGTCCACCACCAGTGAAGTCTGTTTCCCCTTCTGTCTGTTGTCCTTCATGATGGGAAGGAGGATCTTCCTTCTGTCATTTATCTCCCTGGGGAACTGATCATTTATCCCATAGTTCATGCCCCTGAGCTTGCACCCTTTGCTTTTCATGAGCACTTTTTTATTTAAAGTACTCAAATTTGGCAATGATGGGAAGTGAGTGGTTTCCTCCACGGCATCCAAGTCGCTTAACATGGTGGAAAGGGATGTTTTTAACTGCATCCAAGGGAATGTTGAGCGCAGATGACATGAAGTTTTTCAGAGCTTTTGGGTCGTCAGACGTGCCTTCCATGATGCCCGAGGAGATTAAATTTTCCCTCTTGCTCTGTGCCTGGAAATCAAGGCTGTCCTTCTTTAAAGGCAGGGTTGGTAGTCACGGAAAACTAGCATGAATTTGAATGTAGCATCTCCTCAGGATTCTGTTCAGCCCCTGCCCTCCCACACTTGGGCTCCTCCAAAACGACGCCCCCGCTCACATGCATGAATGCCACTAAATCATGACAATATGATGGTGACTGAGGCGGAATACAAAGTGAAGAAGGAGACATCAGCTGTTCACTCATCATGGGAAAGGCCAGAGTAGCCCCCATCAAACTAATGACAATCCCAAGACTTGAACTGTCATCAGCCTGCAGTCCATAAAGGCAATGTTGTCAAAAGAGAGGTCAAGATAGAAAACATGCAAGAGTATTACTGGACAGACTCAAAGGTTGTCCTAGGCTATGTAAACGATGCCAAGAGATTTCATACATTTGTCGCCAAAAGGGTACAATGCATAAAATCCAGTACAAAGCCCGAACAATGGAGACATGTTAGCTCTGAAATAACCCAGCCAACCTTGCCTCTAGAGGAACAAATGCAGCTCAACTGAAAGAGTCTAGCTGGCTCAAAGGACTAGATTTTCTTTGTCAGAAAAATCTTCCACTTTATTCATTTTAATTTTACTGTTGAAAGTACAATCGCAGACCCAGAAGGTCGATATCTAATTATTGAATTATCTATTTAAGATATGAAGCTATGCATTGCTAAAGTATATGAACCAAATATTGATGACCCCTCTTTTTTCCCTCCCTGGTCACCTCACTCTATGACCACTTAGATAACACACTCATCATAGGAGGGGACTTCAACATGGCCTTGGACTCAGGAATGGACAGGCTGAGTGCAACAGGGAACCATCGGCTCTGGCAATCCACTAAGGTCGTTAAATAGTACATAGAGGTTTTTGGTCTTTGTGATGCATGGCGTTCACACCACCCCGCACTTAAAGAATACACATGCTTCTCACCAGTGCACCATTCATATTCCAGAACAGATTTCTTTCTAGTTAGCAGCTAAAGAATGAGCGATATATTAGAAACTAATGTTCATCCCATCACCATCAGCGACCACGCACCAGTCTCATTCACTTTAGTTAATAAGAAAACAAAACCACCAACGAGGAACTGGAGATTTAATACATCATAACTTAAAGATCCTAATTTTATCAGTTATTTTGAAAAGGAATGGTCTTTTTACATAGAAAATAATGATCTACCAGAGACCTCAGCTTGTGTTCTTTGGGAAGCAGGAAAGGCAGTAATGTGAGGAAAAATAATCTCATTCTCATCACACAAGAAAAAGGAAGAGAAACAACGAGCATCTGACTTGGAGTTGAGAATCAAATCACTAGAAGAGGTGTACAGAGAATCACCTGAAGAGCACTTACTGAACAGTATCAGGAAGGCTAAACTTGAGTTGAATGAAATGATCGAAAAGAAAACTCAGTTTATGCTGCAAAGACTACGCTTGGAGAACTTTGAACATAACAACAAATCTGGTAGATTCCTAGCTAATCAATTAAAGGCAAACAAAGAGAAAACAACTATATCCTCTGTCAAAGATTCAGCAGGAAATGTCACCCATGACCCTGACAGTATAAATAACATTTTTAGGGATTTCTAAAAATAAGTCACTTTACTCATCACAAATTAACCCACCAGACAGCAGTATTGAAGAATTTCTTAGTGACATAAACCTTCCAAAATTGCAACAGGAACAGGGAATGGCTTTGGACTCACCCCTCTCAATAGGAAAACTCCACAAAACATTACAAGGCATGCCCAGCAATAAAGTCCCAGGTCCAGATAGTTTTCCAGCAGAATTCTATAAGACTTTCTGGACCACACTGGGACCTACATTCCAAAAAATGGTCGTAGAGATCAAGGGGAAAGGTAAAATTCCTAAAAAACATGAATTCATCTAACATAACCCTATTACTAAAACCAGGGAAAGACCCCACACTTCCATCCAGTTACCGGCCAATATCTTAAATAAATCGGCATTAATAAATGCCAATCTCAAAATAATCTGCAAAGCCCTCGCCAGAAGATTAGAAACAGTAACTCCTCTTATCATACACCCTGACCAAACAGGCTTTATAAAGGGTAGACATTCTTCCACTAATATGCGCAGACTAATAAATTTGATAGATTACGCCACCTCACACAATCTAGAATCCACAATCATCTCTTTAGACGCAGAAAAAGCATTTGACCGCGTTAACTGGAAGTTCTTATTTGCGTCATTGATTCGGATGGATTCGGCCCATCATTTGTTGACTGGTTGAAGATTTTATATTATGACCCAAATGCATGTGTCAGGACAAATGATCAAACTTCTCCAAGCTTCAGTCTGCAGAGGGGCACCAGACAGGGCTGCCCAAAAAATAAGGAAATTAAAGGTATCCACGGTAAAAGTATAGAACACAAAACAAGTCTTTATGCTGATGATGTATTACTTTTTCTCCAGAGCTCACAATCATCTCTCTCACACACAATCGCACTCATCAATAAATCTCATCAATTTCTGAATACTCCATAAATTGTTCTAAAACTACCGTCCTACCTATCAGCTACACTTTCCAGAATATTCCAGATATTACACTACAATCAGGGAATATTAAATATTTAGGAATAAACATTTCCTCCAGTCTTCATGAAAAAATGAAACTAAACCATGTCCAGCTTCTAAAAATAGTTGAGGATGACCTCACACAATGGAAATCCTTACCAGCAGTGAGATAATGTCTGCCTCTTCTTCTAAGCACAAATTGGAGGATGTTAACTCTCCCTGGTCCCCTGTGATTAGCTCCATCACTTAGTTGGGCGATAGGTTGGTAGGTAGGGATCTTGCTGCTACAGGTGGCTGGATGTAGGCTGGGAGGGCTGCAGGTTGTCGATCTCCTGGCGGTCTCATGGGGCATGGGGCTTGGCTGACTGCCATGGGGTTGGCTGTGTGTATGGCTGGGTGAGAGGGCTGGACTGGGGTGGGGGAAGTGGGGGAAACCCTGGCAAAGGTGGGTGGGGGCTACTGGTGGGCCTCAGGTGGGGACCACTGGCCCAGGGCTGGATATCTGGGCAACTCCAACATGGGTTGTGGGCTGGGTTGTGGGCCCTGGTGCCTGGGGGCCACTCTCTGTCCTAGAGTGTTTGTGTGTGTGTGTGTGGGGGGGGGGGGGGGGGGGGGGGACCTAGTGGGCCAGGGGGTAAGCCAGCCCCTGCACTGGTATGAGTGGGTGTATGTGCGTGTGTGTGCGAGCACGCGTGTTGGTACATATGGCTGGGTGTCTGTACGTGCGCACATGCATGTGTGTGTACGTGCATGTGCGCATATATATTTACATATATGTTTATGTGGGTATGTAGGTATGTACGTTAGTGAGTGTGTATATATACATGTTTGTGTGTGTATGTGTATATGTGAATGTATGTATACTTGTTTGTATGTGGATATGTTTATGTGTGTGTATGTATATGTGCGCACATGTGTATATGTATGAATATTTGTATGCATGTATGTGCATATATATATGTATGTATATATATATATATATATATATATATATATATATATATATATATATATATATATATATATATATGCGTATGTGTGGGGGTATATGTGCATGGGTGCCTGGGGCTTGGTGTCCTCTGACCCACCTCAAGGGAGGATGAGGGCTAGGGTTTCTGGGAAAGGTTGGTGGGGCTTGGGTTTGGAGGATAGGGATAGGGGAGGGAGGTCTTGGTGGGTTGGATCTTGCGGGGGGGGGGGTGTCTCCAGGGCTTTTGGAGCCTGGCCGGGGGCGCTGGGGGCAGCCCACAGTGGGTGGCTGTCCGGGTTGGTCCTGGCCTCCCTGGTGCCGGGCCCCCCCTTTGGAGGGGTGGGTTGTCCTTGGGCCCATGAGGCCCCGAGTCATGTCCTCGGCACACAGGGGCCTGCGAGGCTCTACCCCTGGCCCCCTGGGACCCTTATTTCCGAAGTGCTAGGGGTCTGCCTTCCTCTTCCCCTTGCCTCTTATCTCGGCCTCCTCCTGAGTAGGCACATAGCTGTCTCTGCGGTGGACTGTCTTGGTTCCATGAACTGTTGCAACTACTAGCTGCCTGGCACTAGGGGTCCTCTCTGTATACATCTGGTCCCTGGAGGCAGTTGGGCCAAACCTGCACGATCACTCCTAGGCATGACCACTCAACACAAAACACAATTTTACCCAAATAATCTGCTCTCTCAACCTTGCATAGACACATACACATATAGATGTGTGTATGTGTCTATGCGTGTACATTTATATGTGTATGTTTATGTGTGTATTTGTGTATATATGTATGTATGTGTGTTTGTGTATATATGTATGTATATGTATATGTGTATATATGTGTATATGTGCGTATGCATGTATGTACATATGTACATTTGTGGGTGTATGTGTATGTTAGTAAATGTATGTATGTATGTGTGTATATGTATGCATATGTATATTCGTAACTATTATTGCTGTGCTCATAGTTGCTAATGATCTCTCCAGTTCATTTCTCCGCAGGTTCTCCGAGTGATTGTTGTGTCAAAGACCCCAGGTTAATGTTTCTTTTCAGGCTCAGCAGCTGGTTGTTCTGTTCTCCTGTCTGTATGCATTTGCTCAGTTGTTGTGGTTGTTCTCTACTGTTGTTTTGTTGTTTTTCTTTCCTTTTCTGTCTATTCCCTTCTTTCTATGCAATCTTTATTTCTGTCTTCTGTTATCACCCTGGTCTGGTCCAACAGTAATTTTTTTTAAACTTGGCAATATAAAGGAAAAAATAAATTACAAAGCTCCAATAAAAATGATCATTTAAACTCAAGGGGAGCCTTTTTCAAAAACAGCTCCTTTTGGCAAAGTAAATCTGTTCTGCACAAATATGGCAGCCAGACCACAATTCTGTTGTCATGATGCTGGACAGGACAAGTAGAAAAAAAATCTTCTACTTGAAGAGGAAACAGTTGTAAAGATAGAAGCTACTGATCCCAAGCTTTGCAGAGCACACATTTATACTGTCAAAACCAATGAAGTGAACTCAATAACAAGCTTCCTTACTAAATTTCCTGACTGGTCAAGAGTGGTGAGAGCCATCGCAAGACTCAAGAGATTCACCCATGTGACCCTCTGCCCCCTGTATCTCTCTGGGGCTTGGTTCTTTGGGGGGTGGAGCATGTTCCTGGCCTCAACACCGCATGCCCACATCCTTGTTTCATCTCTGTTGGCCCACGCTTTACTCTCAGGACCCCACATTTTTGGTGCTTTGGTGGGTCTTAAATCAACATTACCTGTTTGTCCTCTTCCCTTTTTGTTCTCTTCCCTTTTTGTCCTCTTTCCTGTTTGTCTTGTCTCTTCCTGTCTCCACTTATTCCCCTTTTTTTCACATTGTGGTGTAGCACGGCCTTCCCCTTCAGCTCACATCAGGGAATAAATAAAGTCTGATTTGATGGAGTAGCCTACAGGGAGGGCTGGTGATGGTCAGTGACAGCAACGTATCATAACTATTTATGTTACGCTGCAATAAAAAAAAATGCATCGGCCTTTCAACATTGACATCAAACACAGTGCTCAAATGGAAGGACAAATGCAGACAAAGGGAAAAAAGATCCACTATTTCCAGAATATTGACCATCCCTGAAATCTGATTGGCTCAAAATACTGAATACTGCCTTGCTTTGTCAGAAGCAATGCATAGATCATGCATTAAGCATGTACTACAAGGTCTAGAAATGTTGGCTGTGCTTTATCTATGAAAGACTTTAAGAACAATCAGAAAGTTTGACAGAACTTTGGAGGAGAAATTTTATTAAAGCTAAAACAGGAAAAAATCTTTACATCAGTCCAAATAGTTTGTTGGGACCCTTTAATGTCTTAGCATCCAAAACAGAAAACACAGTTGCACCTGCCATCTGTGCTGCAGCTTCCTCCACACTATGCATGGGATAGTGGGGTCATTTGAGAGCTGTTTTGAGATCTTTTCGGTTGATGCAAAGTGTTATCTCGTCTTTGTCTTTTTTGTGTGCTGCCACCATGGATGAGACCCAATCAGTAGGCTCTGTGACCGGTGTTATGACAACTATATTTTGCATTCGTTCAAGTTCAGCTTTGACTTTCTCTTGCATGGCGACTGGAATGCGCTGAGCGGGGTAAACTACAGGCTGGATGTTGTGATCCAGTGTCATGGAGTATATGATGGGTAGAGCTCTTCACTGGACAAGTCTCTGTACTGTGTGTGAATCTGCTTTGCAAAGTCTGTGTTGGTTGCCATGGTGAGCTGGTGTACATCTGGGCACATTGTTACAATTCCCATGTCAACACAAGCACAAAATCCTAGTGGTGGCTGCACTTCTCTGTACACATCGAAGAAGGGTAAGGTACGGTGCTGCTCCTTTAAGCTGCAGGAGAGTGAGACAATGTCCTTTGTTTTAATTTTACTGCCTCCATATGCAACTGGGGCTTGTGGCTTTCTCCTGCTTTACAGGTTGCTCTCCATTTCCCACTTTATTAAATGTCTTCTGTGACATCACATTCCATTTCGCACCTGTATCCACTTTCATTTCAGTGGGCTTGTCACAAACCCTTCTTGTTGATATCAACACCAATAAGGACTTTTTTAAGGGGAAGGGGATTATGTTGAAAAATAATGCAATATGTCTGCCAAAAGTCAAACACTTTAACATGAGGCTCACAACTTATCAATCAGCCCTTGTAAATCTATTGCTTCAAACTAGATGATTTATCTTTAACAAATAACTCAGCAGCTTATAAACCTCATGACATGTAAATGTAAGCTTGTTTCATCTGAGATATGACTCAAATCAAGATGTTTTCAAGACTGATTCACTCAACAAGATATTCAAGATAATCTAAAAAATCCAGTATCTTACTGAAATGTTACCCTTTAGGTAATTCTGTTTTATATTGAGTGTGATGAGATATTTTTGACCAGAAATTAGAAGAATATACTCACTAAGATTAAGATAAGGGAGGCAAATCGTGACTCGAGATCCATTTTCATCTTAAAATGTATTAATTGTGGCTCTGAAATAAACTAAGTTCTAAATTATGTTCACATTTACATTTCCTGTCAAGTGCACAAACCAAAACAAAGTAGATCTAGTATTGTCTGAGGAAACCACGTTTGAACTGTGCAGAGGCTACTTGTATAAAGCTAAAGCTCTGTGTGTCTGTAACTATTTGACGTCCAGCATAAGCTGAAGCTCCATTGTTCCATCAAACAATGCTAAAGACACAACATTCACTCTAGGTTCGGAAAGCTGGTCACCTTTTAAACATTTGACTAACCCACTAAAAAAAGAGTAGACGTTATGTTGAACAGTGACAGTTTTATTGCCTCACATAAATCAACGGCAATATAACCACGATATACAAAAATAAAATACCAAAATAGAATACAAAATAAACCCCTTTCAAAATAATAAAAAAATAAAAGTGTGTCTTCTTTGTGTGAAAGTAAGAGTTCAGTTCCTTGTGAAGTTCTCCTTTGAAGAAAGGAGATCAGAGTTCTCTTTAGTTTGTGTGAAAATAGTTCTTATGACTACCCGGGTAGGTTTTGTAGTGTCTTATCTGAATATGAGTGAATGGAGTGAATCGATGGTCTGAAGTTCGCTAAGGGCAGAACCCACAGCTGGCCACACCGTGCTCAATTGCTGAATAGTTCTCTACCTGGTTGGTCAGCCCTCAGGTTCTTTGTTTCTACACTTTATCTCAATGGCAGAAGCTGTGCTTTCCATTCCTCTAAAGTGAAACCTTCAGTTTGACTCCAAGAGACATTTTGATCCATAATAATTATGAAGGTTATGATAAACCATGGTACTGTTAATATACTGTATCTTTGTTAGCTGTAAGGGGAATTCACAAGTTATAGGCTGCCAAGTATTTCTTTATACTTCTATTAAAGTGTGTTTCTGCACAGTGATACCACTCAAAGGCTGCTTAATGGTCAGAGTAATAACTTGATTGGCCTTTTGGGTCTTTAATCAAGATACATATCTTTCATCATCTTAGAGAGCTTTAAAAAGAGTAACCTAAAGCACAACATTTGATCAGGGCCTCACAGGGGATCCTTCTCCACAGAGGAATAGTTGCCTTTGGTTCTTAAAGTTATATCATTGGTAACTTTGATGACTGTCCCAACCTGTTTCAGTCACTTTGTGAGGTGATGTGGGTGTCCCTATTTTCACATATCCAACATACAGAGCAGTTAATCCTTTGGGCAATGTTCCCATTTTTTGCAATGAAATAAAACATCTTACGTAATCCAGTGGCTGATTCAACTTCAAAATGTCTTTGTCTGGTCTTTGCTAGGTAAAAACCATGTGCTCATTTACCTTCTAACCTAGACTCATCTTACCTGCTCGAATCAAACACATCTGGTGATTTTAGAAAAATCACAGAAAAACAATGCCATCTAGTGGTAGACAGGAACTCCTACAAATCACTCCCATATCCAGCTGCATTACTTCAGACACTGTGGTATCAGGAACTGGGGGCATAAGCCAATCTTATACCACTTCAATAGAGCTGTTGAAGCACAATAAAAAATGGCATTATCAGCAATGAAGCACTGGAGGGTGTAGAGCTATGGTGAATGATGCTGGGAAAAAATGGAAAAAATGTGATCAGAATAATTAGTTTCATCAACGCACTGCTGTTTCTATTTATACACAAAAAGAGAGACATTCTTGTGAATATCACCTTTCATTTAAACTATAAATACTGAACACACACAAAGACAGGATATGACTAAAACAACCATTGGTTTGCAAGATTCATAGTGTTACCCAAATCTGACGTTTTTTCAATGAACTTGCTTAATAATAATAATAATAATAATAATAATAATAATAATAATAATAATAATAATAATAATAATAATGATAATAATAATAATACATTTTATTTATATAGCGCTTTTCAAGGACTCAAAGACGCTTTACAGGAATAAAATTCAGATAAACATCAAATACAGACATGGAAAAACAAACAAATTCAATCTAATCAAGCATAAAACAAATCTAAAAATATAACAGTTCAAAATTGCAGGTGAAAAGCAAAGTTAAAAAGGTTGAACAAAACACGTGGAGTTATAAGTGAGGTTATAAGTTAAAAGCAGTGCGGAACAGGTGTGTTTTTAATTGTGTCTTGAAGGTGGTTGGATCAGATATGTTGCAAATTTGTTGTGGAAGTGAGTTCCAAAGGGAGGGGGCAGCAGCAGAGAAGGCTCTGTCCCCCCAGGTTTGGTGCTTGGTCCTTGGCACGGTGAGGAGGTTTGTGCCAGAGGAGCGGAGGGTACAGGAAGGAGTGTAGGGGTGGAGTAAATCTTTAAGGTAAGAGGGGGCCTGGTTATGGAGTGCTTTATGGGTGAGTAGGAGGATTTGGAATTTGATGCGGTATGGAATAGGGAGCCAGTGAAGGACTTGAAGAATGAGGGTGATGTGGTCATGGGAACAGGTACGGGTGAGGAGGCGAGCTGGAGAGTTTGAATGTACTGAAGTTTGTTGAGGAGGTTGTTGGTAGTGCCATACAGGATACTGTTGCAGTAATTGATGCGTGAAGTGATAAAAGCATGGATGAGGGTTTCAGCTGCAGGGAGAGAGAGAGAGAGGGGCGAAGGCGGGCTATGTTCTTCAGATGGTGGAAAGCTGATCTTGTGACTGTTTTGATATGAGTGGATAAAGTGAGTTTGCTATCAAAGATGACTCCAAGGTTCTGGCAGTGGGTTGAGGGTAAGAGGGTGGAGTTTTCAAAGGAGAGGCGGAAGTCTTTGGCTGTAGAAGTGAGGGAATTGGGACCTATTAACAGAATGTCAGATTTTGAGCAGTTGAGTTTGAGAAAATTTGTTTGCAACCAGGTGCTAATATCAGACAGACAATTTGAAAGAGTGGAATGGATCTGAGGGGTGATGGATTCGGTTGATATGTATAGTTGGATGTCATCTGCGTAACAATGAAATTTGAGACCATGGCGATGGATAATCTGACCAAGGGAGGGGGAGGAGGTAGAGGATGAAGAGGAGAGGACCGAGCACCGAACCCTGAGGGATGCCTTGAGAGAGGGGGGCAGTGGAGGAGGAGCAGTTGTTGATGAAAATAAACTGTTTCCGGTCTGTGAGATATGATGTCAGCCAGGTGAGGGCATCGTCCGTGATATATAGATGAGAATTTAAGTGGGAAAGCAGGATGGAATGGTTAACTGTGTCAAAGGCAGCTGTGAGGTCCAGGAGGATAAGGATGGAGATAAGGCCAGAGTCTGAAGAGAGGAGGAGGTCATTTGTGACTTTCAGGAGGGCAGTTTCAGTGCTATGGTGAGTGCGGAATCCAGATTGAAATTGTTCTAAGAGGGTGTTGTTCGTGAAATGAGTCTTGATCTCCAGGATCTTTGAGAGGAAAGGGAGGGTTGAAATTGGATGGAAGTTATTGAGATCATCAGGATTGAGTCCAGGTTTCTTGAGTATGGGGGTAATGGCAGCCAGTTTGAGAGACGGAGGGACAGTAGAAGAGTTGAGTGAGGAGTTTACAATGTTAGTGATAAATGTGGAAATAGTGGGGAGGCAGGATTTAACAAGGGAGGACGGGATGGGGTCTAGAATGCTGGTGGAGGATTTAATAGAAGTAATGATTTTAGACAGATCAGCTTGCGAAATGGGTGAAAATTTAGAGAGAGGGTAGGTGATAAGAGGAGCAAGGGGGAGGGAAGAGGTATCTGAGGGGGCTGGTGTGGATAGGGAGTTGTAAATTGAGTCAATTTTTGATTGGAAGAATGAAAGAAATGCATTGCATTTGTCAACAGTGAAAGAGTTTGAAGTGAAATCGATGGGGTTAAGGAGTTTGTTAACAGTGGGGAAAAAAGAGCCTTTTGGTTGTTAGAGCCAGTGTGGATGAGATTTGAGTAATAGGTGGAGCTGGCATGGCTCAGGGCAGATTTATAGAGTTGAAGGTGGTCTGTGTATGCTTGGAGATGAACTGTGAGTCTGTTTTTTTTTTAGAAAGTCTTTCAAGCTGGCGTTTTGGGGATTTCAGATGGTGGAGATCAGGGGTGAACCAGGGGGCAGAGTGTGTGAATGAAACAGTCTTGGTTTTTAAGGGAGCTAATTGATTGAGGCAGGCGGAGAGAGTTGTTATAGAGGTTGATGAGGTTGTCCAGGTCATCCAATGATTGAGGGGATATTGTGGCTATGGTTTTGCTAAGTGAGGCTGAGAAATCTTGGGGCAGTATGGATTTGATGCTTCGGAAGAATATGGTGCGTTTTTCTTTGATAATAGGGGTGGGAAGGTGGATGTCAAAAACTATGGCCAAGTGGTCGGAGATGTGGAGGTTGAAGCTGGTGAGTTGCTGAATGTTAAGACCTGTGGAGCAGACGAGGTCCAAAGTGTGGCCATGGGAGTGTGTGGGGAAACTGACATGTTGGGTAAGATTGAGGCAGTCCAGGAGGTCCACGAAGTCAGAGGCATGTTTGCAGTTTTTGTTATCGATGTGAAGGTTGAAGTCACCAAGAAGCAAAACTGAGGCTGAGATGGCCGAAATATGAGTAATGAGGTGAGTGAAGTCAGAAAGGAAGGACAGATTAGGTTTGGGGGGACGGTAGATTATGATGATAATAAGAGGACTGGGGGAGAGTAGTTTAAAAGCGATGTGTTCAAATGAATCTACAGCGGGAGTGGAAACTGGTTTTATTTTGAGGTGGCTCTTGAAAACTGAGGCAACACCACCACCTCGGCCAGTAAGGCGGGGTTGATCATTGTATTTGTATCCAGGGGGTGTGGCTTGGTTGAGGGAGAAATAGTCCATAGAGCTGTGCCAGGTTTCAGTGATACAAAGGATATCCAGGTTATTGTCCATGATGAAATCATTCAATATGTCTGCTTTATTGTTGAAGGAGCGAGTGTTTTGAAGGGCAAGCTTGAGGATGTGCTGTTGTGGTCCATGTTGTGAGATGCAGGGGAGCACAGAGAGGTTTTTGCTTAAATCCATACATTTGGTCTATCTTTACAGATTTTCTCTTTCAGGGTCACTGGGAACCAGAATTTCTTCCAGCTGCACAAGGCGAGCTAAACCTGAGCAATTCAGGTATCAAACAGTATTTATCACATAATTATCCTACTGCTGGATGTCACACTGTGTTTCACATTTTCTGGCTAGAGTTTAAATGACAGGTCATTCTTGTGGATGGTATAGGCAGCGGGCATGTGCATGTATATATTTTTTGTGTAGTGTATGAAGTTCTTAAAATAACAAAAACGTATCACCACAGTAAGCTACCACTTTCAACAGTCTCTTTCTTTTCCTCTCTGCTTGAAGAACCAACTCTTCTTTTGAAATGATTTGTTTGTAGCTAGACCTACAGAATGAATTGGAGGTAAGAACACAAACAGTTTAAGGTATGTTAACAGCTGCTTTGTAGAGCTGCTCCAGAAACAAAACAAACCTCACAGTTGGTGTTAAATCTCTGAATACCACATAGTGAAGGGAGGATGAGCTCAGGGAGTAAGGATGGTAAACTTAAATGAAGAAGAGGAATGCTCCTTCTACAAACTATATAAAAAAACAACATAATTTAGCCTCACTGACTTATCAAAGTGAGGTACTGAGCTACAGACAAAAACATTACAAGATCATGAATGTCATGAGAGGGAAACAAAAGTTATTATTTCCTTATATTGCATATTTTACCACAACATTATTGGTTTTAGTTATTTACTCATGCTATGATGGAATTGTCCTATCAGCGCCCATGCATGTGTGTGTGTGTGTGTGTCTGTGTGTGTGTGTGTGTGTGTGTGTGTGTGTGTGTGTGTGTGTGTGTGTGTCTGTGTGTGTGAATGTGTAAGTGTGTACTTAAAACTTAGCCATGCGCGATTTATAGAGCAGAGAACAATTGTAAAGGTGCGACCCTGTAGAGACAGAAATAGTACTGTTACATATAAGAAGGCTAACAGAGGCCGTTTAGTTTGTTTAATAAAGGGTTAAAGTACAGACCTGATCCATATGAAAGGTGTCCTTAGGACCTCTGTGTTCATCTGGTGCTGTGTAGGAAATAAAATGAACTTGACCATCAAGCGGGGGGGGGGGGGGGGGTGTATGAGAGTTCACACGCCTGTGTGGGGCAGGCCCTGTGGGTCCCTGTAAAGAGGTTAAAGGCCAAACTACCAACTACCAGCCAAATGCAGACCATCTCATCAATAATAAAACTTTGTAGTCATGCCAACAGCTGCTTGTGGTCCATAGACAGACTTCAGTGGATTATTATGGTCTGCTCAACATCAGCACAGATCAGTGAAACTGCTCCTTAATGGCCTGAATGTTCTTCCCCTTAAATTACTTTTACTTTTATACTTGAAGTAGTTTTAAAATCAGTACTTTAACACTTTAACTTGAGTAAAAAGCTTGAGTAGATACTTCAACTTCCACAGAAGAATTTTTAAACCCTAGTGTCTAATACTTCTACTTGAGTCATGAATGTGAATACTTTTGACGCTTCTGCAAAAAATTCATTTTCAGTTCTTTGGTCTCTCTTTTTGTGGAAAATGTGCTTAATGTAGAGAAAAGGAACTATTTTTTAAAAAAATATATCTGTTCAAAAACTGTTGTCTCCTTGACAGCGTCCCATTGTAATAGCCCAAATGTCTGATAATAATAATAAATAAATGAAATACTTGATATGAATGGATGATATAATCCTGGCTGTGGACAGTCAGTGTGCGTGCAGCAGACCTGACACTGCTGCTATCCTCATGCCTGACACTGCACTGCAGTGTCAGGTTATGTAACGCCCTCTCTTTAGTGTGTGTGTGTGTGTGTGTGTGTGTGTGTGTGTGTGTGTATGTGTGTGTGTGTGTCTGGTAAAACCCAGAAATTGCGCAACAGAAATTATACAATTATAGTGTGGTAAGATTCTGCTCTTAGAAGAATGTTTCTTGCTGTCAGAACAAGTTGCAACAATCAAAGTACTTTGAGGTGTTCATGTAATAAAGAAAAACAGTCAAAAAATCTTCATGTTTCTATCCAAACTTACTAATAACTAACTAACTAATTTATCCCAACTTTACTAACAGACAGAATCTTAACACAAAGTTTCAGAAAAAAGGTCTGACACATGTACAAAGAGATTCAGAAGGACAGAGGGGAGAGAGGCTAGAGAGAGCCATCCCAGGCAGCAAAATGCATCCGGCGCACAAATGGGCCACATCCGTGGTGTTCTTCCGGCCCAGTATACGGCTGGTTCCACGGGCCAAGTCTGGCCCACATACTGCATGCCTATCAGTTCAAAAAATACTGGGCGTGACATGGCCCAATTTATTAATTACAAATGAGAAAATGAGAAATTTGAAATGAAATGAGAAAAAAGTTTACTTATTGAACATCATGCAGCTCTGAAGTAGATCTGGGACTAGAAATAGGTTTAAAGGAAAATATGACCAAGATGGTGAATCAGATGAGAAGCAGGCTCATTTTCTTTCAGACATCACAACAGTCGATTATTTTTTGCAACCAGTGTGGCCTAAATGCTCATCAAGGCACAGCAGTCTTCACCCTGCAGACAAAACTTTCCTGATATCTGTTGGGGTTTTTTCTGTACTCATGTACTCGGGTCATTACGGTAAGTTCTGGCCCCGCCCCCTTAGCTTCTGCAGGAGAAGCCGGAGAAGCAGAGCGAACGCAGACACAGAGAATCTGTGCCAAACTGTCCTCCTGCTGCTGTGAGTGAGCACACAACTGTCAGGTGAGAGGGGTGTTACTTGTGCACTGTTTTCTGGAATTGTTGTATTATATTGTCAGAAATGAGCTCTATCATTGCTCGAAGCTCGCAGATGATCGATAAAGTACTAGCTACGTTTGCTAGCTGTGATAACTTTATGCACCCTCAGTGTTTTTTTTATGTTATCACGTGCGATGAGGGAGCCTCAGATTAAAAATGCTGTCAGGGTTTACATTGACTTAACCTCAGTGTGTTACTTCCTCGAGCTGGTCCACGGAAACGCCCACCTCAGGGCCGTCTGCATGCAGCTCCACACATCCACAAGTGAAACATCTTGTTCTGCGAAAGTTAGCTCCTTTTGGATTTCATACCAACGCCGATTGCTTACGTTGGTGATCAACATCAAATTAATGTGCAGGTTTATATAATTCAAGGGCTGATTGTGTCTTTGCAAACATGAAAACATCAAATTATGGCTTTTTAAAACGGAACTTGGAGTGCAGCCAAGAACGGGACCGTGTCGGTGCAGGTTTTATCCCTTCTTTCGGCCCTGTCCCTCTTTGTGTGTTTGTGGGTGTGTGTGAGTGTCACTGAGCTGAACAGAGGAGAGAAGAGTTTTAAAAATAGAGAGGTGACATTAACGCTTGGATTCCTGACCTTGTTCTGATGGGACCGACGTAGTGCGCAGACTCTAACGGAGGATCCAGAGACTGGACGCATGAACTCAAAGTCTGTATTAGAAAGAAATAGAAATAACAGCCTGTATTGTCATTGTACTGTATGTTACTACAAAAAATATAACCACCACTAGACAAATTAAACTGCACAGGCAGCAAAATGTATCACACTATTAAAGCTGGGGATGATGGACTGGACATTCGGTGTACGTGGTGAAGCCAGTGAGAACTTGTTTAGATGCCACTGTTATCAAAACACAGATCTGCCTGTATACTCACTCCAGTTATAATGAGCAGGAAGTCAAACTGAACAAGGAAGGTGTAAAGGTGTATTGCACCAGCAGACTAAGCACTTAGGTATGTCCACCAACTTACTTTCTGTCACTGGAAAATGATTCTTACTTTTAAAGGTTTTTCACTCTTCATGCATTTGAAGTCCTCATCACTGCTGAAAGATAATGTGCAGCAAATCACCATAGTTAACATAAAAATAACTAATTCACGAAACCCTTAGTTTAGTTTGTGTTTTTAGGCTGGCTCCTGAAGTACAGGAAGTCACAAACACACCAAACCAACAAAAGCTGTTTTCACAGCAGAAATAAACATGTTAACAGCCTGGTGCAAAAAATGTCTCCTGTCTGAATCACTGACTTCACTAACGGCACGCACTGTACGGAGGGTGAATTTTTTTCTAACGCAGCAGTTTAGAAGATGTTAAGATCGTGAGTTTGTCCAATCAGAAGCACAGTTCAGCTTACGTGACTGCCAAACGCCCTACAGCTGTTAGTGTGTAGACTCAAAGCTCCCCTCATTTTCAATATGGCTGTGCCATAAAAACTCTGTTTCAGGAACAGACGGGTGACATCTCAGAGACTATGTCCATTGATAATACGAACTATGGTTCTTATGTGCTCTAACTTTAGATTTTAACTGATGCAGAATGCTAACTACTCCATCAGACTGATTATATACACACGCAGCATGTCTGAACCTCACACACTTTGTGAATGTCTCGATCTGTGTGGGGACTTTTTTCTAGGGATGCACTGATATGGATATTTTGGCCAATACCGATATCTGATATTAATATGTCTGTTATGAGCTCTGATTGTGAGCCTTGTATTGAAGAAGTTAAGCAGGGATGTCCTTTTTCAGCTCTACTATTCCCTGAGAGCAGTGATTCAGTGTTTGCATAAGAAAGGTCTATCACCTGAGGATATCCATACTGATATGGTAGCAACACGAGGGAATGATGCTCCTTCATATGCTACAGTGAAAAGGTGGGTGGTTGAATTGAAGCATGGCAGGCAGAGCCTTGGGGATGACACTTTCCTGGAAGGCCTGTCACTGTTTAACCCCTGAAATGGTCAATAAAGTCCATGATGTTGTTCTGGCTGAAGGGACAAACAACCAATGGCACATATTATGCATCACTTTTACAGTTAAGAGAAAATATTAAACTCAAGCGCCGCTCAGTAAACTCAGTGAAGGTGTGTTGATCCAACAGGACGATGCCCCTGTTCACAGGTCTGTCATTGCCATGGCTGCCATTAATAATTGTGACTTTGAATTGATTGAGCATCCGCCTTATTCTCCTGATCTCGCTCCATCAGACTTTAATTCATTCATTCATTCATCTTCTATACCGCTTCTCCTGTTCAGTGTCGCGGGTGTCTGGAGTCTATCCCAGCTGACTAAGGGTGAGAGGCGGGGTACACCCTGGACTGGTCGCCAGTCAATCACAGGGCTGACACACAGAGACAGACAACCTTTCACACTCACACTCACACCTACAGACAATTTAGAATCTCCAACTGACCTAGTGAGCATGTTTTTGGACTGTGAGAGGAAGCTGGAGTACCTGGAGAGAACCGGGTACTGAAGGAGATTATGATGAAAAATAATGAACTATGTCCACCAAAAATCAAACCCTTAAATATGAGGCTCAAAACTTATCAATCAGCCCTGGTATGGTCAATAACCAATATTAACTGATATCAATATATGTTTAAAAAAAGTTTCTATGATGTTAAAATTTTGTACAGACTAAAAAAATCACACACACTGAATTTTTGAAGGTCTTCCTTTATTTTCAAAAGGTGTTTCACTTTCACATGAGAATGTTACAGGGCTTCCATAAACACAGGTAACCAACAGTGTTACTTTTTTTTATCAACACTCACAACTTGTAGCAAGTGTGTAATTAAAGTCTCAACTCACAAAACTCCTGTGAGAAAGTCTGGATCATAAATTACCAAAGGGATCATAAATCAAAATAATATCCTGACAAAGTTACCTTAACAAATTAACCAGTACTTCCTCCAGACACAAACAGCAACTAGATGGCTATAAACATCGGTTCTTAATATCGACCTGATTTTACTCATTGGATGGACACCAATATGTTAAATAATTACAAACATCAGCTGATACAGATATTAATGATGATATATTGTGCATCCCTACTTTTTCCTCACCCTGTGGCGTAACCACCACCTAATGAAACATTATTCCACTTAGACAGACTCCATAACAATGTGAGCGATGATGCACAGTACATTTAAACCACTAGATGCTGTTAAATAATGGCCTAAGTGTGCTAAAACATTTGGATTAGTAAGAAAATCAAACTCTGTTTTGGCGACTAAAGAAATAAACCAACCAATAAACATACAGATAATAAGTTAGATTGCTTTAACTCTTTACGTTTCAGCACTGAGATCACCAGCTGATGAAAGTTTGAGTCAGTTTGCAGCTGCAAAAGCTTTAGCCCATGGGGAAAAAGTAAAGTACTTCCTCATGCTATGCAACTGTTTACGCAACAGCTGTCTCAACACATTCACAAACCAAAAACTAGTGGGGTAAATTAATCAGACGAAGGTGTGTCAGTTGTGTTGTGTGAGTATTGATCTGTTTCAGCCTGTGTAAACTGGATTTTTACTCTGTGCACTTTGAGTTTGGGAGATGTTGTAATGCTTTCCCCCTCTCTTTTTCAAATGAGCAGCTTTCTGTCTGCGGTTTGCTCTCAGAAGATTTGGAGCTTTTTCTGGTTTTGCTTTGGCGTGTGAAGGAAACAACCAGCTGATAAAACATTTATTTCACCTGCTGCAGAGTGACACACACACACACACACACGTCTGTACACATCTTGCTTGTTTCTGCACATTGAGATACTTTGCTTTTGCGACCGTTCACATTGTTATTGAAGCAGGAAGCAGATCACTGCAGTAGATATTCGTAACTAAGAGCTGCAGATAAAATGCACTGTTTATTCAAACCATCTGAAAGTCATGATAGTTGAGCTGGGTCACTGACCTCTCCTTGCATCCTGAGTTTGGAAGCTACTGAATAGATATTACAGATCGTGGTTAAATTTCCTGCTTTAGTTCAGTCTATAGAGTTGTAATCGCTCACAGCTGTAACTCAGACATCGCCGTGTGCATGTGTGGATTTTTTCCTCAGTGATTCAGTTCAACCTGAGGGCCGTTTGAAAACAACACTTGCACTGCTGATGAGCCTTTCCTCATGGTTAATGGATGTGGTACTGATGAGAAACCAGGAAATTGTTAGGATTGCTTCAGAGTGAGAATAAAAACAGGAACTTTTAACTGTTCGCTCAGCTCGTTTGTCCTGTTTGCAGGAGGCCAGGGATCAGTTCACTTTGAGGAGATCTTCTCATGATGTTGCCTCAGCACCTGAAACAAATCCGAGTCCTGATGCTGAACGACAAGCAGAACTTAGAGCGGACCCTGTTCAGGCTGGAGCAAGGTAAGAGTCGACCTTTGATTTGATACATAAATGAGTAAAGACAGCTCAACTCAGACAGTTCTCTCACTTAACGCACACACACACTTGCACAGAGTAGATCCATATGTTTTAGATGTTTTGGGCTCATATAAAAACTCTTAAGAGATATTGTTGAAAGCCAAAAAGTTTGAGGGAGTTGTCAGCATTTATCTGACTGTTTGAAACTCAGGCTGGGTTGATGTAATGTTTAATCTTAAGCCTAGATTCATCCTTATGCACATACTGGAGCTGATGTGAGGTGATCAAACGGGATGATTTTAACTTACAGAGACTTACAGAGTAGATGTCTCTGTCAAAGACCAGTTTGAGATTGAGTTACAGTCCTTAGGTAGGACTGCATGGTATTTTTATGGACTGAAGTGATGTTTTTGATTCTGTTTGGGTCAGTTTAGCTTCAGTCAAGGTTCATCTTTACAGCTTGGAAGGAATAAAGAAAGCCAGTCACTCAGTGATTTACAGTACCTCAGATAAACAATGGCTGTGAGATAAGAAGGGAATTATATTTGTATTTAAAACTTATTGTAAAAAGACAAAAGAGAGCGACAGGGGGCTACAGCACTTCCTTTGACCCAGGAATAAGTCACATTAAGGTGAACTCCTGAACTGACTGACATTAATCCTGTATACCTGGGGGCTTCATTCTGTTTTGTTGTGATAGTGCCTCCAACATGGCCGACTTATGAGTTGATGACGTCACGTGAAAAGGTTCTATAAAAATTTCCACATGGCAGACATTTTCATTGGGGTTTGCTGCTGCATGCCTGTGCATTGTGAAGGACAAGGGGGGGGCGAGACTACACTTCACACAAGGCCTGTTTTTGTGATCAGCAATGAAAGGCATTGAGCAACATACACCAATCACATACAGCTTAACTTAAATCAGTCGATAATGACTGGTGGCCCACCAATCAGAGCACCACTAAGGCATACAGTTGCCAGATAAACATAAAATAGATAAACAGCTGCCAAAATGAAGTCCAGAACGATAAATACAGATAAATACAGATACCATGCATCAATTAAAAATCAAACTGCTGGTGAACTGAATGAAAATGTGATTTTAATGCTAACTGCTGAACTGTTTGAATAAATGTGAAATAAAAACATTGTTTGAATGAAGAGAAGACAGGTGAACTACTGTGTGGTCTGGATGTGGATCCGTACTGATGTGGATCTGTACCCCTGTGAAAAACTCAGCTAGATTCTAGCCCTCACATCTGTGATGGATCACTAACATGGATCGCTAACATACTGCTGGCTGTGGTTCACCGTTTTACCACAGAGACAACAGGCAGAGGGAATGAGACAGACTACTTTAAGCTGGTTGGTTACAGTACAATAAAGCTGTCCCTGTTATCATGGCTGTCCTGGGGTTTTGACCAATCAGAATCAAGTATGAACACAGCCACGTTGAATGTTTTTGATAATCAGATTGTCGTCGTCAGAGAAGGAAGACTGGTATTTGGTTAAGACGTTTTAGTTTGGGTGAGAGAATCCAGGATAGTAATGTGAGTTTGAGTAGGACGGCTGTGGGTCAGCGGTGGAGTCGTCGTCTCTCAATCAGAAGGTCAAGGGTTCGATTCGCAGCTCCTGCAGTCACATGCAGTCACATGCAGAAGTGTCCTTGAGAAAAACACTGAACCTTAAATTGCTCCCACTGTTGGTCAGTGGTATGTGGATGTGTGTGTAGCAGTCTCTCTGTCATCAGTGTGTGAATGTGGTGAAAAGGATCAACGGTTCTTTGAGTGGTCAGAAAAGAGCTCTGTTAGTACCAGTCTGTTTACCCTTTTATCTCACTGTGTTCAGACTAGCGTGTATTATAAGAGTGTGTGTGCAGGTTAAGTAGATGGCTGAGTAAAGAGTGGACCATCTGACATTTACAGCACGATGAACCTGATAGGGTCTTTGTGGGCTGGCTTTTAAACAGGACTAAATATAGATGCTTCAGAGTGGGTCCAGACTGTGGAGGATCAGGAAGTCTGGCATTTTTTCATTAATCCCCCTTCTGAGTGATGTGTAGAGTATCCCTTTTGTTTATTTCAGTCCCTGTGTATGTGTGTGTGTGTGTGTGTGTGTGAAAGAGAGAGAGTGTGTTTGTAAAAGGTCAGTGTGGTGCAGTAGATAAAGAGCCCCTCTCCCCTTCAAACTGATCATTTGGTCTACAGAAATGCTTTCATGTGACCCCCGCATGCTGAAACAGATCAATCATGTGTTCCATTTGTCCACAGGCTTCGAGCTCCAGTTCCGACTGGGTCCGAGTCTTCAGGGCAGGAGGGTGACGCTGCACACCAACTATCCCCTCGAAGGGCAGCGCTTCGAGCGACACAACTTCCGGGTTTTGGCATGGAACTACCCAACGGGAAGAGATGATGACTCTGATAAGTTCTGCTCTCTGGACCTGCAGGTGGCCGGCTCCTATGAGTACTACTTTGGATACGGGTGAGACAAAGTTCTTATGATGGACTGCAGGATGTGTTAGCGTACAGTACATCAATATAACTGTAAATATATGTTTGACCTTAGTGGTTAGTGAACAGTCTGTGCTGTTAGAAAGGCCGTCTACATCAAACTTATTATACAAGCTTAACTTAGCTGAACTTCTCCACGGTCATACTCCAGTGAGGGGTCACCAGTCAGCTGCTCCTGGATGTGTTGGTTTGAAGCCAATACATCCAGGAGCTGCTCATAGGCTGTACTTTGTTGGACCTTTACACTTTGCAGAGCACTCTGCTCAGTCGTAGTAATTGTAAATGTGCTTCATTTACACAGTAGAATTAACTCACCACACTGTTACAGTGTCAGTGACTCAATCAATCTCAATCAATCAATCTTTATTTGTATAGCGCCAATTCATAACAAGTGTTATCTCAAGACACTTTACAATAGAGCACAAAGCTCCTCATTTTAAGGATATACATATATGCATAGATACATATATACATATAAAGATACACATATACATATATATACAAATATATACATCCAACACCCAACATGAATCCATATAGCCAATCATGAATCCCTCCATCATGGCGGCAAGAAAAAACCTTCTGTTAAGCAGCAGGAAATCTGGAATGTGGACCCCAGTCTGATGATGAACAGCAAATCCACACCATGCTGTGTTGGGTGTGTGGGCGAAGGAAGGGAGGTAAGAGTAGACAAGTGGACTAAAGTGTGAACTGGAGTTAGTGACAGATCCATGAACCATAGACCTCATGTTTGAATGGGTGTGGTGATCATTTTATAGAAGTATAATCAATGATGTTCATACTGAAAATAAGAATTTATGATAGTGATGAACTCATGGATGCCCAGACCACAAGTGCATCCCTACCATATTTGTCTCCGTTAAGTAAAGGTGTGTTAAAGGCCTCTTGAGATGTGACATCCCATTTTCAGAGGAACCTCACGCCTATGTGCTGATAAAAAATAGATACTATAGATGTATTGATCATAGATAAAGAGATCAGGCTAATATCAACATTACAATGAATGTTCATTATGAAATGGCCAAATAATGTGCCATGTCTATGGGTGCAGTTAATAAGTCTCCATGACTCCACAGCTGCAGGCAGTCTCCACCAAGGATCCCAGGCCACCTACAAGACAAGAGCCAGAGACGAGTACAGGAGCAGACAAAAGGGGCAAAAGCAGATGCGGAGAGAGATTAAGAAAGAGAGATAGAGTCCAATGTGCCAGATCCCCCCCGGCAGCCTAGGCCTATTGCATTTAAACTAAACTATGAGTCTAATTTATGATCTAATTTATGGATTATAAACTGGTCCCTAACTGAAAGCTTTATCAAAGAGGAATGTTTTAAGTTTAACCTTAAAGGTAGAGAGGGATTCTGCATCCCGAACTGCGGTTGGTAAATGGTTCCAGAGAAGGGGAGCCTGATAACTGAAGGCTCTACCTCCCATACTACTTTTGGAGATTGATGGTACTACAAGCAGGCCAGCATTTTGGGAGCGTAATGCTCTAGAGGGGTTGTATGGCACTACAAGCTGTCTAAGATAGACTGGGGCTTGTCCACTGAGAGCTTTATAGGTAAGGAGAAGAATCTTGAATTCTATTCTGTATTTTACAGGAAGCCAATGCAGAGAAGCTAATATAGGAGTAATGTGGTCTCTTCTCCTAGTTCCAGTCAGTACACGTGCTGCAGCATTTTGGACCAGCTGAAGCATCTTAAGCGACTTGCTGGGACAGCCTGAAAGCAGGGAATTACAATAGTCCAGTCTAGAGGTAACAAAAGCATGGACTAGCTTTTCAGCATCGCTCTGGGACAGGATAGGCCTGATTTTAGCGATGTTACGAAGATGAGAAAAGGCTGTTTTTGAAATTTGTTTTATGTGAAAATTAAAGGATAAATCCTGATCAAATAGGACCCCGAGATTTCTAATAGTTGTGCTTGGTGCCAGGCTAATGCCATCTATGTCAATTAAATCACTAGAGAGAGCTTCTCTAAGGTGTCGAGGGCCCAGCACAATGATCTCTGTCTTGTCTGAGTTAAGAAGAAGAAAATTCCTGGCCATCCAGGTTCGGATGTCCTTTAAACAAGCATCTAGTATAGATAATTGGTTTGTCTCACCTGGCTTCAGAGATACATAAAGCTGCGTGTCGTCAGCGTAACAGTGAAAATTAACAGAGTATTTCCTCATGATATTACCAAGAGGAAGCATATATATGGAGAAGAGAATTGGACCTAACAATGAGCCTTGAGGAACTCCATAACTTACTTTAGTGTACACAGAGGATTTGTTGTTAACATGTACAAACTGATATCTATTGGATAAGTAGGACTTAAACCAATTTAAGGCAGTCCCTGTGATCCCAAGTAATGTCTCTAATCTCTGTATAAGAACACCATGATCAATGGTGTCGAAAGCAGCACTAAGATCTAACAAAACAAGTACAGAGAGAAATCCTTCATCTGAAGCGGAAAGTAGATCATTAGTTACTTTAACTAAAGCAGTCTCTGTGCTGTGATGGGCTCTAAATCCTGACTGAAAGTCCTCAAGCAGGCTGTTATCTTGAAGGAAGTAGCATAACTGGTCAGCCACTACCTTCTCCAGGATTTTTGAGGCAAATGGGAGGTTTGAAATGGGCCTGTAGTTAACTAAAGTTCCTGAATCTAGATTAGGTTTTTTAAGGAGAGATTTGATTACTGCTGTTTTAAAAGACTGTGGCACATAGCCTGTTGATAGAGATATATTTATAGTCTCCAATAAGGAGTGACAGACTAGGGGAAAGACCTCCTTGAACAGTTTAGTTGGGATCGGGTCTAAAAGGCAGGTTGATGATTTAGAGGAGGAAACTAGAGAATTTAGCTCATGAAGGCTAATTGTGGAGAAACAGTCTAACTCAGGTCTGACTACTTCTACATTTAGTGGTATGGCAGGTTCAGATGAAGACAGGGAGTTGCTAATTTTGTCTCTAATTTTCAGAATTTTATCATTAAAAAAGCTCATAAAGTCCTCACAGCTCAGTGCTAGAGGAATCACAGGCTCAATCGAGCTCTGGCTCTGTGTCAGCCTGGCTACAGTGCTGAAAAGGTATCTGGGGTTGTTTTTATTTTCTTCAATTAGTGAGGAGTAGTAGGCAACTCTGGCATGCCTTAAGGCTGTCATGTAGTGATTATGACTTTCCCGCCAGAGTATGCGTGACTCCTCCCTTTTATCGGAGCGCCACATTCTCTCTAATTTACGGGTTGTTTGCTTAAGTGTACGAGTATTTGTGCTAAACCAAGGAGCTGTCCTCTGACGTTTAATACTTTTTTGTTTCAGTGGGGCAATTGAGTCCAAAGTGGATCTTAGTAGACTGGCTGAGTCATCAACAAGCTGATCCAGCTGAGTGGGGCTAAAGCTAGTGTTACAGTTATGTGTTGGCAGTTTTATTGAGTTAAAGGCAGCAGGAATAGCCTCTTTAAATTTCGACACGGCACCACTGGACAGATTTCTACTGCTCACAGTTTTGCTGCAGAACACAGAATCGTCCAAGAGGAAGCTAAAAGTTACTAGGAAGTGATCGGATAAGAATGGATTTTCAGGACAAACTTTTAGTTCATTAATATCAAGGCCATATGCTAGAACCAAATCAAGAGTGTATGAAGTACAAGACGAAAAGAATCACTCTTAACATTAACAAACCATGAGGCAGATGTTCGTTATCATGATGGCTGAGGTTGTAAGTGAATCTGTAGGGAGCAGCAGCTTAGTGGTGCCTGGATTGCAGGACAGGATCCAACTGTAAAATACCCAGATTGTTTAGCTGGTTGTTCTCTTGTTAGTTTTCGTGCTGGTTGTCCAGCCTCTGCTACGCTGCAGTCAGTCAGTCCCAGATGGATGCTGCGCCTGTAGAGGTGGTTAAAGGGTGGGAAAAATGTTCACGTACACTACTCTTTTAATATGAAACTATATCATCAAATTATGTTAGACTGATATCATGATATTTGTGCTTTTTCCCTCCATCTTATTTTGGGGTATCCAGGAACTTTATCAGCCTGCTCAGCCTGTCACATCTGGTCTCCCTCGGGTTCTGTTGAACCTCTTTAGTGTAATATAGATTATGTAAAAGTGGTCTGTAGTGACATATTTAGTTGCCCCTCACACACACAGGGGTAAAATAATCTCACACAGACACACCATTGAAAGCCTTTTTATCAGGGCTGCAGACTCATTAAAATATGCTTGGCACAGAGAAATGAGGGTGTTTTTGTTGTCAAGTGTGTCAGACTCACGGAGTGTCTCAGACTCACACATGCAGCACTCAGTGCTTTGAAGGCATTAAGAAAGCTTTTTTGATATTTAGTAGCTGCACAGCTGTCCTCTGGTGTGTGCTTCTACAACCCCAATTCCAGTGAAGTTTGCCATTGTGGAAAACAAAACTAAAAACAGAATACAATAATTTACCAACCCTGTTTAACCTATATTCAATTAAATACACTACAAAGACAAGACATTAATTGTTCAAACTGATAAACATGTTCCTAAAAAGCTGGGACAGGGTCAACAAAAGACTGGGAAAGTTGAGGAATGTTCCAAAAACACCTGTTTGGAACATTCCACAGGTGAACAGGTTCATTGGAAACAGGTGAGTGTCATGATTGGGTATAAAAGGAGCATCCCTGAAAGGCTCAGTCATTCACAAGCAAGGATGGGGCGAGGTTCACCACTTTGTGAACAACTGCGTGAGCAAATAGTCCAACAGTTTAAGAACAATGTTTCTCAACATACAGTATCAAAGAATTGATGGATTTGATCATCTACAGTCCATAATATCATCATAAGATTCAGAGAATCTGGAGAAATCACTGCATGTAAGGCATAAAACACACATAACGATCTTCTAAATCCTAAGTGTTTTTTTATCTGCTCGAGACCCTACACATAAAGATCAAAAATCATATCGTGTGTGCTGTGCTCAGAACACAGCTCACCACGCACATAACGATTCCGTCCCACCACCGATCTCACACTCACATACACAAACACACACACACACACACACTCCTGATCCCCACCTGTTATGACTATAAATCCAAGGAAAATGCAATGTGTAGGAGTCACTCTTTCCTCCTCATTCAGACTCGTGTGTGCGTTTCCCTACAGAGACTCAGATCGTTCAGGTAGCGGGTACATCGTGGTTGACCCGGTCCTTCGAGTCGGAGCAGATCATCATGTCCTTCCTTTGGACTGCATCACCATCCAGACCTACCTGTCCAAATGTCTGGGACACCTGGACGACTGGCCGGACAGGCTGAGGGTGGCCAAGGAGACAGGTGAGCATGAACTTACACCGTGCATGTTTATCACCATTACATGAGTCATGGTTACCTGGAGGGAGCAGCAGCTTGGTATCTGAAATGAAATGAACTGAAATTTTATTTCAAACATGGAAAAAGAAATGAAGTAGAGAAAAAAAACAAGAGTTAGTATTATAAGTATTTGTTTGTACTGTACTGTATTTGTTGTCTGTGTCACAGGATACAACATGATCCACTTCACGCCCCTGCAGACGCTGGGAGAGTCCAGGTCCTGTTACTCTCTGGCAGACCAGCTGACCTTTAACCCTGAGTTCAGCCCGCCGGGTCAGAGCTACAGCTGGGAGGATGTGGGAGCTCTGGTGGAGAAGCTAAAGAAGGACTGGAACATACTGTGTATCACGGATGTAGTGTATAATCACACTGGTAAGCACACACACACACACACACCTTACTGTACTTTTTGAAATAAGACCCTGAGAGGCCACCACTGCAGAGCAGAGCATCCTTTACAAAGATCAAATGAAATCTGTCTTTAATCCTGTTCAGCAGGTCTTTAACACAGACACACAGCTCTGCTTTTCAGTGAGAGGACAGTTAATAACCACAGTCATGTTTACATGGCCTCTTCACATCCCCCTGTTTGCTGATCATGTTACATGTACAGTTAAAGCTCCGATCAGCAGGTCAGGAGTCCATAGACCTTCACTCACTCAGAGTTTGTTCACCTCGCCCTATATCAGCGCTGTGTTTACACAAGTTTATCAGTCAGGGCTGAGAGCAGATCAGATAATCATCATGGTGAAGAGCCACCAGCAGAGAGGAGCACGTGAATAAAAAACAAACTGTTTATCAGGTGTCTTCCTCAAAAATAATGACACAGAGTTTTGTTCTAACTTTCATTTGTGAGTTTCAGATTTAGTTCGAACAGTTTTGAGGTTTTAAAATCCATGTTGACTGTGTCTGAAGAAGAGTCTGAGGAATCAGTGAGAGTAAAGAAGCCGGGCCGTCTCTCCTGCTTATGAATTTAAACTTTAAGACCACCATGACACCCCACAAGTATCAAGTTAATGTCACTGCATTCCTAAAACACACTTTGACATTTGGTTACGTCACAGCTCAAAGTTTTAAGTGTCTATAACTTTAAACCTATGGTTTTATACAACACACACACTCTCACACACACACACACACACACACACACACACACACACACACACACACACACACACACACACACATTATGAAGTATGTGTGTGTGTGTGTGTGTGTGTGTGTGTGTGTGTGTGTGAGCAGCAAAGTGATACAAGGATGAGCAGAAAACGAGCTCACAGAGTTTGCACATGCTCAGTAACATCCTTAAAATCTCTAACCAGTCAACCAGTTAAGATTTAGACACTCAAGTTAAAGAGGGACAAACCTGAAAGTATGTTAAAGTAACATTAAAACCCTTTAAAGGTGTGAAGGGAGTCTAAACCCTGACCTCCTCGTGCCCTGCTCTCAGCCTGTGTCCTCAGAGAGGTTAGGAAATGACTCAAAGGTCCCCCTGACGTTTTGATATTCTGTCTGTCCGTGTCAGTCCATCCACAGATTTCTAGAAATTCTCCTCCTGAATAATCAGCTCTTACTGAGTGGAAATCGACTGGACTGGACTGGATTTTTAGTACAGCTGCTCTAAACATCTGTTTTCATTTGAGCTTACATAAACAAGTCAGAGGAAATCTCCTGGTCACAGTGAGGGCTGGGGTAGTTTCATGCAGATGCTGAAAGCTGTTTGTGTTTGTTTTGGCCAATCAGTTTTTTTTTCATGGTGATTATTTATTTTAAAGTCTGATCAGGAAACGTCACATGCAAGAAAGTGCATTAGAGAGATTTGGCTGATTGATTTCCTCAGGTCTCAGTGTGTGGTTCAACCCTCTGCAGTATTTTAGCTACCAACAAAGATTTATAATTCTGAGTCTGCTTCTGGTAGATGTGGATTTCAAATATGTCATCTTATTTCAAGTTTTTCCTCATGTTTGCTGCAGTCAGTGAGAACATTTTAACATTGCTTTACTGACCTGACCCTGACCTGTCTCATCGTTTGAACTAAGCTTTCACATGCACAGACAGTTTAATCCAGAAGATTCTTTGGGCTGGAGGAGATAAAAATATACAAATTAAAATATACAGAGTTTTTTGTCTTGTTCCCTCAGAAAAAAGTACTGTGTTGTCCCAAATATTGGATGACCCAAACTATAAGATAACCCCCCCTTTTCAAGATGAATCTGCAGGCCAGTCTAGTACCTGCACTCTTTTACTATGAAGCCACGCTGTTGTAACAGGTGCAGAATGTGTCTTGTCATTGTCTTGCTGAAATAAGCAGGGACGTCCCAGATGTTAGACCCCAAAGTTAGGACTGAATTAGGCAAAAAGGCTTTTGAATATGCTGCTCTTAAATCTTGGAATAAACTTCAGAAGGACCTGGTCACTGGTCACTTTGGGGGAGTTTAATTCAATTTAATTTAATTTCAATTCTTCTGCTTTTTGTTTTGTTGATGTGATTTATTGCATTTGTTGTTGTAAATTAGTTTGTAGCCAATGCAAATTAAGTGTGTAAATGACCTGTCGTCTGCAAATGTACTGTCTGTAACTGACTGCATGCTGCTGTCTGAGCCAGGTCACTCTTGTAACAGAGATTTTAATCTCTAATGAATTTTTTAACCTGGTTAAATAAAAGACTGTATTTATATATAACCGGGATTTACCAACGTTACACGTTACAGACACGTCTCAGAGCACCAGGCTGTGAGGAACACTAAACACACAGTCTGCTCACCTTCAGGACACTAAACTACAAACTGACTTTACAAATTAACTACAAATATATACATCATCTCATAGCTTTATCCTGGTAAAGTTGTCTTGAACGAAGAAAAGTAGACTTAAAACAAACACATACCTTGATAAGAGTCACATCTTTATGACAGCAGGTGACTGTGCTCAATGGAAACCCAGTCTTTATCACTGAAAATGCTACAGACTCTAGGTAGTCCTCACATCGTCGTTTAGGTCGCTGGTTTGATTTGGTTTCAGTTTCAGTCTGAGCCCTGTACAAGATCTAACGTCAGTTTTCTTCCCATCCTGACTGAGCCTAATACTCATCTGGGGTTGATTCATGAGCCTGTGTTATGGTATCTGCACAGTTTAATATTCAGCTGACACAGAAAAACAACCAACACCTGCATCCTGATCTGTTGTGGTGCATTGTGGTGCGTTGTGGTGTGTTGTGGTGTAGTTCTGGGGTACTCCTGAGTTGTGAGTTGTAGGATTCACATTTTCTGACCTGGATGATGAGGACGGTGCGATCAGTTTAAAAACTGTTGTCTGTCTGTATAATCTTTAATCTGAAGTTTTGTTGAAATCTCTTGTGTTTCTCTCCAGCTGCCAACAGTGTGTGGATCAAGGATCATCCAGAGTGTGGCTACAACCTGGTCAACTCCCCCCACCTGAGACCTGCCTGGGTGTTAGACAGAGCCATCTGGCACCTCACCACCAGTGTAGCAGAGGGGCACTACGAGGCTAAAGGACTTCCTGCTGACATCACCAATGAGAGCCACCTGAATGTAGGAGCACAGTTTAAACACAGTTTGATAACTATCTCCACAGCAGCACCCTGAGAACACAGATCACATGTTCCAGTGGCTCCAATGTCTCGTTCTGGAGACATTTTTGTACCCAGAGTTTGAGCAGAAATGATTGGTGTGGACATGACTTCACACATTTCTGAGAACCTTTATTTGACCTGCTTTTTAATTTGACGGCTTTGCTTCTTGACCTTTACTGCTGCCAGTAAGATGGGGGGCTCTAAGTGTTTTGGCCTCACTTTTGGGAAGGTGTCATGTCGAAGCTTCTGATTCCTGCCAAATAGGGGTGTAACAATTTATTTTAACAATGATTCAACTCGTATCACGATTCTTGGTTGCTGCTATGATTCAAGGACGATATTGGGTCATTTAGAACAATAGGATCCAACTCAACAAGTGAGAATGTGAACTAAATCTCTCTGTACTGAACAGTGCAGGTGAAGTTTTTTTTAGATTCCTGTTGTTTCTCATAAGGGAATCAGGTATGAAATAATACTGGATTTAATACAAATTCTGATGTATGATATGTTGGCTTATGATCAACATACCAGCTGATATATGAAATAATAACACTGATAAACACAGGAGGTGTACTGTACATGAAAACCAACTCTTATAATACCTCAAATATGACTCAAGACAAAGAACCAGAACAGGACTGAATCAAAATAAAGAACTTTAATTAGAAACAATAATCTAAAGTGAAACAAAACTACTAAAATAATAAAAGCCACAGTTTTCATGAAGACATTAACCTGTGAATTTATGAGCTCAGTAAATCCTGAATGACAGCATGAAGTCAAGTGGGACGCATGAAGTGAAGTGGGAAGCATGAAGTGAAGTGGGAAGCATGAAGTGAAGTGGGACGCTGTGTAGTCTTATATGTGGGCGGCTGTGGATCAGTGGTAGAGTTGTCGCCACAATCACAAAGTTGTGGGTTCGATTTCAGCTCCTGCAGTCACATGCCAAAGTGTCCTTGAGCAAGACACTGAACCCCAGCTCCCACTGTTGTTCAGTGGTGTATGAATATCATGTGAGTGTTAGATGTAGCTGATGGTTTGATTAGCTTAAGCCGGCCATCAGTGTGTGAATGTGGTGTGATTGGGTGAATGAGGCTAGCTTTGAGTAGTTGGTAAGACTAGAAAAGCGCTATATAAGTACTGGTCCATTTACCATTTATATTAAGTGGATATGAGAGGAAACAGTTACATTTGTCTTTATTGATTCTAAAAAGACAATTCACACAACTTAATAACTGTGTGATAGTTGTATTGTTGAATGTATTATTGACTGAAGGAGGCCATCTAGTGTCTGGAGGTGGTTTTAGCGATGTTCTTAAGTTATTTGAAGCCTTTTTTTCTTTAATCTTCCTCTTTTAAAAACATTTACCTGTGAGTATTTTGACATTTAAAGTTTTCAGTATTGTTAACAAAGAGTAACTGTGAAATGTTTCTGTGATGAAAGTTAAAATTCTGTTTGAAAACCAGTTTTATCGATGTACGCTAACTGCGAGCATATCAATGCAATTTCCCATATAGGTTAGCAACAAGCTAACTTTTTGAATATTGTTTTTTCTACATTAGAAGATGATAACATGCTGAACGTATTGAATACAGATTTCTCCATGTGTTCAGTTTTACAGTGCTTCCTCAGTAACAGAATCAGAATCAACCTCAGAATCAGAGTTTTCTTGGGGAAACTGTTTTCTGTCTGCTGAGCTGAGCTGTGGACTGTAAGCTGAGCACATGCACATGACATCACAGACAGGCACACTCAGTGGACTCATATTTAACCTCTTTTTTAAGTATGCACCAATATGGAAATTTTGGCTGATACAGATATCCGATATTAATGTTTCTGTTATGATTAATAACTGATATTTACTGATATCAATATATGAAAAAAAAAATCTTCTGTGTTTAAATTTTGTAAAGACTGAAAATCATGATAACTACATTTTTTGAAGGTCTTCCTTTATTTTCAAAAGGTGTTCCACTTTCACTTGAGAACGTTACAGGGCTTCCTTAAACACAAGTAACCAACAGTGTTACTTTTTATCAACACTCACAACTTGTAGCAAGTGTGTAATTAAACTCTCAACTCACAAAACTCCTGTGAGAAAGTCTGGATCATAAATTACCAAAGGGATCATAAATCAAAATAATATCCTGACCTTAACAAACTTACCAGTATTCATGGCAACCCCCTCCAGACACAAACACAAACAGCAACTAGGCAGATAGAAACATTGGTTCTTAATATCGACCCAGTTTTACTAATTGGACGGACACCAATATGTTAAAAAAAATGACAAACATTGGCTGATACCAATATTAATGATGATATATTGTACATCCCTAGACTTTTTCATTAAAAATGGACAAAAAGCACATCCATATAAAGTCTGATGTGCTTAAATCCAGTGTGTTACTTCTGATTTACAATTGATTTATTACCTTTAAAATGATTTTAGATTGATTTATGTTATCCAGAAAGCCAACTTGCCGAGCATGGATCAATGTAATTGGATCATAGGAATATAAATGGATTCATCGATGTAATAGATGAATTGTTACTCCCCCTCTGCCAAACACTACACTGCCTCCATCTGAAGCAGGGTTATCATGGAAATCTAAAAGAGCTAAAGCTGTGATGCGTTGTTGATCTTCAGAGTTTAAAAACTGGTTCAGATCGTGTACCAAACCCATCTGACCCATCAGTGATGAGTATAGCAGGTAAAATTTCACAGTAATAACGTTTGCCCCCACCTCATGTGTGTGTCTCCCAGGCCATCCGCAGTGTGTTGTGGCAGGATGTGTATCCTCAGATCAAGCTGTGGGAGTTCTTCCAGGTCAGATCGGACAGTGCTGTGGACCAGTTCAGGAGTCTGCTGATGAAAGGTCTGCTCATGTGTTGATGGAAAACGGCAGCTTAAACACAAGCAACATTAAGAAATATAAACAGAGGTGACGCCTCAAGAAAGCTGCAGCTATTTTCACAAACAAGTGAGAGGTTTCCTCTGGCTTTGTGTGTTTCAGGAGCCAAACCTAACCAGGCTAAGACCGAAGGGGAGAAGGGTGTCAAGATCATTCAAGACCCAAACTACCGCCGCTTTGGAAACACTGTGGACATGGACTCAGCTCTGGAGACGTTTGTTCCTCACAGGTCTGCTCCAGTTTTCCGCTTAGTCTCTGTCCTTTAGTGCAGTGGGTCCCAACCTTTTTTCCCTGGAGCCCCCTCCTTTGCATGTGTGTGACAAGGCTGCGCGCCCCTGCCACATACACATGCACCAAAAGTATAAAGTAATTCCAGTCATTAGAACCATAGCATAAATTAATATTAATGCTTTAAAGACTAATGCCTTCTTCAAAGAAATGACCTGGGAGTGCTTTAAAAAGGCAGATTGGTTTTTTTTGCACCTCTTGTGATGGTTGTTACATCTCTCTGTAGTCTCTGCCACATAGTGTGTTTGTCTGTGTGTGTGTGTGTGTGTGTGTGTGTGTATATGTACGTGTGTGTGGGTGTGTACCTGTTCGTGTCTGTGCATCAAGGGTGGACCTGCCGTGCGCAACACACGGAGCAGAGGAGCGCTGTGAACGCATAACCATCCCGTCATGTAAATCAGATAAATACCAAGAGGCTGTTTAGTCTGTTAAATAACAGATAAAAGAACAGAGTACTGATCTGATCTATGAGAGAGGGATGACCCTCATCTGGTTCAGAGTCACGAGTCCTCTTCCATGCACTTTTGGGCCATGGAACAGACTAAACAGTCTTATGTTATTTATCTTACTTACATGACGGGAAGTCATATCTGTCTCTACATGGTCACGCGTTCTCAGCCTCTGCTCTCTGCATTGCAAGAAACGCGTGGCACACAGAGACCAGCGCACTCCGTGTACCGGACAGAGAGTCAGAAAAAGTAATGTGAAACCAACAGTAGAAACGCAGAAAAAAATCTCTGTGTGAAACGACAACAGTGTCCGGTGTGTCTGTCCTCATCGTTGATGAGCTCATCCACTCAAGCTGCCCGGTCACTGAGGTTCAGAGGTTTCAGAGGAGTGGTTATAAAATAACGTTATGGACAAGAATATGTGTTCAATATGGGTTAACACAGACTTTTAATTACCCCATTAGTTGAGTCATTATGACTTTTTTTATTTTTTTATTTTTAATATGATTTTGACAACTTCTTAGCCTCAGATCAGTCAAAGTCGTGCCCCCCCCCGAGATCTCTGGGGGGGGCGCAGGACCCCCAGGTTGGGAACCACTGCTTTAGTGGAAGAAAGATTTAAGGAACCTAAAAAGACCTTAAAAAATCATCTGAAGTCTATTTTTCTCCTTCTTTAAATGGCTAATGGAAATAAGTCTGTAAGCAGGCTCACAGAAGAGCACCATGGCCTTGGTCTTAGAGGTGCTGACGTTCAGTTTTTCATTCACTGTCTTTTTGTTATATTTGACTGCACTCTGTCGTTTGTGGGTTTCTGTTCATGTGTTTCTTCTTTGGTTTCCTGTTCCTGTTTCCTTTGTTTCAAGGTGTTCTATGAGTAAGTTTAGTATTGCCATTGCATTTATATGACCAAAGGAACCGTTAATTAAACACGCTCAGTGTAAGACAAACATCTAATCCAATTAGAAAAACAACAGCAGTTAATAAGTACATAAGACAGATCATGTCTGTGTAATGTCCCAGCGCAGCGATGAGTGTGAACAGGTTCATCAGATGTAACACCACAGTTACTGAGTTGACCTGGCTCATTTCTCATGTCTCCTATTTCAGTGTGGCTCTGCAGCGTGCCATGGACTGTATGTACTGTATGTCGAGTGTTGATATTTCTGTTTCACCTCCCTCCCTCTCCACAGCTCATCCCCGCAGCACATCGAGGAGTGCTGTGAATTGCTGAGGCAGAGGCTGAACCAGATGAACGAGGAGCAGCTTCACATGATGAAGCAGCATCAGGAGCAGGTGAGCCCCACAGTGACACTGCACCATGTAGAGTTACTGCTGATCACGCCTTCTTGGCTCCATATAGATGAGGAGACATGTCAGGTATGTGTGTGAGCACATGGAGGTGAACCCGACACCTGCTGGCTCTGCTCCCTCTGGAGACACTGATGTATGACATGTCAGAGTGCCTCCTGTCATGTAGAGCACAGATTTACATCATGTCTGATGTGATTCAACATTATGACCGAGTTTTCTAGAAGCTGCTCCTAGAAGGTCACGTTTCCAAAGCACACAATCAGTGGGACTCATTCATTACTTTTCCCTCTTTTATCTTCAAGGCTGCCAACTGCATTGTGGGAAATGTGGTTTATGAACGGCTGGCAGACCACGGGCCCAAACTTGGTCCTGTTACCAGGAAAAACCCTCTGGTTACCAGGTGACACAATTCACTTCATTACTCCACAGCACATTTTCCTTTTAACTTTATGTGCTCATTTAAAAACAGAAGGAGGAGTTCACTGAAAAGGACTCCAGCTGCTAAGAAGTACCACAAACTGTGCGTCTTTGTCCTGCTATCTGCTCCACCTGCAGGTCTAATCTACAAAGAAACATGGTTTCAAAGTCCACCAGTGTGGGTTCTGGTTTTAGTTTTAGTCTTAGTATTAAGGAGGAAACTTATTTAGTTTTGGTCATATTTTAGTCATTTCTACATGTCATAGTTTCAGTCCAGTTTTAGTGGAAGGAAATTCCAAAAGGTTTTAGTCTCATTTCAGTCAGTTTTAGTAAAAAAAAAAACCCAAAAACAAGGAAGTAATATCCTTTTAATAAATTAATTTAACAGACAGTCAGCAGACAAACAGTCAGTGGACAGATGTTCTAAGTGTATAAATCCAGTGTGTACCCAGAGAGGAGTTTAAAGTCACTCCGTGCTTATGACCTCAATTATCTGTGGACTCTGAGCAGACTGTAAAATATCACAGCAGACAGAGAACTGCTCCAAATCTATCAGAATATGAATGCTTTGATATTTTCAGATTACTAATCAGACTGCTTCATAGTTTGATAATATACCGTAGTTTAACCTTGAACTTCAAATCTGTTTCTGTTCATCATCATTTATAGCTTCACTTCTTATTTCCTCTCCATAGTGAGTCCATAGTTGGTCATAACCTCGGCTCCAAACCAACTTTTTCATCAAACACTCAAAGTAAAAACTGGATTTAGAATATCAGCAGTTAATATTGATTATTGGAGCTCAAACCTGGTTCACTGAGGTTGGATAAAGAAGACACAGTTAATAACACAGCTGCAGACGGAGCTGGTGTTTCAGTGTAAAGTGTGACCCTGTTAACTGGAGACTCTCAGATGACCATCACTGACACGTTCAGCTGAGAGTCTCCAGTTAACACGGTCACTCTTTACTCCATAACACTGGCTGCTCTGTAACACTCTGAACTCCATAGAAGTTGACTCCATGGTGTAGTATCATTTCTGACAACCGACCACAGAACAACTGGACATTTTTATGCTGCTGACAGTTTGAATTTAATGTTTAAAGAACGAGAGCTCGTCTGAATAAATGGAGCTAAACGCTTTTTCCGTTGCGTGTGCATCTGTATGATGACGTAGGTTGTGAAGGGGTGTGTGAACTCAATGTGTGTGATTCAGATTAAACATACAACAGGCAGAAATGTCATGTGTTTTGAACGCCTGACAG